>BLSH010007954.1:196679-209615 GCA_018402905.1 Glandirana rugosa
CCCTGTTTGACTTGATGACAAGACGTTTGTAGACCTTTGACACACACAGTGAAATTGATTTTGGCCCTGTTTCAGATGTTTGCAGAACAGTAGTTCAGTTTGTCCCGGTTTTAGTTAAAGTGACACACACAGTTTACAGATGTTTGCAGAACAGTGATATGGGTTCGCCCGGTTTTAGTTAAAGTGTTACACACAGTTTACAGATGTTTGCAGAACAGTAGTATGGTTTCTCCCGGTTTTAGATAGTGTTACACACAGTTTCCAGATGTTTGCAGAACAGTGATATGGGTTCTCCCGGCTTATTTATACTTTTTTGACACAGTTTGAAGATGATTTTAGAACAGTTATATGGCTTCTACCGTTAATTAATACTTTTCAGACACAGTTTGAAGATTGTCCACATCCACCTCCATTTTTGATTTTTTTATGTTTTTATTTTTTTAAAAATGCTTTTAGTTATTTCCCTGTCCCCATTTCTTTGTAGGGCACTGGTCCCACCCTTACCCCCATTTCATTCCTTTTGCAGACCTCTAGGACTTTCCAGGACTTTTCTACAGCCATTTTTGTGCCTAAAAGTTTGGGTCCCCATTGATTTCAATGGGGTTCGGGGTCCGGGACAAAGTTCGGGTTCTGTCCGGACCCGAACCCGGACTTTGTCCCGAAGTTCGGCCGAACCAGCAGAACCCGGACTTCCAGAAGTTCGCTCAACTCTAGTCATAATGAACTCTATTCACATGTAACTTAGCTAGCAATTTTCACCACCCAATGCATGACTAGGGTAGGTAAGAGTTAACCTCCACTGAACTGACTCCCTTCTGTAACCCCCCTTTCTTATAATAAAAGAAAGATTCAACAACATATTTTTGGAGTAAAATGGCCCAAATTCGGCCTTTTATTAAACATACATGTATTTCTTTTTACATATCATAATAATATCCTAACATAAACCCAATATCCAAAAAAAGTTAGAGGTCCCTGACGGTGCCATATTACCAAAAACTTTTGTGTAATAGTGACCCCAGCCATAAAACACCGCCTCGGAGCCCAACCCAGCTGACCTCAGACACCCACCGTTCTTAACCAATATGCATTGTACGCTACACTCCTGAGGACTCCATACCTCAGATGGGTCCCCACTGTTTTTCCAATGGCCAAAATTAGACCTCCGTCAAGGACCCCCAACCGCCAAAGCGCCCCAAGCATAAAACCTTGCGCTTGAGCACCTCTCCACACCTGAAAAGCTCTCTGTAACCTATCCTCCAGACCCAAAAACCACAGGTCAGTACCCACTGCATTGAGGTGAACACCATCACCCCTGAGGAACTGCCAAGTGTCCGATTCTAACTCTCGGTGTCTAATGGCAAACCCTCATTCCGCACGAAAAACCTACCCACCACCTTATTCACTTTGATACGGGCCTTGTTTAGCTTAGCAACTGATCTGGCCGTACGCCACGACGTACGTGCCACCATGTCAGACCAAACCAAGAGCATATCAGGGAAGGAAGACCTAAGTCTAAGAAAATCGAATTTAATATCCCAAATAAGCTCCCTGCTGCAGCGGATTCCTAGGTCATTGCCCCCTACATGCAGAATCAAAATATCCGGGGCCCTGTCCAGCCTAGCAAATTGATTGACCTCTGTCATCATCAGCCCCACCCTCATGATGTCACATCCTGGGGCGGGGCTGTGATGTGAAGCATCATCATGAGGGTGGGGCTGATGATGACGTCATTGTGTGGCCCCGCCCCATGCCAATATAAGGCAACCGCGCAGCACGGACCCGGCATTCGAGTGGAAGAGAGCGACGAGTCAACATCTCCAGAAGAAGGGGAAGAAGAAGAAGAAGCAGCAGCGGGGGGAGAAGCTAGCCGGGGAGACAGCAGCAAAAGAGCTGAAGACCCCCGCAGAAGACCCGCAGAAGACCCCTCAGAAGACAGAAGACCCCGCAAAAGAGCCGAAGAAAGAAGAGAGGGGAGAAGATGCCAGAGCGGATTTAATAAAATATTTTAAAAAGCTGTGTAGTGTTTTTTTTGTACACTTTTTTCCCCCAGGTAAATGGGTAGGGGTACGATGTACCCCATACTCATTTACATAGGGTGGGGGGCCCGGCATCTGGGGGCCCCCTTGTTAAAGGGGGCTTCCAGATTCCGATAAGCCCCCGCCCGCAGACCCCGACAACCAACGGCCAGGGTTGTAGGGAAGAGGCTCTTGTCCCCATCAACATGGGGACAAGGTGCTTTGGGGTGGGGGCGCAGTGCCCCCCCTGCCCCAAAGCACCCATACTTCCCATGTTGAGGGCATGCGGCCTGGTACGGTCCAGGAGGGGGGGCGCTTGCTCATCCCCACCCCCTTTCCTGGCCTGCCAGGCTGCGTGCTCGGATAAGGGTCTGGTATGGATTTTGGGGGGGACCATACGCCATTTTTTTTTCGGCGTGGGGACTCCTCTTAAAATCCCTACCAGATCGAAGAGCCTGGTATGCTCCGGGGGGGGGGGACCCCATGCAAATTTTTTGCGGGGGTTCCCCTTTAAGACACCTAGCACACAAGTCGCGCCGCAAGTCGGATCACCGTGATCCGACTTTTGGTGCGGCTTTTATTCAAATCAATGGGCTCCCATAGGGAACCATTGATTTTGAATAGAACGCCTGATGAGGCTTAACGCTGTGTATACAACGTTAAGCAACGTTACTGAGCGTTTTGCTGCCTCGGCGTCAAAAACGTCATGACGCTGCAGCTTCAGAACGCACTGGTCCCGCATTCTAGCTGCAGCTCACTAACGCCGACACCCTCTACTGCTCACAAACGTCTGCGTTTTTAGAGGGCCATTGAATAACATGGAGAGCTGCAAAAAACGCCTACAAACGCCGGCGTCCAAAACGCCCGTGTGTATGAGGCCTGTTTGTCGTAACACAATGAGCAAACCACATGCAACTTTTCCACAATAGCACTAAGTACCAAAAAAGATACCGGGCGCCTAGAATCCCGGGCCCTGCGGCCCTTGCGGTACCCCTTCATGGCCTGACGGACCATCTTTGGAAAAATCCTTCACCCCCCGAAGTTTAAACCAAAAGGCAAGACCCGCTAACTTCCGATCAACCGCCGAAGCCGAAACCCCGTTAGCAAAATTGCGACTCACAAAATACAGGACCAGCACAGCAACCTCCGGCCCCCAGTCCCCTTGCTAAACTTCTGCTAATAACGAGACCCATTCTCTCCAAGTCTCCGCATAAGCCTCCCAAGTTGCAGCACTCACCGAATCCCGAATCAATCTAGCGGCGACTCCAAGGTGATCTCCCAAAGCTGCCGAGGACAAGGCGCCCCATGCTGCTCGAACCTTTTGATCGCGAAACGCCTCGCCCCAAATCTCAACCGCCAGTATGATCGGGAACAGTTCCAAGAGAACCAAGTTTTTTAAAAAACCAGCTGAACGCCAAGACTCTGGCCACCCTTCCGCACTCCATTGCCCCTGAAAATAGGCCCCGTACCCTGCCGAACCCGCAGCGTCCGTAAACAATGCCAAGTCCCTGTTGCTCACGGGACCCACCATCCAAAGCGAGCGACCGTTATACAACTCCAAAAAGACATGCCAAATGCTCAAATCCGCCCTGAGCTTGCCTGTCAAACGGATATAGTGCCGCGGTGAGGTAACGCCTGCCGTAGCCGCAGCCAGACGATGGCTGAAAATCCTGCCCATCGACATGATCCGACATGCAAAATTCAGCTTCCCCAGTAGCGATTGTAGCTCTCGCAACTGAATCTTCCTCCGGCCGTACGCCTCCCTGACCTCCTCCCGCAGAGCTACCACTTTACCCTCAAGCAAGCGGCATTCCATGGCCAATGAATCAATTGTAATGCCCAGAAAAACCAATTCCGTCCTTGGTCCTTCCGTCTTGTCCGGAGCCAACGGAATGCCGAAGCGTTCCGCAATATGCTGCAACGTCGCCAAAAGAATCGCGCAAATCCTAGACTCTGCTGGGCCGATGCAAAGAAAGTCATCCAAATAATGAATGACCGAGCTCACACCAGACACATCACGCACCACCCACTCCACAAGGGAGCTGAATGACTCGAATAAAGCACCCAAAATAGAACAACCCATAGGCAGGTAGCGAACGACAAAATACGAACCCTGCCAGTGACAACCTAGCAGATGTATACTGTCGGGATGCACCGGAAGCAGCCGGAATGCGGCTTCCACGTCTGCCTTAGCCAATAGGGAACCGCGCCCGTACCTCCGTACCCAAGATAAGGCCGCATCAAAAGATGTATATGTCATCGCACAAGCATGCGGGTCAATACCATCATTGACCGAGGCCCCCTTCGGGTATGACAGATGATGGATAAGCCTAAATTTCCCGGGTTCTTTCTTGGGGACCACCCCCAAGGGCGGCACCACCAACCCCAGAACCGGCAGCGAGGAAAAGGGGCCACTCATCCGCCCCAGCGACACTTCCTTAGAAAGTTTCTCTGAGACCACTTCAGGATGGAGTAAAGCAGAACGCAAATTTTTTGCCAACGGTGGAACACTAGTCAACTGGCTCGGAATATGAAAACCCTCCCTAAAACCCGATTCCAATAGCCGAGCCGCTTCCCGATCGGGGTACCTATTTAGGAACGGAACCATCCTTCCCACTCTCACCGGAGTCCTCCCGTTTTCCAGAAGCGTCCCCGGTACGGCCTTTTCCGTGTTTAAAACAACGGGTGAACGAGTGGGACCCTCCACAACCCGAGCACTCGTGTTTGAAACGACAGGAGGCGCCAAAGCGACACGAGCTGTCTTTGAACTGCCAGCACAACCCCTTTTTTTCTAGCGGCCGGCGCACCTGAGGCGGAGGTCCCGCTGGCCCCTCCCTGAAAAAACTGATTACCCGCCCTGGCAGAAGTCATCAACTTCATCCAGAGGCCGATATCCTTGTGGTCCCAGCGAATAGAGGACCTGATGGCTTTCCGCTGTCGAAATTGTTCATCATAATGGAGCCAGGCCACCCCACCGTACACTCTATGCGCCTCCCCAGTAGCGTCCAGTTAACAAAAAAGCACCGAACATTGCTCCGGAGCCTTTTCCCCAATTACCCTTGCCAAAATTACAAAAGCCTGCAACCAATTGGCAAATGTACGTGGGATGAGTCGATACCTCCTTCGCTCCTCTTCCTCCTTCTTACTCTCGTCAGGCTTCACCCTATCCAAATTAAACTTTTCTAACGGGAGAAGGGAAAATATTTCCACATACTCCCCCTTCCAGATTTTGTCGTGCACCTCCGCCTTGAGGTGTGCTCCCAGCGGTCCTTCAAAGCAAATGTATACCTCACACTTCGCAGAGTCTGCCATTCTTACCGTATCCGCCGACTTGTCCTTTTTCCCATTGCCCGCCCCAGGCCCTAGCGTTACTGCCTCAGCCACTTCGGTCTGCGTTCCAGTCGCAGCCATTGAGTGCACCCTGGGGGAGGTGGGGTCCGCCCGTAACGCCTCCCCCCTACCCCCCACCGAATCCCAAGCCATCACTGGCGCTATGTCCCGCGTCGGGCCCTCCAGCTTCCCCAGCAACTCCCTCAAGCTGGCCAAAACCTCACTACCGCTCACCATTGCCTGCGCACCCCCCGACCCCTGCCCAGCGACCCCAGACCCTACAAGGACAGTGGAAGAAAAAACAGGCATCAAATCAGCATTAGTGTCAACATCAGACTCACCAGGCCGCTCAGAGGCAGAGACCCCTCCAGCCGCAGATCCGGATTCCCTTGCCGCCTCACGACCGTCCTCCTCCAGCTCACCGTTCCCCGCGCTGCTCAGCTCTCCTTCAGAACGCCCCTCTTCCAGGCTGCTCAGCACTCCTCGGTCGCCCGGCGGCGACCCTCGTCCGTCCGACTGACCACGCCTCTGGGGAGTCCCCCGAGCCGCGCCAGAGCTCCGCCTCCCACCGACGTCCCGCCTGGACTCCGCCTTCCTCGCCACTCTCCTGGGCCCCGGCCGGGACCCGGAGATGCTCCGCCTCGTCTCCCGCACCTCTAGGGCAGATGTGCCCTTCCTGCCACGCCGCAGCTCGCTACCATCAGGAGGGCCGCCGGCTGCACCAGGAGACTGGCCGGCGCCCGTGTGAACAACTCTCCCACGCCGGGCCGCACCCCCCGCCGGAGGGTCTCCAGGAGGGGCGACCGCGCGCTCCGGAATCCGGATAACGGAGGAGGTGACGGAGGCACTGCCTCGGACGGTGTCACCCCCTCATGGGCTCCGTCTAGGACTGGGATTCCTCCCAGGGCCACCCCCACCATGAGCTGGCTTACGCTTGGCAGGGGGGCCTGGAGGGTCCAGGCTTGGGCTCCCAACTCGGCGCTGAGCCCCAGGGGTATGATCAGGGCTGAAATGCTCCGGAGGCCTAGACCTCCGAGTGCGTGTGGCGACAAGCCCAGGTTGTGGGGGGCTCCGCCGACCCCCATGAATTGCTGCTGCGACCCGGCTCTGAATCCACGCCGGGCCATGTATTGTGGCTGCAGCACGAAGCTGCTTCATCAAGCGGTCCACTTCCATGATAAGGAACGCAGGGGACGGGAAGTCAGAGATGTTCTTCCGTCGGTTCCTTCCACAAGAGAGACTGAGCACCTCCCCTTCCTGTAGCTAAACTCCCTATAAGTCCCCACCCCTGTCCAGTGAACCCAGCCTGCACAATACAACACTGACCACCCCCTCTCCCAATTTAACCCCCTGTTGGCTGGTTCCTTTCCACCCTGTCATGTATGCCCTGCACTGACTGCTTTCTCGGCTCCGGGCATGTCTTACTTGTCTAGTTTTTGGTTGCCTCATCCTGGTGTTGTTCACATGTCACCCCAACAAAAGTTCACCATTTACAGAAAATGCCACAGATGAGTCCTTTATTGCAACAATTTAACAGATTTCCCTGACAGCTGAGTGTGTCTGCATATGCCACCCTTAAAGGCTAAGTTCACTTTTTTTTTTGCTAAATTCCAGCTCCCCTATGTACCAATATACCATTAATATATCTCTATTGCAAAAAAAAATACACAATTTCTTTAATTGAGAGAAGAAGATCTTACCTGCGCTTTTGCTATATTTCCTATAACACTTTATCACTTGCTGGTATGTAGATATTAAACAGAGAAGCTAATAAGACACAGGAAGAAATTCAGCTGACCTCATTAGCACACACACCTGCAGCTGCCTTCCAGTAGATCACAACCACCCCCAGGTGCATGGTTTTCTAATGCAATTAATCAGTGATTACTGGTTTCACTAAATATACATACATTTTTTTTAAATTCATCTTGCATAGATCTGTTCATTTGGAGAGTGCAGGAAATGAGATCAGATACCAGCCTATGTGGATAGAGCTGTAGTATTGAAAACGGGAGAAGTGTGTCCTGGGTTCTGTAAAGCTCAGCATACACTATACAATCTGATTGTACAATCTCCTTTACCATAGATCTGCCATCAATTATGTAGTGCAAGGGCCTGCCTGATTGGATACAAAGTAATCAAAAAGCTGGTGTGTCCTCCCATTATATAGTTTTGGTAAATCTAAAGGAGATTGTACAGAACTTGTACAATCAGATTGTATTGTGTATGAACACTTTTAACCACCAAAAATGAACTAGTTGCTAACTACTGCTAATTCTTGTTTGCTTTGCAAGAACATTTTCAAAATACAAATCCACTTCAGTAACATTGAGAAAGTTAGGAGTAGCTCTTAATTGTGTTCATGGAACTCTACTTAGCTTTGTGGAGTGAAGTTGTGCTGCCTGCCACAAGTGGGTGTAACAACACAAAAAACATCAGTGTGGGGGTCCTTCCCAATCTAAACCAGACGCTTAGGTCTCCATTATATTATAAATAATTTTTAATGTCTAAATAGAATTTCATTAGAATATTGACCTCTATATGTTTATTCTTTCATCATGGTAATACTATATATTCTAGTTAAAAATCTGATCAACACAGTGGCTTAGTGGTTAGTCAGCCCTCTGAGCTAGCAACAGGCAGGTTGTCATGGGTTCACATCCCAACTATTCTACCACCTCCCTAAAGTTTCAATGGCGAATGAATATGTGCGTAGGTGAAAGCATAATTGCCATCAACGCCATACATTTAAACCTCGCAGTGTAAAAATTGTACACTGCACGGTGTGTATATATATTTCTCTCGCTGATAGTAATTATGCATTCGCCAAAGCACATATCCTTTCACCATTGAAATTCTAGGGAGGTGCTAGAATGGGTGGGATTTGAAGCCATGGGCTGACTGTTGCTATATGTAAGTACAAATGAAACATTTAAAAATATTTGACATATAATAGAGGCATAACAGTAAATGTAACATTACAAAGTAGCAGAGATTACGCTAACCTCATTGTTAGATTTATTGAACATTTACAGTTACATCTCTATTACATGTAAACTATTTTTAAATACTGAATTTGTATTTTATGAGAATATTGAGTTCTATTTCTACAATATGTGAATTTGTTCTAATGTATATTTGTACTAATGTATATTCCAGGTGTAATTGCACTCAGCACAGTGAGGTCATGGGTTCAAATCCCACCCATGCTACCTACCACCTTCCTAAAGTTTCAATGGCAAATGGATATGTGCATAGGCGAAAACATATTTGCCATCAGCACCATACAATTAGACCCTCCAGTGTAACTATTACACATTGCAGGGTTTATAAACAATTTGTTGATGGCACTTACACTTTCGGCAAAGGACATATGCATTTGCAAACTCAACAGAGGTCCAAGCATGGATGGGATTTGAATCCGTGACCTTACTGTTTCTAGCTAGGGGCGCAGACCACTAAGCCACTATGCTGAGTACAAATATATCTGGAATATACTATGATTAAAGAATTCACATATATAAATAGAACTCAATATTCTCATAAAATACAAATTCAACATTCAAAAATATATGACAGATAATACAGATGTAACTGTAAATGTTCAAGAAATATAACATTAAAGAATAACAGACATTACTCTGTAACACTCATTAAGAAATGCATTTGTTTGCAGAACAGGAAAAATTATTAATATTATTATAAATATCAGCAAAAGATGTACAGGGTGGGCCATTTATATGGATACACCTTAATAAAATGGGAATGGTTGGGGATATTAACTTCCTGTTTGTGGCACATTAGTATATGTGAGGGGGGGAAACTTTTCAAGATGGGTGGTGACCATGGCGGCCATTTTGAAGTCGGACATTTTGAATCCAACTTTTGTTTTTTCAATAGGAAGAGGGTCGTGTGACACATCAAACTTATTGGGAATTTCACAAGAAAAACAATGGTGTGCTTGGTTTTAATGTAACTTTATTCTTTCATGAGTTATTTACAAGTTTCTGACCACTTATAAAATGTGTTCAATGTGCTGCCCATTGTGTTGGATTGTCAATGCAACCCTCTTCTCCCACTCTTCACACACTGATAGCAACACCGCAGGAGAAATGCTAGCACAGGCTTCCAGTATCCGTAGTTTCAGGTGCTGCATATCTCATATCTTCACAGCATATACAATTGCCTTCAGATGACCCCAAAGATAAAAGTCTAAGGGGGTCAGATCGGGAGACCTTGGGGGCCATTCAACTGGATTGGTCGTCGTGGGCCAGTTGGATGGCCCCCAAGGTCTCCCGATCTGACCCCCTTAGAGTACACCCCTAAGTGAAAATGTCCAGATTGGGCCCAAAGTGTCAATAGATTGTGTGGCCACCATTATTTTCCAGCACTGCCTTAACCCTCTTGGGCATGGAGTTCACCAGAGCTTCACAGGTTGCCACTGGAGTTCTCTTCCACTCCTCCATGACGACATCATGGAGCTGGTGGATGCTAGAGACCTTGTGCTCCTCCACCTTCCATTTGAGGATGCCCCACAGATGCTCAATAGGGTTTAGGTCTGGAGACATGCTTGGCCAGTCCATCACCTTTACCCTCAACTTCTTTAGCAAGGCAGTGATCGTCTTGGGGGTGTGTTTGGGGTCGTTATTGTGTTGGAATACTACCCTGCGGCCCAGTCTCCGAAGGGAGGGGATCATGCTCTGATTCAGTATGTCACAGTACACGCTAGCATTCATGATTCCCTCAATGAACTGCAGCTCCCCAGTGCCGGCAGCGCTCATGCAGCCCCAGACCATGACACTCGCACCACCATTCTTGACTATAGGCAAGACGCACTTGTCTTTGTACTCCTCACCTAGTTTCCGTCACACACGCTTGACACCATCTGAACCAAATATGTTTATCTTGGTCTCATCAGACCACGGGACATGGTTCCAGTAATCTATGTCCTTATACATAGAATAAAATTCAGCACAGATAAAAATCAGAAAATGGAAGTAATTAAAAGCAGCTGTACACTACAAGGAAAATCCCAAAACTTGATAGCATCTATGAATATAAAAGGTGCAGCGCTATGGGTAATATAACATAATAGTCCATAGAGAAATAGTCCAAAGAAATTAAAGCAGTCTCCTCTGTGAAGTAAGCAAAGGCAGGTCATACAGTGTGTGTACAGGTAGTGCAGAAGATCCCATCCACCATTAACACTCCAAGCCCCTCACCTCACAGATCCGACCTGTAAGGATCATACAGCATCTAACACCCTCCAATTCTCCAGACAACGATCACTCCAATATGATGGTTCAGCAGGAAACACCCAACCTGGTTACACTCCGGTCCTTTTCAGGGAGAGCTGGCTTCCATATAGAGGAAGGGGCTCCAGACCATGTGTATATAAAAAGGAGTAGAGGATCTAATAACCCCTATCTTGCCCTAACCAGGCCACCTTTATCTACAACAGTTCACTTTCATCCTCACTGGATTCTCTTGCTCCTCTCACTTCACAAAATGTCAGACCCCGACCATTACAACCTTGGCAGACCGACGACACCAGAAACCTTAATAGACATAGCCGTGCACTGGAGCGAGTGTGGCGTAAAACCAAATCCCAGCATGCGTTCACCCAATATAAATCTGCCTTTTTAAAATGCACTTCCTCCCTCCATGCTGCCAAACAAACGTACTTTGTAACCCTCATTAATACTTGGTCCTCCAGTCCTCGTCGTCTCTTCTCTACTTTTAACTCTCTACTTTCTCCACCACTACCTCCACCCAGTCACTCGCTCACTGCTCATGAAATTGCAAACCACTTCAAAAACAAGAGTGATACAATTTGTGGGCGCATCTCCACTGCCCAGAAATCTTACCCACGTAACATACCCTATGCAACTTCACTCTCAACACTCTCCTCTTTTGACCTTGCTGCTACCGAAGAGGTCTCTAAAGTTTTCTCAGAAGCCCGCCTTACCACCTGTCCTGTTCCCTCACATCTACTACGGTTACCCTCTTCTTCTATCTTATGTTCCCTCACCCACATCTTCAATCTCTCGCTCTCTACTGGCACCTTCCCCTCCCCTCCCCTCTCAAACATGCCCTGATCACCTCCATACTTAAAAAGCCCTCACTGGATCCCACCAGTCTGAACAACTTAAGACCCATCGCCTTGCTTCTGTTTGCATCAAAACTTTTAGAACGCTTAGTCTACAACCATCTTAGCTCCTACCTCACTGAAAACAACTTTCTTGACCCCTTACAGTCTGGCTTTTGCTTGCTACACTCCACTGAAGCTGCCCTACTAAAGCTCACTAATGACCTGCTAACTGCTAAAACCAATGGCCACTACTTCATACTCATACTACTCGACCTCTCTGCAGCCTCTAATACTGTTGACCATCCCCTCCTCCTTAAAAACTCTCTTGGCCTTCAAGACTCTGCTCTCTCTTGGCTCTCCTCCTACCTGTCAGAGCGCTCCTTCAGTGTGACCTATAACTCTGTTTCCTCCTCCCCACTTCCTCTTTCTGTTGGGGTACCTCAAGGTTCTGTCCTTTGACCCCTTCTCTTCTTCATTTACACCTCCTCCCTTGGTCTGTTAATAAACTCCCATGGCTTCCAATACCACCTCTATGCTGATGACACACAAATCTATCTCTCTACTCCTCACCTCACTCCTTCAGTCTCCTCTCGCATTACTAACTTACTAACTGACATATCAGCTTCTGTGTCACACCACTTTCTCAAACTCAATCTTTCTAAAACTGAGCTCATAATTTTTCCTCCAGCCTGTGCCCCTCCACCTGACTTCTCCATCAAGATCAATAATACAACTATCAGTAACTCTCCTCATGCCAAGGTACTAGGTGTAATCCTAGACTGTCCTTTCAGCCCCAAATCCAATCACTGTCCAAATCGTGCAGACTTCACCTAGGATACATCTCCGATATACGTCCCTTCCTAACTGTTGACACTACTAAGCAACTTATTCACTCCCTTGTTATCACTCGCCTTGACTATTGTAACGCCCTCCTAATTGGCCTACCTCTCCACAAGCTATCCCCTCTTCAGTCTATCATGAATGCTGCTGCCAGACTCATCCACCCTACCAACTGTTCGGTGTCCGCCATTCCTCTCTGCCAATCTCTCCACTGGGTTCCCATTTTCCAAAGAATAAAATTTAAAACCCTAACCATGACATACAAAGCGATTTACAATTCTGCCCCAAGCTACATCACCAATCTTATCTCCAAATATCCGTCCTCTTCGCTCCTCCCAAGACCTTCTGCTCTCTATCTCCCTTATCTCCTCCTCCCATGCTCGTCTCCAGGACTTCTCCAGAGCCTCTCCCATCCTCTGGAACCCTCTACCCCAATCTGTCCGCCTATCTCCTACTCTGTCCACTTTTAGACAATCCCTGAAAACTCATCTCTTCAGGGAGGCCTATCCTGCCTCCAGCTAACAATGGAAGTTTCTACTCCCCTCATCAGTTCATCTCTCACAGTCCCTACCTTTTGTTTCACCAGCCCCCCCCCCCCCTTAGATTGTAAGCTTGCAGGGCGACACTCTCTACTTGACTACTCCCCTCATCTTTGAA
>BLSH010007954.1:211838-239713 GCA_018402905.1 Glandirana rugosa
ATCAGATCATTATGTGGAACTGTATCAAATGCCTTGCTGAAATCAAGATACGCTATGTCCACAGCACCACCCTGGTCGAAAACACTGGTAATATAGTCAAAGAATTCAATCAGATTTGTCTGGCACGATCTGCCCTCAGTAAAGCCATGTTGCTTTGGGTCCAGCAAGCTGTGTATTTTTAGGTGATCAATGATCCTTCTTTTGAGAAGTGATTCCATTACCTTGACTACAATTGATGTTAAACTCACTGGCCTGTAATTGCCAGCTTCTACCTTGCTGCCCTTCTTGTGGATAGGTACAATATTAGCTATCCACCAGTCATGGGGAACTTCTCCTGTTAGAAGAGATTTATTTAAAAGATTTGTTAATGGTCCAACAACTATATCGCGAAGTTCTCTTAGAACTCTGGGATGAATACCATCAGGGCCCATTGCTTTATTAAGCTTTAACCGAGCCAGTTTCTCAGCTACCTCTGTCTCCAGAAATCCTAGAAATGAACCATCATTACTAGAACCAATATGATTTCCTAACTTGTTATCATTAGTGCAGTCTGTTTCTGAGAAGACTGAACAAAAGTAATTGTTTAAATGGTTTGCTACATGCTGGTCTCCCTCAACATATGTGTTGTGCCCAGTTTTCATTTTGGTGATCCCATTGTATTTTTTCCTTTTATCACTAGTGTACCTAAAAAAGGTTTTATCTCCTTCCTTAATAGACTTTCCTCCTCTTTCTGTGTTTTTGCAGCGCCGATAATGTGTTTGGCCTCCTTTTGTCTATTTTTATACTCCTCTCTGTCAGCTGCACCTCCTGTTTCTTTGAATTTTCTATATGCCATTTTTTCCCTTTACTATCCTACTTACCTTTCTATTTATATATTCTTCTACATATTTTTGGTAAAAAAAAATCGCAATCTGCGTATTTTGATTGGTTTGCGCAAAAGTAAACTGTGGGAATTGATTTATGGCATTTTTTTACAATTTTTTTTTTTACTAGTAATGGCGTCAATCTGCGATTTTTATCGGGACTGCGATATTGCAGCGGACATGTCGGACATTTTTGACACATTTTTGGGACCAGTGACATTTATACAGCCATAACTTTAAATGTCCACTGAATACTGTATAAATGTCATTGGCAGTGAAGGGGTTAACACTTAGGGGGCAGTGAAGGGGTTAACTGTGTTCCCTGGATGTGTTCTAACTGTGGGGGGGGGGGCTGGTCGAGACATAACAGATTTAACTGATCCCAGTGACAGGGATCAGTAGATCTGGTATGTCCCATTCACAGAACGGAGAACCGCCATGTTTACATTGGCGGTTCCCCATTCTGCAGCTGCTACAGGTGATCGGCGGGTCTCGGGCAGACATCGAGTCCACACGACCCGCGGGCATCGTGTATAACGACCCAACATCAGCAGTAACTAAAATGCTAGAAGAGGTGCTAGTTAGTGTATTAAAATCTGTATAACATATTATGTATCCTTTAGGTATGCCTCTGTTTGTACAACTAGAGGTTGGAGGAAATAGTCAATATACTGCCCTAGTCGGGCTGTTACTGATTCAATCCCATTAATGATAGGATGGCCAGGGGGGTTGTTCAATATTCTTATGTATTTTCGGAAGAAAGTACATTATGGGGGTCCTTCAAAAAGGGGGTCCAAATAGGCAGCCTCCTTATTGTTTAGGATACCCCTCAGTTTCCCCTTTTCAATGAGACCATGAAGTTTTTCTTTATACTCAAATATGGGGTCACCCCTCAGCAGCTGGTATGTGTCCCTATCACTCAAGAGTCTTTGCATTTCTCCTTGATAATAACTGTGACTAAGTATAACAAGTCTGCCCCCCTTATCAGCAGGGCGGATGACTATATCATTCATCTTTTTTGATGCAGCAATACCTCTTTTCATCTGTTGTGAATCCGAGATCTTTTTGATCCTCAAAGACTCCAGATCTTTATTGGCCATAATTTTAAACACTTCTAAGTGCCTGGTATCTCCTCCCGGACAGTTAAATACTGATATATTCCTAAATTTGGAATGTACATTTTTCGACTGGGTGTAATTCCTCTGAACTGGATTAGATAAAAAAATATCTTATTATGTTTAGACCTCTAATGAATTTCTGTACGTTGATGTAGGTTTGGAACTTATTCATATTCTGTATCGGGGCAAACTTAAGACCTCTATCAAGGACATGCAACTCATCATCTGTTAATGGTGCACCACTAAGATTATAAATACCGGTCCCTTCAGGGGTCTTTGTCTTTTTGGTCCTTTTGCCCCCTCTGCATCCTCTCTGTCTTTTCTTTTGCCTAAATTTCCTAAGTTTTCCCATTTGGGCCCTGGTTGTGGAGCCCAATCTCTTAGATCCTCCTCCCAGTATCTTCCTTGGCTGTAATGTCGGTCCCTGACAGACCCCGGTGGGGGGGTGCTCTCTCCATCCACCCCTCCAATTGGGAGTGGAGGGCTAGGGGCCTCTCCATGTAGGGGTGCGAGGAGGAGGACCCCTCCAAGGGGTCCTCGGCTGGCCTAAAAAATGGTGATGATAATTATTTTGATAGTCCTGTAATGGAGCAAATCTATTCTCAGTCCAAATATAATTTCCCTGATTGTAATAATTATTCCTTCCTTGTTGATAATTCCCAACATATTGGGGAGAGGATTTCTCAAGATAACTTCCTGTTGCGGGACCTTGGAATGGGTATTAGACAGTGGGTGTACATTCCCTTTTCTGCCCCATTTTTTATTTTTTCCTCCCTTCCATCTGGGGGTAAGGGGACCTGGCTTAAGCCTATAACTGGCAACTGCTCTGGGCTTTTAACTTGCAGCGCAGTGGGGGGTACAACACCCTATAGTGTTTGCGCTGTGCTGTGAGATTGTAGAAGTCTTGGTTGTAGCATCAGTTATCATGGAAGGCCTATTTAGTATGGGGGCTCTCAGCGTGGTGACACCCCTAGCTGAAGAAGTCCACGGCCACCGGCAGGACATGATGCTTACGAGGGGGAGGAGTCACGCATGACGTCACCCACGGTCATCTAAGAGGAGTGTTATCAGATGCATCTATCTGCTGCTCAGATTGAATGTTTATATGTCCGTACTGATTGGATGTACCCACATTTTCATGCTTCCACTTAGACATAAGTGCTGAGCCATGTAAGTGTGTCTTTTTATATTGATTTTTAATGAATTTTAAATGGTGAGCAGTAGATCCTCTACTCCTTTTTATATACACATGGTCTGGAGCCCCTTGCTCTATATGGAAGCCAGCTCTCCCTGAAAGGACCGGAGAGTAACCAGGTTGGGTGTTTCCTGCTGAACCATCATATTGGAGTGATACAGAAAAATAAAAATACTATTGCGCTACCACATAAAGAAAATAAGTGAAATCAAGCTGCTAGCACTACAACTACCCAAATTGCATAAACAATATTAAATATTAAAGTGCAGCGCTATATACATATACAGAAGTGAACCATGTATATAAAACCAAAATAAACAATGAAAGGGTAGACTCGGTTTCAGCCTTGTCAACTCAATGTAATAAATACACCAAATATAAGTGATAATTACTCCATTACTGTAAACAAAAAAACACAAAACCATAAACTATGAATATTACATCCATAATAAAAGTGGTGTTGAAAGTTCATAAATTGTCCATCACCATATGCGACACCCAATGAAGTGACTAGTACTTTCACTAGCCCAACATGCACTGTGCACCTTCACCAGTAATAATGGGTACTCTTACCAGAAGTAAGAAGTATGTACGTATAGGAACTAGAAATCCAGGGTATTCGAGTGGACATCACCATCAGCACCTCAACAGTTCCGTCCCAGTGTCCAGCCCCACTTCAAAGCTATACACTTCACAGGTAGGTCTCACGGTGTAGATGAAGATATCAACCAACCAATCTCACAGAATACCTCAATGGGGATATGTAAAAACACTCCACATAGCGTAATACTGTTGACCAGTGGGGTTTATTAAAAGGAAATACACTTACATGATAAAATCCATAAATTAGCAAATTGGAATTCCAATAAAATACAGGAAGAGCGTAGTGTTTGGATATGCAGGTCAGCCTCACCCGACGCGTTTCGTCCGCTAGGACTTCAACAGGAGTATGGGCGACCTGCTCTCACCATGCTCTATTTATAAATGAGACCTCTTCCAAAGATTGGGAAACCACACCCAGACTCCTCCCAGGGCGTGGGTTATGAACCTCACTTCCGGTTTGACCATCTGTGATGTTCATTGGAGGAGCTATCTGGACGGGGACCCACAGATATAAACATAAACACATATATATAATAAACAGTAATATAAAATCATGATTACAATGCGGATCATAAAATGAAATAGAACAAAATGACACCTCATTACATATGGAATAGTTAACCATAATGTAACCTACACTTAGTGTAATCAATGTAGGTACCTCCAACATATATAACTTAATGGCATCTAAAGTGCTCGACAGCACGGAAACCACATCAACATATACCGTACATATATCGGCCCATCTCATGGAAGTGATGCCAACTACCACAGAAAAAACATTACATTAATCCGTGCGTTGGCCCGTCACATCGGGATGATGCCATCACCTACGAGACAAGCCGCACATAGCACGGTACAACACTAGGGTGGCATCACTGCCGGAACCGGAAATGGTGCTGCAAGATGGCATTTGACCCGGAACCAGAAATGAGGCTGTACACCAAACGCTCCAGGCGTGGAACGCCATCAAAACCGGAACAGGAAATGACGTCACAACGCAGCAATTCACCCGGGACCAGAAATAGGGCCACAGGCCAACAAATTTGGTTATAGCTAAGCAAAAAGCAACCACAGATTGAATATCTATCGGGATATCTTAAATAAAATTAGGTGGTAAGAATGTCACCACGAGTATTAATTGTACATAATTAAACTGCTAAATCACCAATCTGAAATTGAATGGTCTATAACAGCTATACTATTTAAATAAGGGTTATCATGGGCTAACAATATATTCTCCCCTTATAATAGTGTATTAAGCCCCTAATATTAATGACACCAACCAAAGGGCCAATACGTGGACATAACGGATAAGAATAAAGACAAAAACAAAACAAAAAACAGAAATCAAAATAGCCCCCCTAGGATAATGTGGGTTGACCTTAACGACATAGTCACCTCTCACTAGGCATAAGAAATGAGACCATATATATCAAAAATCCAAAAAAAGACAAAAAAGGGGGGGGGAGTCTTAAGGGATAAACGTAACATTGGACCTAAGGAACTCCACCTCACCCCCCCAAAAATAGATGTTAAGTGGGGGGGTCTACGCTTGATTTATAAACGCGTTGATGTCCCAATCAACATTGATTCCCAACGGCCAATAGGTTTTAAGTTCGTATATCCAGAAGGTTTCCCTTCTGGATAGACCCCTAGTTCGGGCCCCCCCTCTCCAAGGAACTTCAAATGTATCGATGATGGAAAAAGTGGTCCCTTTGAGACTCCTACCATGATATTTCAAAAAGTGCTTGGGTACCGTATGCTTAGTGGACCCCTTTAAGATGCCAGTAATATGTTCATTTGCTCGGACTTGAAAGGGGCGGTTGATGCGTCCAATGTACTGATTTTTACATGGGCACGTACAACCCTACAACCCTACATTTCCTGCATGCAAAATATCCCTTTACATTTCTGAAAAAGGAAGGTTTCCCTGCAGGGTCGATAACATTAGGGGCAATTTGGTTACGAATAGAGGTAGCCCCTCTATATATAATCTTAGCCTTTTCATGGAGGAGTGGTCCTAACACCGGACCACTTCTGAGAACATCCCAGCGTTTGTGAAAGATGTTATGAATGGACTTATGTTCATTAGAAAATGTTGTAATGAAAGCCCACTTAAACCCTTCATTATTAAATTGAGTTTGTGCTGAAGATTCCCTATCTTTAGGCAACAACTCCCTATCAAGGTTATAAGCTCTCTCTATCTCAGAATCTATAGCTCTGCTATCATAGCCCTTTGCCTCAAATCTCTTTTTCAGAAATTGGGCTTGGGTTAAATAATCAGATTCATATGTGCAGTTGCGTCGCACTCGCAACCTGACCATCTGGCTTCGAGGTACTCCCTTGAGCCAGGGTTTGTGATGGCAACTATCCAACGGTATATAACCGTTACGGTTGGTTACTTTGAAATGTGTGCTGGTGTAAATGACACCATTCTGTATAGAGATGCACAAGTCAAGAAAAATCTGATTTGTCTTACTGAACTGGAGGGAGAGGGAAATACCCCTGGTGTTCTGATTAAGTGTATTGAAAAAATCAACCAGTGTTTGCTCACTACCTTCCCATAGGAGGAGGACGTCGTCTATATACCTGGCCCACAAGACCAATTGGGATCTAGTAGGGGCATAGACAACGTCCTCCTCCCACTTAGCCATAAAAAGGTTGGCTAAACTGGGGGCAAACTTTGCCCCCATAGCCACGCCCTTAATTTGCAAATAAAAAACATTATTGTACCATAGGTAGTTGTGTGTCATTGCAAAATCGAGGAGTTTTAAAATTAATTCTTGTTGAACAAAAGGTAAGGTACCATCTTTGGCCAAATAATATCTGGCAGCTTCCAAACCTAATGAGTGCGAGATAATGGAATAAAGGGAGGCCACGTCAGCTGTGGCCATCCATGTATTCTCAGTTACCCTTACATCATTTAATAGCTTTAGTGTGGCTTTTGTATCCCTTAGATAAGCTGGAGTCTTTATGACCAAGGGCTGAAGATACCCGTCAATATACCGGCCGATACGTGACATGAGGGAATCAATCCCACTCACGATGGGGCGGCCCGGTGGATTGACAGGATCTTTGTGAATCTTGGGTAGGAAATATAATACTGGTATACGGGGGGCCAGAGGAACTAAGTATGACCTTTCCTTTTTGTTCAGGATATTACTCCTGGCCCCACCGTCCAGAATCAAAATAAGTTCCTTTTTATATTTAGATGTTGGATCATTGGGGAGGCGGCAATAGGTGTTGGTATCATCCAAGATTTTTAGCATTTCAGTGTGGTATGCTGTTTTATCCATTACCACAATGCCCCCTCCCTTATCCGCCGGGCGGATGACCATATCCTTTCTTTCACACAAATTTCTCAAACCTGTGTTAATATACCCTTAAGTTTTGTTCACTTTAGGTTTGATATTTTCAAGGTCTTTCAACACCATCTCTTTAAACATTTTCACAGCTGATGCAACCGGAGCTGAAGGGTTAAAAAGTTATGGATTAGAGAGGCCCGAATGGGCCACTCCATCCTGAGGATTCACACTAATGGTTCTCACTGGATTTGACACCAGGTACCTTTGTATATTAATTTTGCAAACACATTTCTGAACATCTATGAATGTGTTAAACTTGTTCAGATGTCTAACGGGTACAAACTTCAATCCTTTATCGAGAACCGTTTTTTCTGAATCAGAGAGGGGGGCCTTGCTAAGGTTAAAAATGCTATGGCCTACTTGGTCTTTGGCCTTTTTCCTTTGCGCTCTCCACCCCCCTCTGGTCCCTCTCTTGGGTTTCCGCCTCCCTCGGTATTAGGCCCTCTTCTGGGAAAACCCCAATCACGGGTAGGATTTGGTTTATTTTGATTATAATTGTAGGGTGAGTTGGTTAGTTCATCAGCTACATCAGTGCGAGTTCTAGACCCATAATTCCTTAATGGACTAAATCTGTTGTATGTATAAACCGGTGATCGACCATGTCTATAATGATAGTTATAAGTTTGTTGCTGATAGGGCGAATCTCTATCTCTATATCTAGATGGAGAACGATATTGCCTTTCCCTAGAATGGGACATATTATAGGCCTCATCAAATCTGTGATTGTAATAGGAGTAGGAACCATAGTTTCTATGTCCTCCACCTCTCCTATGACCCCTTCCCCTCTGGTTAGGGGTGTAGCCCTGTGGATATTGAGTAGGCAGGCCTCTACCCCTACCCACATTTTTTTCAAATTTTGGTATGATTTTACCCTTAGTAATTGTTTTCACATGGGTAGGAGGGGGAGGTGCTGGGGTAGAAGGAGCAACCTCCTCTCCAACCCCCTGTGTGGAAGCAGAAACTTCCATGACTTCAGCATTAATAACTGTATCAGGCTTTTTCTGCCATGAGAACACACTCTTATTTTTATAGTCATTGATGTCTCTGACATATTTTTTGTGTTTCTTAACTTTTTGGTCTGATTCTTCCTTCATAAGACAATTTTTAAGGATATTATATAGGGATATGTGTTCTGTGGTCCCTGTAAATGGTTGTAGCTTCGCTTGGAGATCCTCAATTTTCAAATTAATAGCATTGAGTCTGAACCGCTTTCGATCAGTAAGGAAGCTAAGGAATGAACATCACAGATGGTCAAACCGGAAGTGAGGTTCATAACCCACGCCCTGGGAGGAGTCTGGGTGTGGTTTCCCAATCTTTGGAAGAGGTCTCATTTATAAATAGAGCGTGGTGAGAGCAGGTCGCCCATACCCCTGTTGAAGTCCTAGCGGACGAAACGCGTCGGGTGAGGCTGACCTGCATATCCAAACACTACGCTCTTCCTGTATTTTATTGGAATTCCAATTTGCTCATTTATGTATTTCCTTTTAATAAACCCCACTGGTCAACAGTATTACGCTATGTGGAGTGTTTTTACATATCCCCATTGAGGTATTCTGTGAGATTGGTTGATATCTTCATCTACACTGTGAGACCTACCTGTGAAGTGTATAGCTTTGAAGTGTGGCCGGACACTGGGACGGAACGGTTGAGGTGCTGATGGTGATGTCCACTCGAATACCCTGGATTTCTAGTTCCTATACGTACATACTTCTTACTTCTGGTAAGAGTACCCATAATTACTGGTGAAGGTGCACAGTGCATGTTGGGCTAGTGGAAGTACTAGTCGCTTCATTGGGTGTCGCATATGGTGATGGACAATTTATGAACTTTCAACACCACTTTTATTATGGATGTAATATTCATAGTTTATGGTTTTGTGTTTTTTTGTTTACAGTAATGGACTCATTATCACTTATATTTGGTGTATTTATCACATTGGGTTGACAAGGCTGAAACCGAGTCTACCCTTTCATTGTTTATTTTGGTTTTATATATTGGAGTGATAGTTGTCTGGAGAATTGGAGGGTGTTAAATGCTGTATGATCCTTACGGGTCGGATCAGTGAGGTGAGAGGCTTGGAGTGTTAGTGCAGAAGATTCCATCTACCATTATCAGTACATACACTGAATGACCTGCCTGCACTTACTTCATAGAGGAGACTGCTTTAATTTTTTGGACTATTTCTCTATGGACTATTATGTTATATTACCCATAGCGCTGCACTTTTTATATTAAATCTATGTCCTTAGTCTGCTTTTCTTCAGCAAACTGTTTGCAGGCTTTCTTGTGTATTATCTTTAGAAGAGGCTTCCTTCTTGGACGACAGCTATACAGACCAATTTGATACAGTGTGGTCTGAGCACTGACAGGCTGAACCCCGCGCCCCCCCCCACCCTACCCTTTCAACCTCTGCAGCAATGCTGGCAGCACTCATATGTCTATTTCCCAAAGATAACCTCTGGATATGATGCTGAGCTTGTGCACTCAACTACTTTGGTTGACCATGGCGAGGTCTGTTCTAGTGGAACCTGTCTAGGCCTAGGCCATCTTTATATAGAGCAAAAATATTTTTTTTCAGATCCTCAGAGTTCTTTGCCATGAGGTGCCATATTGAACTTCCAGTGACCAGTATAAGAGAGTGAGCGTGATAATACCAAATTTAACACACCTGCTCCCCATTCATACCTGAGACCTTGTAACACTAACAAGTCACATGACACTTATTTTCACTTAGGGGTGTACTCACTTTTGTTGCCAGCGGTTTAGACATTAATGGCTATGTGTTGAGTTATTTTGAGGGGACAGCAAATTTATACTGTTATACAAGCTGTACACCACTGACTACCTTACATTGTAGCAAAGTGTCATTTCTTCAGTGTTGTCACATGAAAAGATATAATAAAATATTTACAAAAATGTGAGGGGTGTACTCAATTTTGTGAGATACTGTATATATAAGTATGCATATGTCCGTAAATGAAAAGTGCTAGTGCTTGATCTACCATGCACTTATAGCAATTGGCTGCAATTATAGAGGAGTGGAGATTTCTGTCTGAGACCATGCCAGTTACTTGCTTTATCCCATGGTGGGGATTGCTGCTGTTTTAATTTATATATGAGGTGACCAGTATGTGAGACCAGTGGAGAGCACAAGCACTTTCTTTAAGCAACTTTTGCACAGTTTGGGGACTTTATTTCTTTGGACTTTTTTTCCATTAAGGATACTACCCTTTTTATGTTATTTGGCAGCCAATTGCTATAAGTGCATGGCATATCAAGCACTAGCACTTTTCATTAAGGCCCCTTTCACACGGGCATTCCATTCAGGTATGCCTGTCAGTTTTTCAGGTGGACCTGAACGGATGCTCCATGCAGCCCTATGGAGTGGCGGATGTCAGCGGTGACATGTCCGCTGACATCCATCGCTCTCTGATCCAATCTTGTCCGTAAAATCCAGACGGATGGACACCCTCTTTTCCATTCAACAGGCGGATCTGTTTTGATCCGATCTCCATAGAGGAGAGTGGGGCTCTGACAGATTTGTCTCCGCACAGTGAACGAAAACATATCTGTCATCCACCTGCACAGCGTGGATCAGCGGATTGATCCCTGCTGAGCAGAACGGACTCCACAAATGGATAAACCTGTGTGAAAGGGGCCTTACGGACATATACGTATTTATTTTTGCACTATGTGATGTTTGTATATACAGTATATGTTCACATATATTAATAGCATAAGCACTTTTTTTGGCACATTAATACACTAGCACTTTATTTCGTATATGGATTTTATGTACACTTGGGAGTAATTAGATGTAGAGCGACCATTGCTTCTCCTTTCTCTTAATAAATCAACCCCTTAGTGCCTGAATGTCGCAATATTGCAGTCCCACTACAAGTCGCTGATCGCCGTCATTACTAGAAAAAAAAATTAAATAAATAAAAATTCCAGTATATATCCCATAGTTTGTAGACACAATATAACTTTTGCTCAAACCAACCAATATATGCTTATTGGGATTTTTTTTAACAAAAATATGTAGCATAATACATGTTGGTACAAATGTATTAAGAAATTCGATTTTTTGACATTTTTATTGGATATGTTTTATAGCAGAAAGTAAAAAATGTTTATTTTTCAAAATTGTCTGTCTTTTTTTGTTTATAGCACAAAAAATAAAAAACGCAGTGGTGATCAAATACCACCAAAAGAAAGCTCTATTTGTGGGGAAAAAAGGACATACATTTTATATGGGTACAGCGTTGCATGATTGTGCAATTGTCAGTTAAAGTAACACAGTGCCATTTAGCAAAAAATGGCCTGGTCATGAAGGGGGTTAACTTTTTTGGAGGTCAAATATTTAAAGCCAACTCATTTTGAATGGGCTGTCTCTGGAGGTGTTGAGGTCTCTATAATTTTCAAGTTGTCCACTACTGTGCTGCAGCATTTATTTACTGTACCTGTAAGAAGGGGTGTACTAAGCATCATTACACTTTATGTTTCCCCTTACTGAAGCATGATGTCAAGAGCACAAAAAATTAATGTCTATGTATATTGGCCACCATTCAATTCGTCTGCAACACCTAAATGCCAAAGAAAGGGGTGCTCAAGCCTATACTCTATGCAATTGATAGGGACTTCACTTGGGTGTAAATCACCACAATTTTACTACCCAAAATGCAACCCAATGCACAAGTAGAAAGCTGCAAGATTTGGTTGAGCCACACAGACTGCGTACAAATAAAATAAAAATGTCTTTTAATAATGCATTTAAAGAGGAAGTAAACCCTGATGGGGTTTACTTCCTCTATGTTACCCTGCAGAGTAAAAGCATAATGGGCTCGTTTGCATCGCATATTAGCCCAGTATGTGCCACTTACCTGCATTGGAAGCCCCCAATGTCCAGCGATGTCCCCACTCCAGGCCACGTCCATCTTCTACCCCTCTTCCTTCCGGGTCCGCGATCTCCAGCTCTGTGACTGGCCGGAGTCACGTGATGTCACTCCTGCTCGCTAGTCACGGCACTTTCACAATGAAGGAACGGAACGGAGGCTGTTTCTTCACTGCACTTGTGCCCGATGACGCGGGCACATCGCAGTACACTGTATATCTCCTAAACCATGCAGGTTTGGGAGATATGCAGGGAACCTACAGGTAAGTCTTATTATGTCACGGGTTGACAACCACTTTAATAAAAAGGATATCAAAATCCTGCAATCTCTTTGCACTAAATCTCGTAAGTTGTATTAAATGCTCCACTTTTTTTTACTAATGCATACTAAGGAACTTGTACAACATTTACAAGTGGATTTCTTACTGTTTCTCTACAGGCCACAGGTCCCAAAGTGCCATTTCCTCAAACTTCCAAATAGCAGAGCGCATACCATGTATTGTAATGGGGACAGTCACTGTTAATCAATCAATTAGAAGAGGGAGTCACAAGGTAGTGGATTTCTATCCTAGGCTTTGGGGCTTTGAATTGTATGCATGCAAGCTGGGGCAGGAAGAGGTATACTTAATGCTAGCGGGGAGTGCACACATAAAGATGGCTTTATGGGACCCTGTATGGGGACAGAGCCAGCAGAAAAACAAGGTGAGAAGGGGGCATTTTCAAAATGAAAGCAAAGCAATGCATCCACAGTCTTGGAGAGAAAGACACACAGCAATCATAGCAAGTGCTGAGATCTGTAGCACTATATTTCTACTTCTGAGGGTTTAGCACCTTGTCTGGTATTCAAGGGGTTAATACCAGCTCCCAGCTGCTGTTGCTGCAGATCACTTTTACAATACAGTAAACATGCTGCCCACATTGCCAATGCCCTGCGGTGGTTCCTGGGCCATCCTGTTCCTCTGAAGAGCCCAGGATCATGGTAAATGTTTTCAGGTTTCTATACTGGAAGTGGTCAGGAAACATGTGTGATGAATGACCCCAGAAATGACAAGCATTTCATCACTTCAGAGCTGTCATTCCCCAGCTGCTGTGGCCAAGGAAGCAGCTACTGTGCTTGATCAGCTGCAGTGGAGGGCAGGTAAGACATTGGTTATACAAAACAGGGAAGGAGAGACACCGCTCCAGGTGAGTGATAAGAGATCTCAGTCACTGTGTGCATGTCCAGTCCATGAGCCACACCATGCAGTAATCAATGAAAGAGTAACATGCAACTATCATCCAAATATAGACCAATATCTATAGAATGCCCACAAAATTGTGAATATAATTAAAACCATTGAAGGAAAGAAAAAGCTCTATACTCCCATCCAATTTGAGTTTGTGTACACTATTTATACATTATTTGTATCCAACTTTTGCGGGTCCGAATAGGATATTGAGCTCTTCCCATTTAACCTCATAATTTTTACTTTTTATAGTATTTAGAAGGTATTGGGGTTTTTCTTTGACGTATGGTGCAGACGGTGTTTCTGCTAAATACCGATTGGATGGGAGTATAGAGCTTTTTCTTTCCTTCAATGGTTTTAATTTATATTCACAATTTTGTGGGCATTCTATAGATATAGGTCTATATTTGGATGATAGTTGCATGTTTAGTCACAACTATATAATTTTGTACATTTATTTTTTCTTGAAAGATTTATTCAAATTGGCAGCTCCCACATACACCAACAGATCTATATATGACTGATTGGGAGGCTCGTTTTTGTGTTTATTATTTTTCGTGCTTTGTTTGTATTTTCTATTTTTTCTTTTTCACATTTTATCCTATGTTGGGGATGACTGTATCATTCATGATGTGAAAATGTTTTGCTATTTATTTTAATTGTGTTATATCTTGAATGTATACATGCTTCCTTTCACCTATGCTTGTGTTAGTGCTTGCAGGTTATAGGGATTGAATGTGAGCAGGATGCAATTAACTGGTCTCTGTTTTCACCTGGGAAAGGAATATATTTAAATCAGTATGACCAGACTTTTGTCAGATGATGATTACGCGAATTGTATTTTCGTGAAACGCGTCCATCTTTCCTATCCATCCATCTTATTGCTTTGCCGTTGGACATGTCTTTTGACAATTTTTGTATGCGTTTGGACTTCCATTGTACACTTATGCTTTGAATAAACTGGATTACCATTTCCCTATCTGCTGGAGTGCTGTCTACTACTCTTTCATTGATCAAGACATTGATTAGACCACTGATGTCTTTATAAGGTTCCATTTACACGGGACACTGTTTCAACATCCCCTGGATGTTTTATTTTGCCAGCTAGAAACCGGCTTTGCATGCCACGTTTAGCAGCGTTTTGCCGCATTCGCATCTAGGAGCGTTTTTGAAATGTATTTATTTTTTTTTAAATGGAAACGCCTGTAAACGAAAAGCTCCTAGACGCGAGTTACCACGATTAGGCACGTTTACAAGCTATTTGGCAATTCAAATGCCTCTGAACTGGCGTCTGAACCCATTTTTTTGCATTCCAAAAAAAGCCTCTAAACTCAACTGCCTTAAACGACCTTAAATGGCCCTGTGTAAATGTACTGATAAGCTAACATTAGATGAGTTCAGGGGCAGCTGAAAAAAACGCCCAAATGCCTCTAAACGTCCATTTACCAGCAGCAGTGTAAATGAGGCCTTAAGAGGACCTATCACCTACCCATGCTTTCACATGTTAGCAATAAGGTTAAAGTGTTTGTTAAGCCACTTGTATAAAAAGTTCCCGTACGCTCTGTATTATAAGTTGCCCTGTGTCTGTAATAACATATATATACTTCTCTATATAGATAACACACCTTCTTACTATGATCAGTTGTCGTTTTTCAGCTTTTCTCTCTCAGCTCAGAGTTCCTGAGGGTGGGCTGAGCCCTGCTGCTGACTTCAGCTGGAGAGACAGCAGTGCTGTGTTATCTATATAGATAAGAATTTTTTCTGATATAACACTGACACAGGGAACTTATTCTTCTAATACAGAGGAAATAGGAGCTCGTAGAGTTAATTATGAAAGCAGAGAGGAAAAGCTTTGAGAGGAAGAGGGAGGGGGGAGTTGAAGACAGACACACAGAAGATAGTAGAGCTGGGAGTGACATAGCCTGCATATACCACAAGATAAGCTATATACAGGGGGCGTCAGTACACAGGGAGGAAGTCATGACCTGGCATTTTCACACAGATATTTTAGGGGATACAGAGGGACAATTTAAAAAGCAAAAGCACCATGCTGCTAATTGCACATTAAAGAGACAGGAGCAGCATTTTTTTGGGGTTAACAAATGCTTTATGTTAACTGCATGATGGCTGTTATACTCACCTCTCTGATGGTTTATGTCTCTTACATAAACTTTGTAGCCATGTGCTCCCTTGAGAGTGGCTGGTAGTAGTGGTTCCATCCAGGGCCGGTGCAAGGATTTTTGCCTACTTAGGCGAGGGTGCATTTTGGTGCCCCCCACCCAAACCGTCCTCTTGCCACCCACCTCCCTCCCCTCCACAATGAAAACCCCCATATGGCATACACGTTGTCCATATGGACATGGCACATGAGAGGTCAGAGACTGCTGACATGGCACATGAGAGGTCAGAGGCTGCTGACATGGCACATAGGAGGTCAGAGGCTGCTGACATGGCACATGGGAGGTCAGAGGCTGGGGACATGGCACATGGGAGGTCAGAGGCTGAGAACATGGCACATGGGAGGTCAGAGGCTGCTTACATGGCACATGGGAGGTCAGAGGCTGCTGACACGGCACATGGGAGGTCAGAGGCTGTGGACATGGCACATGGGAGGTCAGAGGTTCTGACATGGCACATGGGAGGTCAGAGGCTGGGGACATGGCACATGGGAGGTCAGAGGCTAGGGACATGGCACAAGAGACAGTCATAAAGCTAAAAGCAGCATTGATCTTATCCTTCCTTCCACAGTGCTGGCAGTCTTATAGATACAACTGGTCCTTTCATCTGTGCTGTGACGCTTGTGCTCCTACTGTGCCTTCTGCTGGGCCCTGTCACCTCCCCCTTGTCTCACTCGGCTCCTCCCCTCATCTTTACATGGCCTCCAGTTCAGCAGTGATTGTCTCGGTGGAGGTGTTTATGTCCCCCTGCTTCAGTCCAGGTGGGAGGAGTGAATGTCTTTATGCTGCCATAGCGATCCTCGAGGGCTTTCTGGTCTCTGAGGAAGACTGTGTTGCTCTTCCTGTCCTGCATCTGTCAAGAGTAGGAGTAGAAATAGGAGGAGTGGTGTAGGAGGGGCTGGGACTCGGGAGAGGAGCTGCAGCCGTGGAAGTCAATGGAGAGTCAGACTGGAAGCAGCGGCTGAAGGCAACAGCGCCCGAGGCTGTGCTGCACCGCCTGTTTGTCTCAGTTTCCTGAGCCAGGTAAGGATGAGAGGAGGGCCGGCGTCAGCATTAGCACTTCTTAGGAATCTCTGACTTTGGCTCCCCCTCTCCTTGCGTCCCCCAGGCGGCCGCTTGAGCTGCCTTATGCTGGCGCCGGCCCTGAGTGGTTCACCTGATAGCTGCCCTCAGTCACACCATATATCACACATCCGGAGACACTGACACCAGACCGGCTCTTGTTTTTGTTGCTTTATTTAGGGGAAATAACTTGGATGGGGATAAGGGGTAACTGTGGGATGCCCAAAGAATTATGGATCCCATATACAGTCCTGTATATGCGCACTTCACTGCAGACTCTCCCTCTGCAGACTATTACTCCTCTCAACTCTCCAGCACTTAATTTGCTGACCGTTTCCCTGATTTCAATAGTTTTTTTGGTTTAGACATCATGAACAAGTCAGAAAACCTTACAGCCAAGTATTAGAAATTGTACAACATTTAAAGTAAAATAGACCCGGCTTGGTACAACATATATGTTGAGCTAAGGTCTGCCTAGCAGTGAGAGAACCTTGTACAGGGGTTATGAGTTTATTTCACGGTGACCAAAACAGGTAGATCCCACTGACATCATTAGAGTCCAACAAGTATCGGGTGAACCCTTGAATTGGGTAGCACCCCTACCTTCCAACTAATATAAGCCTTTTCATTGCTAAGGACTTCTAAAGGGTAAGATATACAAACATTTCTGAGAGCCAATCAACTGTGGGTATAGACAGTTAAGGCACCCAGGAGCTTTGTAAACATCCATGTAGCTATATGCCCTGCTCATAAAATGGGATGTTTAAGTTTAGTCCCATCAGGATTAATCCTGAGGGTAGGCGAGGGGTTAGGGACCAAGACCTAGAGGGAGCGGGTTGGCCCTAAGCCACCCCAAATGGGACCAAACTGTGACCTCGGTCCTCCGCCCCCCAGCCTTGCCCAACCCCCAAACCCCTGCCCAAGGACCAGGCAAATATAAAAAGCATGCTAGCCCTGGTCAGTTGACATGAATATCTTATGGGCTTACCTTGGCACTGATTGATAACCGGAATCAAGTTGCCCAAGCCAATACAGATAATAACTGCTGGAAAGAATTATGAGAAAGATGTAGGGAAGTAAAAGAAGAGAAGGAAGAGATAGGAGTAGAAGAAGAAATATACAGGCCCCACCAGGAGACACCCCCCCAATAGACATATCTTAGACACCTTTTGATTTATTGGGAACTCCCCTCTTGAGAGAGGGCGCAATGTCGTTCTTTATTTGCCAGCGGTGCCCCATTGTATTGGGCCCAAGGATCCCAAATCTTATCAAACTGTAGTGGAGTATTTAATATCGTGTGAGAGATCTTTTCTTGGGCCATGATCCAAGATATTTTCCGTTTGGCTAGGTGGAAAGAAACCTTAGGGGTCTTCCAAGCCCCTGCAATTGTTATTTTTGCTCCTATGAGAATGAAAAGAATGAGGGATCCAGTTGCTTTGGGGCACCTAGGGACTGTTTGGTTTAGAAGCGCTATCGCCGGGTCTTGTGAAACCTGGATTCCCGTAACCTTGCGGATCATTCGGAAAATTTTATTCCAAAAATTCCTGATTTTTGGACACGTCCACAAAATGTGGAAGATGGAGCCCAGATGTTCACATCCCCTGAAACAGAGAGGAGAAGTCTGAGGGTAATATTTAGCTAGGCGATTAGGAACTAAGTACCATCGTGTCATGATCTTTAAGTTGGCTTCCTTGAGTATTGTATTATGGACGCCCCTGCAAGAGCGTTCCATGTTTAGGTGCCAAGTCTCTAAGTCCCATGATATGTCAAGGTCTCGCTCCCAGCTTAACATAAAGGAGGCCTTTTCATTCGGCTCTGAAAGTAAAGAGTATATAAGGGAAATCCCTCCTCTAGTATCCATGGCTGATGAACACCATTGTTCGTAGGGTGAGACAGTTAGGGGTTGTGATAAGGTTGCCTTAATGGAGTTTAGAAAATGTATAATCTGCATGAAGCGAAACCTCTCTTCGGGTGGCATCTCTAGTTCCTTCAGGCAGTGTTGAAGGGAGATAGGCCCGCCTGTGTTAAAAAAGTGTCCGATTCGATATAGCCCCTTTTGAGTCCACCATTTAAAGGCTTCAATGTTCATCCCTGGAGGGAAACTGGGATTGTGAAAGAGGTGAGAAAGGGGGAACCAGGGGGATATTTGCTGACCGTTTCTCTTACAGTTCTCTCACTACACAGAACTCACAGCTTTACACTTATTTGCTTCTCTCCAGCTCAGAACTTAGTTTCCAGCCATGTGGTGAGGCCTACCCTATTTCAGCAGGACCTCAGGAACACCCATTACAGGCCAGGAATCACATGTGTGCAGCAAAGTACTTTAGTACTAACAGGCCTTTGACGGACTACAACTCCCAGCCCATCCTCTTCCAGGTCCCATTGACCCGCTCTCTGGTAGTGACTCTCCTTTCCCTTGACTGGCTCCCAAGGCTCCCACAGACCGTCCACCATTCCTCTCCCAGCCTGCTCCAGCACTTTCTCCTCCAGTCCCAGGGACCATCACTTACCATACCAGTGGATACTTTAACGTCTCTCCCTCCTCCTGTAGCATCTCCACTGTTCTCCTGTTCTTTCTGTGTGGCTCCAGGAATCACTCTCCTTCCTGGCTGCACCTGAACCCCCAGGCTCCAAGGTCACCCTCCCCAGACTGGGGGCGACCTCCCGGGTAGGGGCCTGCACCACAGCACCTCTGCTACAGCTCCAGACTTCCACCCAACACTACTCCCCCATATTGGGCTGACCCTGAGTATTTAAGGAGGCCTGCCCCCTGCAAACTCTGCTTGGGAATTGGTCAGGGCTCCTTAGAACAATCCAGATGGCTCCACCCATCTCCCAGCTCTCTGACCAGAAAACCTTCTCCAGGTTTCTAGAAAGAAGTGGGAGGTACTGGTGACCTCATCTGTTAAGTCCACCCAATCCTCCCTGAGCGTCTCCTCCTAGCCCAGATCAAAACAGTCAGGCATGCACATTACAGTCAGGCCTGACTAAATTTACCTCTCCTAGCCAAAAACCCTGCTAGAAAACGCACCTATACTACGGGGGCGCTACAACTTCTATTCAAGCCTTTGCCTGTCCCTTAGGCATTTTACACTTCTGGGGGTATCAGGTGCTTTTGTCTCATGTGTTGTGGTTTCATTCTTTGCCCCATACACCACAACAACATACACCAGTAGGCCAGGGATCTGAGAATGGCACCACGGAATGTGCATAGAATGCTGAAGAGTCTTACAGAGACTGCAACACTGGAAAGGAGAAAAGGTTAGAGACAAAGGCATTTGCAGATGATAGCATAAGAGCTCTTCATTTGCAGAGGCTTTGCAATTAAATTGTTTTAGTCTAACAGAGTTGCTTGAAACAATTGCCCCTTTTTCTCCACATAACGTGGGGACAGCTTTCTTCCAACAGATGAGGGGTGACTTGAGTTACCGTGGTTAAAGGAAAGAATTTTGTAGCAAAAATCCAATAGTCTGTTCATCATGCATGTGTCATCTGTGGAACAAAGCTGATATAATTACTCGACTAAACGTTTTGCCTGGAGTTAGACTTTAATCTAAATGATTTAAAAGTTATGAATGTTTTGCTATAATTTCAGTTCATAAATGTATACAAAATAATACATTTGTATAAGTAACAGATGTATTTTTCCTTTACAAATGTTGGAGACTTTTCACATCTCCTAAAATTGAATTTGCAAAAATAAATATTTAGATTCAATAGCTAGGTTCCAGTATTTGACATAAACATGTTTAAATATGTACTAATATAATGATAACAAAGGCCATTTAGACATCTATAAATGTAAAATTAAAGTTTTTTATATTGACAGTAGGAGAATGTCAATGTATTGTCAGTGAAGAATTCTGCAGAATCCAGCAGCCTGCACATTGTGGGACATTCTTCATTACAGGTAAGTAATGTAAGTAAAGCTGTAGAGAAAAAAAAATGTTTTTTAACTAAACTTAAGCTTTAAGCGGAGGAAAAGTGACCCCCTATCACTTACTGCATTATGTGGTAATGTCTCTTGAATGGCTATCTTAACATTTTTTGAAGCCTTACAAGGTTTGGTAGCCCAGCATTTCATATTCCTGATATGTGCCTGCTATACCATGTACTTGTATAAAAAAACTATTCTGTTCTGTTTGTATTGCTTCCTTTGTGTGAAATTCCTGGTGATCCTGCCAGTCCCTCTGCTTTCCTATTAGAAACTGACCATACTGAGCAGGAGAGCACAGTGTGGTCAGTTCCCTAGCTATGCAGGGAACTCAGCCTGCTCTCCTCCAATGATCAGACTTCTCCTGACACCCCCCCTTGCACTTCCATTCACTGGAAAGTTCAGTGTGCTGTTGCTTCAAACATAAGTTTGATGTGTCACATGACCCTGTTCCTATTAAAAAAACAAAAGTTGGATTCAAAATGGCTGACTTCAAAATGGCCGCCATGGTCACCACCCATCTCGAAAAGTTTCCCCCCTCACATATACTAATGTGCCACAAACAGGAAGTTAATATCACCAACCATTCCCATTATATTAAAGTGTATCCATATAAATGGCCCACCCTGTATAATGTTTGGGGGATCTAAGTCATTTTCTAGCAGAACATGCTGTTTTTTTTTTTACTTGTAAGAAACCAAATGCCAGAAAAGGTTTAGTCTTTAAGGGGTTAAACTTCCCTTAGCTAGAGTCCGGAGAATATTCCTTTGATCTAAAACTAAGAGATACATTGTATGTTTTATGTTTATACTTATCAGCAGTGTTGGCAGACTGCTCTATATTTTTTTTTTTCTTTAAACAGCTGTCAGCTTTGCCAGAGAACGGCTGGGAGATTAGATAGTGAGGGGAGAGAAGTATCGGGTGCCGCTGATCAGGACTCGATTTCTGGTCGCCATGGCGACCTGGAACCCAGGGATTGTCGCGCTCTGAACACAACCTTCAAAAAGGGTCATACTGGAAGAGCATTTACTGATGATTTTTATTATTAAATTCTGTTTTATTAAGATTTACCTATTTCTATTTGTGGTAGTAAAACAGTAGCATGGAAACTCGGTATAGGGTACTACAATGATCAAAAGTTAGTCTAACCTTCTTCACATATACACAAATAAACATAAATATAAAACAAATATAAACATAAAATGTATACAAAACAACCTATATAAATTCCCAGCTTTTTATGTCTTGTGTACTAAATCTATTTTCTTTGTAATGTGCTTTCCATGCTGTATGCACCCACAAGTAATTTTATTTATTTGTTTTTCTTTGTAATAAAAAGGATATACCACTTTATATTATCTCAATACATCAATGGTGCATGCAAGAAGAGAAGTCATTATACTTGGTATTCAGAGGCATTGATTATAATACATTGTTTTATCATTATTTTTGACAGAAATACACATTGTTTGGATGATGATAAATGATCTTGTGCTCCCTCAGTGATACACAATTCATAAGCACTAATTACATTTGGTCTAATGTAAGGGGCTTCCAGAGGATTACAATAACAATAGTCTGATGAGATTGCTTTGTGTGTATTTGAGGCTTACAACCATAATTAGACCATTTTTTGCGACGTAACAAGATTGAGAGTGCTCATCAGACACAGTGTGCGTTCATGCCTGTATGAAAAATGCTGGTTTAGAATCAACGAGAAAGAAAAATATCTAAAAAGAAATGTACTTGCTTTTGGATATTTAGATGAAATGAGTAATCTTTAGCTCTCTTTGATTCATGTACACATCTAGAAATGTATCGTCACAGATTATTTACATTGATGTTTCTTTAATGTAAGTGATGTTTTAGTTAGTAAAAGTGTAACGATGAACGAAATAAAAATGACATGGTATATGATGAAGTCTGTCAATAGTGTTAAAACAGCAGTTTATGTTTTTTTTTTCAGAAACCCACTGTTTTATAGTTGTATAAGCTGTTGATGCTGCCAGTAGATCCTTTTTTTCCACTTACTTTCACAGACCAAGCTGTCCATCACAAGTTCCGGAGACGGGAATTGAAATAAATCATTTAACACTGACTTAAAATATTTACCTTTTATTCATATGGCTTAAAACTTGTAAGTTGTTGCATGTGATTGAGTTAAAAGTGTTAGATGGAGTTAGGCTTTAATATGCTTGTCTCTTGCTTAAAGCGGAGTTCCAATGTTTTCTATGTTTTCTATGTTTATTAAAAGTCAGCAGCTACAAAAAGTGTACAAAAGTGTACAAAAAGACACTTACCTGTCCCACGGTCCAGCCATGTGGCCGCCCGGAGCCCCGCTCCTCTCCCCCCTCCTCTCCACGGCGCCAGCATAGTAAATGTGGGTGCCCGGCCATGACAGCTAACGGCTTCACGGCCGGGTGCACACTGCGCATGCGTGAGCGGCGCTGTAGTCCGTGATTGGTCCTTGGAAGGGAGGAGGAAGGAGACCTTCCACTTCCGATCGCCTAAGGCAGGGGAGGGCTGGGCCAGGGGGCAGGGTGGCAATTGCCCCCCAGGCCACCCCAACTTACATTCGAAATGGCTGTCGGCCATTGCCCGCTGACAATATTTCCTTTTTGTCAAGGAAGTAGGGGCCAGGGGCATGGCCGCCAACTAACTGCAAGCAGAGGGGGTCGCCCAGGGCTGGCCCTACCACGGATGATGTCTATTATAGGAGCCGGTCCAGGAGGCGGGACTTCTTATGACAGCGTCCACGCCAGGTAAGCAGGAGATCCCCGCTCTTTGTAATCCGGCAGCTCTCCTCTTGCTGCATTGATGGGCACTGATGAGGCTTCAGGGTACTGATGAGGCTGCATTGATGGGCACTGATCAGGCTGCATTGATGGGCACTGATGAGGCTGCACCTCCTTTGTTACTATTAACATTAAATTATGTTACCACATTGTATCATATTTGTCTTGCTTCATAACATCAATATCCATTATAAAACCAGATGGGCATGGATGGTGAGCTGATTCGGTGGTCCAATGGGCCACTTTACTGGACTTGCCCCCCAGGCCTAAGGCTGCCAGCCCTCCCCTGGCCTAAGGTGACCAGAACGGAAGTGGCTGTGAGTGCTTGTCAAAATCGGGTACCCACACCCCCCCTCCTCCCCAAGCGCTCCATTTCACCATCAGGAGCTAGGGAGGAGGCCTTAAAGCAGAAGTTACACTTTTGAGTCAAATTCCGCTTTAAAGTATATTTAAAAATACCCTGTCGACAGACTGACAAAGCTGCTGTGCAATTTCACTGTAGAACGGATGCAATGTGTTACTAACATTAACACAACATTTTTTCGTTATACTGAGGTGCCTCTGAAACTTTGTTTAATTACCTATTGATTCTGCTGGAAGATTCATTCTTTTTTCATATCCTGTAATAGGAACATCATAGACAAAATGCAACAGTCGAACAAAACGTAGGTACAACTAAAAGCCCGTACACACGGTACAATTATCGGCCAACAACGGTCATCCGACAGCCTGTCATCCGATAATCCAACCATTGGTACACGCGATTTGACAGACGATTTTCAATGATCATCCAACAGAAGTTGTCTAAGAAGACAAGAAAACTGCGTTCAGCCAACTAGGCGTCATCCAATTTTCGGCTCGTACAGAAGTTGGCCAAACAAAAGTTGTAAGTGCAAACACGCATGCTTGGAATCCAGGAAGTGTTTGGTTGTGTAAACCTGCGTCCGTAATTCACAATTCACATTCACCTGAACTTCCTCTTTATATGCTCGTAGCATGTCACTACATTCGCCTTTGTCAGATGATTACTTTACTCACGTCAGTACGCTAGACAAAACCACGGACAGCCTATTTGGACAAAATTTAAAACAGTTGCTTGTAGTGCAATAGAACAAACAAGTGGGACTTTGAATGAAGGGTGTGATGGTCAATAGGTAGCATGATGGAAATTGATAAAATTAGGAATATAAACTTTATTGCGACAGATAATCGTATATTACAAATACAAATGGTCACATAAGTGATCCAGATAAACAAAGCATAATTCATAGTTGACATATAAAAAGTACATGATATAGGTTCCCCATCCATCAATTCCATTTCATCTATATACAATATTCATGATTATAAGCTGCATGGCCCATGACCTATATTTCCATGGGGTATTGCCCCTAGGTCATCCGGTAAAGAGAAATGTGGATGAATGGATGGGGAACCTATATAATGTACTTTTTATATGTCAACTATGAATTATGCTTTGTTTATCTGGATCACTTATGTGACCATTTGTATGTAATATACGATTATCTGTCGCAATAAAATTTTTCCTGGACCTCATGTCAGCCTACTACGGGTCAGCTCCACCCCCTCTGACCCCTCCAGGACCACCTCTTTCTTAGCCCATAAAGGACGGCTGTCTGCCCCATATCACTGTTCTTTTTTCGTCCTCGCTCCGGACACCATCTTTTTTTTTTTTTTATTATTATTTTTTTTTTTGTTATCATGTCATGGGATGGAGGCTTGCCTGGCGATTCCCCTCCGTGTAATGGACGAGGCTCCTGAAGGAGGTGGGTTCCCCCCGGAGGCAGGGGACATAGTGGTTATTGAGCAGTTTAAATAACTGTAATATGCCGGCAAAGTCTGTAACAGTATAAATTACTGTGTACTCCTTCGGGCAGGAAACGCTATATGTGGCTGGGGCCAGAGTCAACGGAAATAACAGTATAAATTACTGTCTACTGTAACATCGGAGATAACAGTATAAAGTACTGTCTACGGTAATGTCGGAGACAACAGTATAAATTACTGTCTACTGTAATATCGGGGATAACAGCATAAATTGCTGTATACTGCAACATTGGAGACGACAGTTTAGAGTACTGTCTACTTTAACACAGCGGACAACAGTATAAAGTACTGTCTATTGCAGCATCGCAGATTACAACATAAGGTACTGTCTTCATCTACTATTTTGGTCATTTTCATTCTTGTATGGCTATACTGTATTGTATGTACTTGTTGCAGATTCACTTACTTAACAAATCAGGCTCAGCTGCTACATCGCGGGGACAGTAGCTGCGGCAGGGGCGGGCGGCAGGCTGAGCTCTCTAGTCCCTCGGCGGCCTCGTGTTCCAGAGGGGAAGCCGTCGGGGGGGAGTGACGTCACGCCTGAGCGCCGCGGGCCGTTGCTAGGATACGGGCGGACGCTCGAGCGGGATTGGCAGCGGCAGTCCTCTTCTTCGGGTCATCCCTCTGGGGGGAGCGCGCTCTGCACAGCTGCTGCTCGGCTCAGGAAGCCTTCGCTGCCAGGTAAGCCAGAGATTATCCCTGCATTTGCCAGAGCGTATTGGAGTCTTATGCTCCTTCATTTTCTGTTGTAGGTGTCCAGATTGTTGCTGTCTGCCTCCAGTCCAGCTAGATCCCATGGAGAGGTAGAGAGGGGAAGAGGGAAACTTTTTTTTTGTTTTGCCTTTTCTCCCTCTTTTTTTTTTTTGTCATCACTCTCATGTTGTTTTTTTTTTTTTCTCACTCTCTCCCTTTATGCAGAGAAAGGTCCTCAAAGCGGGATAAATGCCCGCGGAAAGGGAAAAAATCTACCTCCAGCAGGAAGGAGAAGAAGAGCGCCCATAACAGTCGGCGCCAAGAATACCTTGAGTCCCCATCTCCGCAGCCGCACTCCAGTCGGGTCGTGCAACAAAAGAGGCGTCATAGACCCTCCGGGAGATCTCGCTCACATCGCAGAGAGAGGGAGCGATGGTCCTCTTCTTCTTCCAGAGAATCTTCTCCAACCTCAGATCAGGAGAATGCTTGTTGGGCCTGTTCAGCTCAAGCCTTGCCCGGCAAGTTGGTATGTGCCTCATGCTTTAGAGAGGCTGCTCGGAATGACACGTCAGATGCCCGCCGAGTAAAATCGTATATAAAGGACGCAGTGAAGAGAGGTCTTAAGGGCGTTACCAAGCGGTCTTCTCGCCCTCCTGTGTCATCTTCATCTACAGATTCGGGGCCATCACTGCAGTGGGGTTCGGATAGACAGGAATTGTCCGAATCTGAGGGCGACTCCGAAACTCGTGCGTTTGACTTTGCGTTAATTCCTCCCTTGGTAGAGGCAGTGAAGGAGGCCATGAAATGGCAGGAGGATGCTTCTCCGCCAAGAAAGCAACGCAAATACTATCCGGAATTGAAAAAGTCACTACCTTCCTTTCCGTTTATTGAAGAGATTCGAGAGGTCATGAAGGATGAATGGGCCAAGCCAGAGAAGAGGTGGAATGTCCATAATAGGGTTGCAAAGCTTTACCCCTTTAGGTCAAGGGACACGGAGTGTTGGGACGCTGCACCTAGGGTGGATGCGTCCCTGCAGAGACTGGCCCGCCACATTACGCTTCCCCTGGACGATTCAGTCTCTTTCAGGGACCCCATGGATCGGAGGATGGATACGGACCTAAAGAGGCTATACACTGTGGCTGGTGCAGCCTATAGGCCAGCGAAGGCGCTCACTTCGGTGGCAGCAGCCCTCAAGTCCTGGGTGGCTGAGTTGATGGGGGAATGTTCGGGAGAAGAGCGAGAAAGTGCTCCGTGGCAATTCCTAAGGATTGCAGTGGAATTTGTAGCAGAGGCAGCAGTAGACCAGACGAAAATGGCAGCGAGAATGATGGCTCACTCTGTTTTGGCCCGCAGAGCCCTATGGTTGAAACATTGGGCTGCGGACAGCTCGTCAAAACACAGTCTGTGTGCAGTTCCTTTTGACGGAAAACTACTCTTCGGGGGTCCTTTGGAGGCTGCAATCCTGAGGGTCTCAGGTGGAAAGTCCGGGCTAATTCCCCAAGAGAGGAAGAAGCAGTGCCAGTCCTTTTGCCCCTTCAGAAAGTCGAGGGACGCTTACAGGGAGGCAACGGCATACAGACCAGGCAGGCCGTTCTTCAGACAATGGAAAGGAGCTGGAAAAAGTGTGCGTAGGCCGGCAAAGAACAGGGCCAACGACGCTCCAAAAAACGCTGGTAAGGCCTTCTGAGGGTGTCTCCGCTCGATCCCCTCAGGTCGGAGCAAGACTGAACCGATTTGCGGGGGTTTGGGCGGAGGGCATTCAGGACGCCTGGATTTTAAATATCATCCGGTCGGGCTATCGGCTCGATTTCAAAGCAAGACCCCCCCGGGCTTTCTTTTTAGAGACTCGACTGCCGTCAGATGCGGAGAAGAAGAGGTGTTTGCGCACATATATAGAAGAATTGCTGGCAGCAAACGCCATCCGACCGGTTCCAAAGCAAGAGCGGGGTCTAGGGGTGTACTCTCCCCTGTTTTTAGTGCCGAAAGCATCAGGAGATTTCAGACCAGTGCTGGATCTCAAGAGGCTGTACTCACTTATGAAGATTCCCCCGTTCAAGATGGAATCACTACAAACTATCATCTCATTTAGTGAGGGAAGG
>BLSH010007954.1:240652-251871 GCA_018402905.1 Glandirana rugosa
CCGTAACTCGGGGGGTAGGCTAGCTCGACCGTAGCCAGCAGTTGTCGTTGCCAAGATTCCCCAAGTTCCCTTGAGGGGCGCTATCTAACACACGTGATTAGGTGGTTCAATCGCTCGCGACCTAGCCGTGACCCTCCATTTAAGAGACTTAGTTTCTCGTCGCCAGGGTGACCTCTTCCTTTAACCTGACTTTGGAGGAAGACACGGTAGAACGGGTACGATGGTGGCCTTACCAACGACTATTATGGGGGAACTTGGTGGATTAGTGCACACAATCTATCGCGGGGAGTTCCCTTGAACCCCTTAGAACCGTTGCTGTTGACGACCGATGCCAGCTCGATCGGATGGGGGGCTCAATGCCTAGATCGGCAGGCGCAGGGACGGTGGAAGGCTCAGGAAGTTCAGCCTTCAAATTGGCTAGAATTGGAAGCTGTCAGACGCGCTCTCATAGCATTCCAGCCTGTTCTGCAAGGTCAAGCGGTCAAGGTACTGTCGGACAACAAGACGGCGGTGGCTTATTTGACACGTCAAGGGGGCACCCGAAGCCGAGCACTTCTTCAGGTGGCAGCTCAGATCTTCCCATGGGCAGAGAAGAATCTTGTCTCTCTCACAGCCTCTTATCTCCCGGGGGTCGACAATGTCTTAGCGGATCGATTGAGCCGACAGTTTTTAGATCACAACGAATGGGGGCTCAATCCCAAATACCTATCCAGGATCTTCAGGATATGGGGTACACCATCGATAGATCTGATGGCAACGGAGAAGAATTGTCAACTTCCTCGCTTCTTCTCCCGAGCATGGAATCCTCAGGCTTTCGGTCAGGATGCGCTGTCCAGAACCTGGGAGTTCCCTTTGGTGTATGTGTTCCCTCCGCTTCCCTTGATTCTTAAAGTGCTTTTGAAGATACAGCGGGAGAGGGTCGCGGCAGTAGCGATCCTTCCATACTGGCCCAGGAGGCCATGGTTTTCACTGGCCTGGAGAATGAAGGTTTGCCACCCGATCCCGTTACCAACTTCTCCAGATCTTCTGATCCAGTGCGGGGTGTGTCACCCGAACCCCGAGAGACTGAGGCTGATGGCATGGAATTTGAGAGGAGATCTTTAGGCAACTTACGTCTCAACGTGCGGGTGGTGGACACTCTACTGCAAGCTCGGAAGAAGACTACGAATTCCACATATTACAGGATCTGGCAGACCTTCTATAACTTCGCTGCCTTGAGGGGTTGGAATGTAAACTCTCCAACGGTTGCAAACATCTTGGACTTTCTGCAGGAAGGCCTGGATAAGGGTCTAGCATACAATACCCTGAAGGTCCAAATCTCGGACTTGTCGGCAATGCTGAATAGAAGATGGGCTCTACACCCGCTGGTGGCCAGATTTTCCAAGGCGGCCATGAAAATCAGGCCTCCACGAAAGTCCTTTTTTCCAAAATGGGACTTGACGTTGGTCTTAAGAGCACTGTTGGCCCCCCTTTTGCTCCGGCCTCGGCCTGCTCTTTGTTCCATCTCACGTTGAGAACCGTTTTTTTGTTGGCTATTGCTTCGGCTAGACGTGTTTCGGAGTTATGCGCTTTTTCTTCGAAAGAGCCTTACTGCATGATCCTGCGAGACAAGATTATACTCAAACCGGTGCCCAGTTTTCTACCGAAGGTCAACACTTTGTTTCACTTGAACTGGGAAACAATTCTTCCGGCCTTCCCAATAGAGTCTAGAGAGGATGAGTGGAGCTCATTGGACTTAGTGTCAGTCATCTCGGATTACCTGAGTCGCACAGAAGAATTCCGGCGGCAGGACCAGTTGCTGGTGTTCCCGGCGGGCCCCAAGAGGGGGATGGCGGCATCCCCAAGAGTGGTTTCGTCTTGGATAGTGCGTGCTATACAGGTCGCATACAAGTCTTTGGGCCTTTCTCCTCCATCAGAGATTACGGCGCACTCGACGAGGGGTATGGCAGCCTCGTGGGCAGCATATGCCAAGGTCTCGGCGGAAGCAGTCTGCAGAGCGGCAAGCTGGAGTACGCCGAACACTTTCATTAGGCATTACAGGCTGAATGTGGCCTTCCCGGCTGAGGAGGCGCTGGGTTATAGGGTTATTTTGGCGGCTGTCGCCCATTAAATGAGTTGAAGCAGCATATTCCGCAACTGTGATTGTTATTTATTCCTCTCTTTAGTTTTTTCCCTCCCTGGGATGATGTGGCTTGGTACATCCCGTAGTAGGCTGACATGGGGAGGTCCAGGAATAAGGAAAATTGTTGCCATACTTACCGTAATTTTCCTTTCCTGGATCCTCCCCATGTCAGCCGGGGAACCCCACCCGATTGTCCGTCGCGAGGCGGGTACAGTCGAACAGTGATATGGGGCAGACAGCCGCCCTTTATGGGCTAAGAAAGAGGTGGTCCTGGAGGGGTCAGAGGGGGCGGAGCTGACCCGTAGTAGGCTGACATGGGGAGAATCCAGGAAAGGAAAATTACGGTAAGTATGGCAACAATTTTCCTTAATATTCCTAATTTTATCAATTTCCATCATGCTACTTATTGACCATCATACCCTTCATTCAAAGTCCCACTTGTTTGTTCTATTGCACTACGTCCAACTGTTTTAAGTTATAATATAGGGATGGAAGCCATAGCCTTACCTGTTTAATCCAAGCTTCATTTAAAGTCCCCCTTCCTCTGTTCCCCTATCCCCCTCTCAATATTTATTAGGGATGGAAGTCTGTGATGTTGTCTCTATTGATTTATTATTTCTTCCAGCTGTCTGTCATGGTCCCATGATTACTTATTCCAGTCTATTTTAATACCAGTGTATACATTAAATTAATCTTGCTATTTCGATTTATTTTGATCAAATTACATCTAGTCCCCACTGCCTGTTCAGTGGCGGGTGGACTACGATGGGTCAGGGCCCTGGCTCTGTCATGCCCGGGAGCTGCGACGCGCACTGCGGACATCCCTGCCCACTTCCTTTGGGGGGGCTGATGCTTCTGCACTGCGCGTCAACGTCACACCACTCCGTCATGCAAGCGGTGTCCTTGTGATGCTGCGATGTGGGCGGGGTTAACCACGCTCATGGACATACTTGGGAGATGGTTTGGCGCTGGATGCCTTGTGCGCGTTCCGGCGCTTGGTCATCTCCCCTCTCCATGTCCACGTGTGTGACGTTGGCGGCGCCTATATATGGGCACCATCTCTGGACATGGCGGTCACTGGGAACTGAGCACCACACACTTCTGATCCGCATCTGGGAACATCCCACAGGTAACACTCTTCCCCAGCACCATGGGGGATGGGGAACCTATATCATGTACTTTTTATATGTCAACTATGAATTATGCTTTGTTTATCTGGATCACTTATGTGACCATTTGTATGTAATATACGATTATCTGTCACAATAAAGTTTATATTCCTAATTTTATCAATTTTCATCATGCTACTTATTGACCATCACACCCTTCATTCAAAGTCCCACTTGTTTGTTCTATTGCACTATGTGCAACTGTTTTAAATTATAATATAGGGATGGAAGCCATAGCCTTACCAGGCTAATCCAAGCTTCATTTAAAGCCCCACTTCCTCTGTTACCCTATCCCCCTCTCAATTTGGACAAAAGTTGGACGTGCAGTCGTACGATCATCGGCACGTGTGTATGAGGCTTTACACTTTTTTTTTTTTTTGCAAGAAGTAAAGTACTAATTTTTATTTCAAGCAGAATTTGACAATTCTTCCTATTTAGCTAAGGGTATATTATCAATTAGTGGTTGCCAATGTATGAGCTAACTGGGACCTCAAATTCTGCCCTTGAAATCACTAAATGGCCCCACATAATGTTCCAAATATGCAATGCTTGAGAGGACTGTCAGAAACTGAGGACCTAATTGAGCTAATTGAGCAACTGAAGATCAGAGAGTGTGGGCATGCTACATTTTTGGCTGGGGATATGTTGCAGAAGACAATACAAACTTGGGAAGATATTACATGAGACTAATAGAGATCAATGTTATTACCCTAATCAATGTACCCACTAGCGATGGTCCTGATGTTCGAGTCAAACGTAAGTTCGACTCGAACTTCATGTGTTCGCCTGTTTGGCGAATCTGAACATTATGGGACATTCATGGGAAATTTGAGCGCCCCATAATGCATAGAAATTGCGGGCAAATGCCGCCTGCTGATTGGCCAAAGCATGCACATGACCTGCATGCTTTGTCCAATCACATTGCGCTCTGCTGTGAGAGCCATGATTGGCCAAAGGCAGGGTGCCAATAATGGCTTAGGGGGCTCAATCCATGCCCACAGTATATAAGGCTGCTTGACCAGCGCCCGTATGTAGTGTGTGACAGTGGAGATAGAGAGATAGATTAGTTAGCGGTGTTTAGGCAGTTTAGTATACAGATAGTTATATACAGTGTAGACCAGGTTTTTTCAACCAGGCTGCCGAGGCTTCCTGGGGTGCCTTGAGGTATCTTCAGGGGTGCCTTGGCAAAATGCCCAAAAATTGTATACAAGGCAGCGGGTGGATAAAGCCTGCCTTTTAGTTACACAAAGCCACAGGGTTTCATTGTGTACCATTATGACTTCTACCTGCCGGCTTCCTAACAACCAATGACATCAGTTGATAAGGAGGATGTCAGTCACCTGGATAGCATCCTTGTTTGATCCTCCCTTGCCTCTCTCCATCAGCTTTGGCGTCGCATTAGCAGAGTGATGGAGAAAATCTGAGGGAGATGAGAAATATTGGAATACTAGTCATTACCAGTTTGCACCTCTAACATTGGGTCTCCTATGTGTATGGATGTTGCTGCATTATGTAAAATTATTAGAATAGTTTTTTTTTTTGTTAAATTATTTTTATGGAATATAACAAAGGGTACAGAAAATCGACAAATATTAAAGTCACACTGGAAGGTAAAAAAAAAAAAAAAACATACAAAGGTCACATAATCCCAGAAAATGTATAAGTAAACACTATGAAAAAAAAAAAAAAAAAAAAGTTCATTCATTCATTCATATGAGTAAATCGACGGGGGAATCCCAGTGAGAAGGCCTATATTAAAAGAAGCAGAATCTAACCCCCAGTACCACCCCAAGTGGGGACACACTGTGGACTTCCAATCGTGCCCTCCTCAAAAAGAAGAAGAAATTCCCCTAATGATAAACCATAACACGCCATAAATTTGTCTTGAGGCCTACGGGCTTGCCTTGTACAGCTCTATGACATAGAATAGTAATGTTATGTGCTCAAACAAAGGCTGACTAAAATAAAAAAAAGAAAAAGAAAACGAAGAGTAGGTTATTATTATAGAAGAGGAAATTTATAGTGTGTCTGAGTTAAGTCCCCTCCGATTACTTAGGGGAAGAGTTATCTTGACCAACAACCAACTTCGACCCGCCTACCAATGTGAATCAAACAACAGTTTCTACTAAAGGTAAGAGAAAAGAGTAGGACAAAGAGCCTAGAGAGCACAGAAAGCCTAGGCGAGAGAAGAGAAAAGAGAAGAGGAAATAGGAGACACCAGGGAACGAAAAAAGGAAGCCAAAAGCAGTAGTTCACTGAGGTAAATTCAGGGACCCCAAATTTGATCGAATTTGGGAGAGGAGTCCAAAATTGTATTCGCAAGTTTTTCCTGGGTCATAATCCATGAGATTTTTTGTTTTGCTGCCGAAAAGGACACAGAGGGCCTTTTCCAGGCTTTAGCAATTGTAATTTTAGCTCCCAGCAAAATAAAGTGGATGAGTCTGAAAAGGGATTTGGAGAGGCCCTCAGGTCTGGCGTTAAGAAATGCAACTTCCGGGCTTTGGGGAACTGCCTGTCCCGAGATCCTTCTAATCAAATGAAACACTCTGTTCCAGAATCCTCTGACCCGAGGGCATTCCCACCAGATGTGAACAAAGGAGCCCAGGAGTCCGCACCCTCTGAAACAGAGGCCCGAAGAGTTCGGGTACATAGCAGCCAAGAGGGTTGGAACCAGATACCAACGCATAAAGACTTTCAAACCAGCTTCTCGCATAGCTATATTAACCATTCCCTTGGAGGATCTTTGGAACAGAGAGCCCCACCTGTCTGCCTCCCAGCAAACATCTAGGTCCTTTTCCCATTTAATTGCATAAGAAGGTTTATCTAGGCTTTCTGTCAGTGATGCATAGATTAGAGAAATTCCACCCCTTTGATCATGTAGATCGGAACACCACTTTTCATAGGGAGTAACACCTACGAAATCCTTTCTATTCTTCCACAGAGAAGACATGAAGTGAAATATCTGAAGAAAGCGGAATTTTTCGGAGGGAGGCATTTCTAATTTGTTAATGCAATATGATAAGGAAATAGGGCCCGTGGAAGTGAGGAAATGGCCTATGCGGAATAGGCCTTTATTGGTCCACCACTGGAAAGCCCGGATTTCGAGGCCTGGAGGGAACCGGGGGTTGTTAAATAAGTGGTCAAGGAGGCGTAAATTCGAGGTCAGATGGGGGGATTTGAGAACAACATCACATAATGCTAATGAGTGGGAGAGGGTGGGTGCAAGAATTGGGGGTCTCAACCTATGTGAAGAAGTCAATAGTGTTTGAGGGAATTGCCTGTCTCTCCATCTTTGGCCAATCTGGTTTTTCCCCCTTAGCATAAATGATTGAGAATTGGGCTAGTTGGGCCGCTTGGAAATATTTAAATAGATGTGTGAGACCAAGACCCCCTTGAGTGCGTCTTCTATATAGAGTACTAGCAGGGCATCTATAGCCTTTCCGCCCCCACACAAAACGCAAAATTTGCTTTTGCAAACTTTGCAATTGTTGCTTCTTTATAGGGATTGGGAGAGACCGAAAGAAATACAGAATTCTAGGAAGCAGGGTCATCTTGATTAAGTGGATTCTACCCAGCCAGTAGAGACAATCCTGATCCCATCTTGAGAGATCCTCCGAAAAGTTTCTTAAATAATGGCGGGTAATTAACCTGATAAAGTTGATCAATACGGGCTGCCAGACTAACCACCAGATACGAGAGATGATCAGAATTCCAGGTGAACTTGTGAAGTTCCTTAAGACGGTGTATCTTAGATTCCGGTATCGATACATTTAAAGCCGCAGATTTCACTTCCGGTTCCGGCGCCCGCATGGAGAGGAGCTAGTGGGGAAGAGCTCCCGCCGTGTTCCTCCAAAAACCCGCTAGAAAGCCAGCCACCACCGAGGTACCCCCTCCCTACACCCCTCCGCTATCAGGGGAACACAGGAGCCGGACAATGGACCGCTTCGTAGAGCGGCAGACGGCTCGCCCGGGGCGCTGCTCCCATCGCAGTCAGAGGGAGACAGCCCGCATGCCGCAGCCAATATGGCGGCCGCGCCGCTGACACAGGCCACCTCAGTGGCTTCTCCTCACAACCCGGCACACCACCTCGCTGTTCCAGGGCCCCCGCTCGACACACCACTCGACCCAGCCTCCCCTACAGGGATAGCACAGGCCGTGATCACGCTCCTTACCCCTATGGTGACAGAGGCCATTGAGAAAGCAGTCCAGAAGGGGCTGGAACAACTCCATAAAGAAATCCAGCATCACTCAGCCAGGCTGGAGCATGCTGAGGAACGGTTAAGCACAGTGGAGGATGACACCGCGATCCTGTCTGCAACTATAGCCAGGCTCTCCACTCAGCAGAGGGACCTCCAGGAAAAGCTGGATGACCTGGAAAACAGGTCCAGAAGGAACAATTTGCGCATAATAGGGTTACCTGAATCCTACAACCAAACAGCCCTAGTCACCATCTGCACCACCACCATCCCCCAGAACCTGGGCCTCAAAGTCCCGTGCGTAGTAGAAAGGGCGCACAGAATTGGACAGTTATCAGACCAACGCTCCAGGCCCAGACCAGTCATTGCCTGGTTTCTGAACTACAATGACAAGCAAGCTATTCTACAGGCCTTCCGCAAAAATCGCTCCCTAAAGGTGGACGAGAACCCCCCAATGATTTTTGCAGACTATTCCCAGGAGGTGATGCGCAAACGCAAGGAATTCTCCCCCATCTGCTCGCAACTCTACAAGCAACATATCAAATTCAGCCTAGCCTACCCCGCTATCCTCCATATCCAATCTGACACAGGAGAGCGCGTGTCCTTCTCCTCTCCATGTGACGCTGAAAATTACCTGTCCAACACTCGCCCTTCTGAAATGGAACAGGAACTGCAACACGAACCTCCAGAAGCTTCTTCCTCACCCAGAAAATCTGCTCTGGCTGCATGTAACCAATCCAGCCCACAAAAACCCCCCTACAAGAGGATTCGCTTCGGCCAACTGGAAGCCCACAACTCATCAATCTGACTCCACCACTGTTACTTCTAAAGACTGGGTCTCCAGCGTGGCTTGTTTTGTTTTGACCCACCTACCACACCCTCGACCAAAGTTTGGATCCTCTGTCAGTCAGCCTTCTACCCCACAGAAACTGTCCTGAACACCGTCGCCTTGATTATTGGTTTGCTAGTTACAGATTTATTGTTTGCTTAACGTTTATTTCCTAGCTCTTTAGGAGGTCTCGGTTTAAAGGTCATATACCCGGGCCCTTGGTGGCCTACTCCTCACCTTTCTCCCTCTTCTGCTGCAACATGACTCCCTGTATTCCCTTGTTCCTTCCCTCCCCCTTTTCCCTCTCCTCTCCCCCCTCCCCTCTCCCCTTCCCCCTCCCTCCCCCCTCCTCCCCCCCCAACCTCTCTTAACCCTACCCTACCCCTCCCTACTTCCCACTATCCCACCCCCCCTATTTTTTTTTCTTTGATCTAATCTCCACCCCCTTCCCTCCTCGGTGTCGCCCTGCCACCCCTGTCAAATGGAGGACTCTTATTGGCGGGTGCACAGTGGACAGGAAATCCATGGGGAAAAAAGTGAGGTCTAGAAATGTTTCTCGGGGATTTATCCCCCCCACTATTTGTTTCAATTTTAAGATATTCTGGTTTTGTTTGTTTTCTCTTACCATTGTGCCTTTTTTTGTTGTAGTCTTTCAGATAGCGGACACTCCCAAACCAGGAAAGGTCGGGACTAAGGGGGATTACCCCTCCAGCGTGATCTCTACTCTCCATTTCAAGCTTCAGCTATGGCTCCCCCTGAGGTCAGGAATCACCTAAAGGTAATCTCGTGGAATGTCAAGGGGCTACGCTCCCCACACAAGCGCATGCAAATACTACGCCACCTTAAATGTCTACATGCAGATATTGCCTTGCTACAGGAGACACACCTGGGCCCTAATGACGCATCCAGACTATGCAAGCTGTGGGTAGGCTCAGTCCACTGCTCCCCTGCAGTGGGACGCAAAGCCGGTGTGGCTATTCTTATTAATAAGAATCTCCAACACAAAATACACTCAGTTGACACCGATGCCCAGGGCCGTAGATTAACGGTCCATCTCTCAATTGCCGATAGAGATATCGCGTTATCTAATGTGTATGCGGTCAACTCTCCAGGTCAATCATTTTTCCAAGATCTAAACTCATGGGCCCTTCTAATCCCTGAAACTCTCCACCTCATGGGTGGAGACTTTATTGCACTGATGCACTCGGTCGAGGACCGTTTCCCCTCTACCACCAAAGCCTCCCACACACCTACCCCACTCGCCCAGACCATACAGTCCCTCCACCTCACTGATATTTGGCGGCTCTCCCACCCCACTGACAGAGATTTTACCTTCTATTCCTCCCCCATAACTCCTGGTCGCGCATTGACTATCTCTTTGCCTCACCAAGCCTCATCCCCCTGATCTCATCATCTTCCATCGAAAGCATGGTAATATCTGACCATTCCCCGATTGCCATCCAAATCTCCGGTCTTGTTACCCCCCACGGCCCTAAAATATGGCGTTTCCCCTCGTTCCTGGCTAAAAACGAGGACTTCAAAACAACTCTGGGTGCTGCCTGGACGGAGTACTGCGAAACGAACAGGGAACACCTTTCCTCCCCAAATCTGTTTTGGGAGGCGGGTAAAGCCTTCCTAAGAGGTCGCATAATTTCTTACACGGCTCACTACAAGAAAAGAGCTTCTCGCAACTACCAACTAGCCAGTGACTCCCTCCGGACAGCACATAGAGACCTGACCCTGTCTCGCAACCATACCACAGTCTCAGCTTGGCAAAACGCCAAGCGACACTTTGATCTCTGGTCAGGGCACCAGGAATCAATCCATCAAGCCCACTCGGCTCTCTTCTTCCACCGCAACGGTAACAAAGCTGGCAAATTACTAGCCAGGCTATGTTCAGGGAGACATTCTCCGACATTCATAGGAGCGCTTAAAAGACCCGACGGGAAGATCACAAACACCCCTTCTTCCATTAATGCCCTTCTCACTGACTATTATACTACCCTCTATACCAAAGACCCTATTGATTCGGAAGCAGCAGCAGCTTTTCTGAACAAGGCCAACCTCCCCACACTCACCCCGGAACAATTCAATTTCCTCAATGCCCCTATAACAGCTCACGATATCCGCTCTATCATTAGTAAACTCGGACCTGGAAAAGCCCCAGGCCCGGATGGACTCTCCTCAGAGTTCTACAAATTGACAGCTGACTTTATCACGGACGCATTGGAGATGGTATTCAGCTCTATCTGGTCTGACGGCCCTTTTCCCCCCACTGGATCCCAAGCCCACATTAAATTAATAGGTAAAAAAGGGAAGGACCCCCTGTCACCATCCTCCTACAGGCCCATCTCTCTTATTAATGTGGACATCAAAATTCTCTCCAAAATTATTGCGGATCGCCTTGCCCATATCCTCCCCTCCATCATTAGCCCAGCCCAATCCGGCTTTATACAAGGTCGTTCAGCTACCCTTAACATCCGCAAGGTCCTACTTGCCCTTGAACATGCTAAGAGATACCCTGACCGAGACCTAGCCATCATTTCATTAGATGCCGAAAAGGCTTTCGATAATATCAGCTTTACCTGGCTCTATATGGCTATGGAATCATTTGGAATCTCAGGTCCCATCTTAAACTATGTCCACAAAATGTACGCATCCCCTTCAGCTCGCCTAATCACCCCCAATTTTATGTCCCCAGAGATCCCCCTTTCTAAGGGCACTCGCCAAGGTTGCCCCCTTTCCCCTCTTCTTTTCAATCTAGCCCTAGAGCCCATATCTAGAATCTTAAATTCCAATGAGGGCATCAGTGGTATCGCAGTTGGGGACCTCACTCTTAGATCAGCACTATTTGCTGACGACATCCTTCTCTTCTCTTCGAACCCCCCCCCCCCCCGAGATAT
>BLSH010007954.1:258628-269960 GCA_018402905.1 Glandirana rugosa
GATAGGAAGTTACTAGTTTTTTTGGGTTTATACTTCTTTACCCTCCCACTAGATCGTGTCAGGAAATGAGATCTAAGGACCTTAGTTCGTTACTTATAATCAGTATTTCGTAGGAGCTCATAACTATTAACCCTATTGATAGTTTTTTATTTATCTACCATAGAATGAGGTACGTCCGATAGATTTTAGATAGGTCGGAGAAGGGGGAACACAACCTCCACATTCCTCGTAGGCCCTTGTGAGGTTGTAATTTAGAAGAGCTTTTTCAATGGAAATTTTAGTTAAATTACCTGTAATAGAGGCTACTAGTACAGAGATAGAGTTCCAGAAACTTTTCAAGTTCTTACAATGCCAAAACATATGTTGGAGTGTTCCCGGATGCTCCTTACACCTCCAACACAAGGGGGAAGAGGCTGGATAGATTTTAGATAGCCTGCATGGAGTAAGATACCATCTATTTATTTTTTGATAGTTATCCCAATTATCAATACTCGAGGATGCTTTATGACTAATATTCATTGCTTGATTCCAGGAATCTAGAGTAAAGGACTGTGCTAGATCACCCTCCCATTTCTTCATATTTGGGTTTTTTTGATCATTGAAGGATAGTGAGAGTATTTTATAAAAGAACGCAATACCCTTCTCATTTGTAAACTTTTTATTTGTAATATACTCCCAAACCTGGGTGGGAATGTACCATCCCCTCCCAGGGTCAAAGTCTTTAGTATATTTGGATCTACTAATTTTCCCTCGGATCATCTCTTTATCTTTTTGAGTGAGATGTTCAAAGAAATTGACTCCATCCAGAATCCACTTGGTGGTCTTAATCCTAACTTTGCAGTATTGAAGGGTATTAATTGGAGTTTTGATTTTATGTGTAGGATTAAAGGAACCAGAGCATATCTCTAATTGTTTAAGCACTAATAAAGTGGCTTTAATTGATAATAGTTTGGGTATAATTATTTTAGGGATTTGATTATAGGCTATCGAGATTGCTAGCATGTCATGTTTGTTAACATATTCTTTTTCTATAGTTAACCACAATTTATCTTCGTTGGGAAATATCCAATATTTCCACTGATCTAGAAGTGTGGCATAGTAGTATTTGGGCAAATCAGGTAGATTCGTACCTCCCCTCTTTTTAGGTAAAGATAATATAGATAGTGCTATTCTTGGTTTTTTCTCCTTCCATATTAATCTCCTCAGTTTAGCATTAACTTGATTAAAAAATTTTGCAGGCATAGGGATTGGTAAAGCTCTAAACATATAAAGTATTTTAGGTAGGGTTTGCATCTTATATGCAGCCATTTTACCTAACCACGATAATTGAGTATTTTGCAACGTCTGAAAGTCTTTAGTGATCTGATCTAAAAGTTTGGGACAGTTGGCATCGTATAATTTCTTCGTGGGAAAAGTGAGATTGATACCTAGGTATGAAATTGTATTAAGGCTCCAACTGTAATACGAGTTTGATTTAAGATTATCTAGATTCTCCTTGTTTATATTCATTGGTAACAATTGACATTTACTATAATTAATTTTATAGTAAGAGATTGAACTGAATACTTCAAGTGATTTATGAACTTCTAAAAGAGATTGCTCTGGGTTCGTTAAAGATAGGACAATATCATCGGCGAAAAGACCAATTTTATGTTCTCTGCTACCTATCTTGATTCCATTAATATCGTTGTTAGCTCGAATGGTTTCCGCTAAGGGTTCAATGGCCAAGGAAAAGATGATAGGTGAAAGGGGGCAGCCCTGCCTGGTTCCATTTGTGATCTTAAAACTTCTAGAGATAGAGCCCGAAGTAAGGACCTTGGCAGTAGGACTTGTGTAGAGGGACATAATTGCTTCATGGATAAAGCCATGCAGACCGAAGGTTTCCAGAGTTTCAGAAATATATTTCCAATGGACCCTATCGAACGCCTTCTCCGCATCCAACCCTAGGAGCAGAGAAGGCGTCCGACAATCCTCCACATGACAAAGGAGGTCAATCATCCTTCTCGTACTGTCAGGGGCCTGTCTACCTCTGATCTGGATTGATCAGAATGGGGGTGATCTCAATTAGTCTGTTTGCTAAAATTTTAGAATATATTTTTAGGTCTGAATTCAGGAGTGAGATGGGTCTATAATTCTTAGGGGAGGTAGGATCTTTATCTGTCTTCGGGATTGTCACTATGAGGGCTTCCAACATTTCTTCAGGAAATTCCTTACGTTCGATTACCTCATTGAACATCTTCGTTAGATGTGGGGTTAGAGAGTCACTAAATGATTTGTAATATTCGTTCGATAAACCATCAATTCCTGGTGTTTTGTGCAAGGGTAGGGCTTGTATGACATTTCTAGTTTCTACCTCTGAAATAGGTTGGTTAATTTTTTTGAGGGATTCTACATCTATTTTGGGCAAATTAATTTTATTAAGGAATTCTTTAATGTGTTGAGTTGAAGGATGGTGGGTACCAGCATCATTTTGAAGGTTATAGAGCTCTTCATAGTATTCTGAAAAAGTATCTGCTATTTGCTGCGGGTTGAAAAGGGATTTGTGTGTTTTAGGATGTATTAATTTTTGAATTTTTTGTTTACCCTGTCGATGGAGTAATATTCTTGCCAGTAGTTTACCTGACTTATTACTTTGGGAATAATAGTTAAGCTTAAGTTTATTATAAATCTTATACTGATTAGCGATTAGTAAATCCCTTAATTCAGATCTTAAATGTTTAAGTTGGTGTAGTAAACCATCATCCCTAGAAGAATTTTTGTGTTCCTTTTCTAATTTGGCTATATTTTCTAATAAATCATTCATTTTCTTAGAGCGTTTTTTCTTTTCTCTTGAGGCAAGTTGGATTAGTAGCCCTCTCATATATGCTTTGTGACAACACCACAAATTAGTACGAGAAGTCGACTGAGTATCATTAAATTCAAAAAACTGCTCCAAACCCGTTTTCAATGTGGACAAGACTCTTTTGTTGGAGAAAAGAGATAAATTGTTTCTCCATATAGATTTAATGGTTTGTTGGGCCCCTATTAACAATTCCAAGGTGACAGGAGCATGGTCGGACCATGTAATATTATGAATTTTTGTGTCTGTAATTTTTTGTAATAGAGACCTGTCCACAATGAAATAATCGATCCGTGAGTATGTTTTATGTCTGTTGGAAAAAAAGGTAAAGTCCCTTTCGTCCGAATGAAGACATCTCCAGGCATCAAATAAATCCTCCTGATGAAGGAGATCTCTCAAACCAAAGTCAGCCGTTCTGGTCTTATTTGAGGTGTCCATAGCTGGGTCTATCAGTGAATTGAAGTCACCGCAAACTATCAGATTTCCTTTTTGCATCTTCTTAGCTTTGTCAATTGTTTTCTTGATGAATCTCTTTGGTCGTATGTTGGGAGCGTATATATTAGTTAAGGTGAGGATTTAATTGTCAAATTTAGCTACCAAGATGATATATCGACCAGTTGCATCTGTTTTAATGTCTAGAAGCTGGAATGAGATCATATCTTTAACTGCAATTAACACTCCTCTCTTTTTTTTCGTATTATTGGAGCAAAAAATATGTGGGAATTTAGGATGTGAGAATTTTGGAGGTTTGTCCGCTGCAAAATGTGATTCTTGGATACACATTATATCTGCTTTGCTTTTAGACACCTCGTCCCATAGAGCTCTTCTCTTGTGTGGACTATTAAGGCCCTTCGCGTTGAGCGAGAATAATTTCAGTTGTGGCATAGAAAACCGTTGTATAAGATGTGAACAGAGTCTGGATCAATAATAAGTCTCCTGTCTCCGGGTAAGACCGATTTGCATATAAATTTTCCCCTTGTGGATGACCAGTGGTGTAGAAGATCAAAGGCAAACAGTGAGAAAAGTGTAGGGGAGGGAAAAACCATAAAGGAAAAAGTCAAAAACAAATATAAAAAATACATAACAAGTTGTTGACCAACTGAAGTGTGCTTCCAAATGCACTTTGAAAATAGGGGTATTTCTTTCATTACTAAATTTGTAATGAGATCCCTTTTTGCAATAGCATGACCGGGTGAACTCCGTTTTCATCCATGTGAGTGAGTTTCACTGTTAAGGTCATTGCTGAAAAATCATTACTTTTGTTTTTGTTTTTGCTGTGGTCTTCTGTCTAATTGAGCATTGTACGTTTCATTTCCTCTTTCAATAAACAGCTTAGTGGGGAATCCCCATTTATAAATGATCCTATGGTTCCTCAAGATTTTAGTCAGTGAATTCAGATTCCTCCTGGCTAAGATTGTAGCCTGAGATAAGTCTGAATATAGAATTATCCCTGAATATGGATCCGGCAGCGGTGAATTAGAGCGGGCAAACTGCATCAGTTGATCTTTGACATGGTAATAGTGATATTTTGCTATTACATCCCTAGGCAGTCTTTCTGAAATATGAGAGGGTTTTGGCAGTCTATGTGCTCTGTCAATCACTATTTCCTGCTGAGGGATTGAAGGTATCAAGGAGGAAATCATTTTTTGAGATATTGGATTAGTTCTGGGTTCCTGACACTTTCCGGGATTCCTCTAAATTTGATATTTTGTCTTCTGGACCTGTCCTCAAGATCCGAGACTTTCAATCTGAGGTTTTTAACCTCCTCTTCAAGATCAAAGTGCGCATCAACTAATTTGTTGTGCGCTTCAGTAAACTCCTCTAATTTATTTTCTGTATAATCCACTCTTTCTTCAAGACATTTAATATCTACCTTAGTGGAATTCATAAACATTTGCATGTCCTGTTGAATAGCTCCCCTCAAGGATAATAACATTTCCTTCATGTCAGTATCTAAGACAGGTTGACCTATTGTAGGGAAAGTATTCAGCTTCTCAGCATAAGGATTAAATGTAATTAGTTCTTTATGAGAAGATTCATCCTCATTATTTTCTGGAGAAAGCCTCCTCCTTTTACTATCCTCTGAGGGGATGTCACCCAAACTCTGAGCGCCCTCCACACAGACAGTCTCACTTACATCTTTAGATGACTGTAAACCTGCAGCTGTTTCTGTGTGAGGAGATGAGCCGGCGCCATTTTGGCTGCGCAGAGACCTGTTCAAACTCTTGAATTCTCCTATTTTACGGGGAGTTCTTTCTTTTCTCTTCCCCATCGTCTCCGCTTAATCCCGCCGCCTTTCTGAATTGAAATCACCGTTCGGAGTCTCTCCGGTTCGCTTTTAGCCGCTTTAGGGATCTCTGGAAAGCGGAGCTGTATTACGAAGCGGCCATCCGCTGCGCTCGCCGGCCACGCCCCCCGTCAAAAGCCTTTTGTAAATCGACCGAAAGAAGGAATCCTTCCTGATGTTGCCCCCCCTCTCAACCTGAATTTAAAATGGAGATCACGTTCCACCGCTCTACGAATCTGGTCTGGACCTTGCCTACCAGTGATAAATCCTACCTGGTTCTTATTGACATAATTATCTATGAACCTAGATAATCTATTTACTAAGATTTTGGTAAGGATTTTGAGGTCATTATTGATTAATGAAATGGGACTATAATTGCCAACATCTGAGTGCTCTTTGCCAGGTTTGGGTATAACTGTTATAAAGGCTGAATTGGCTTCATTTTGCAATGCAGATCCCTTGCTAAGGGAGTTGAAAAATGTTGCTAGGTAGGGAGCCATAATGGGGTAGAATAGTTTTTATATTTTAGGATGGGGTGCATCAAGAAGGTCCACAATTTTGGAGGGTGCCTCGAGATTGACCATCATTTTTAAGGGTGCCATGTCTGAAAGAAAGGTTGAGAAACACTGGTGTAGACAATCCAAGCTATATACAGGCAGTGTAAGACTATATATACAGTATCTCACAAAAGTGAGTACACCCCTCACATTTTTGTAAATATTTTATAATAACTTTTCATGTGACAACACTGAAGAAATGACACTGTGCTACAGTGTAAAGTAGTGAGTGTACAGCTTGTATAACAGTGTAAATTTGCTGTCCCCTCAAAATAACGCAACACACAGCCATTAATGTCTAAACCATTTGCAACATAAGTGAGTATACCCCTAAGTGAAAATGTCCAAATTGGGCCCAATCTGCCATTTACCCTCCCCGGCGTCATGTAACTTGTTAGTGTTACAAGATCTCAGGTGTGAATGGGAAGCAGGTGTGTTAAATTTGCTGTTATCTCTCTCACTCTCTCATACTGATCACTGGAAGCTCAACATGGCACCTCATGGCAAAGAACTCTCTGAGGATCTAAAAAAAAGAATTGTTGCTCTACATAAAGATGGCCTAGGCTTGAAGATTATTTGTACAATGTGAGGATGTATCCCCGCGCTACTATGGTCGCACACTGGGGAAAGAACTAGGTTGCTGCTGTACCTAATATCTGACAATATATATGGCTATCTAAGGGTGAAGATGGTACTGCGCAGCCTATACCAGTGTGTGAGTGAAAGAACCTAGCCCCTAGTGGTTCTAGGATGTATTGCCACACTATTTCCCTGTTGATAGTATAAACATAATGTGATAGGTAAAAAACGGAGGGTACAATGCACCTTCCTGATATGTCTGGGCAATACTAGACAGGTGAATAAATACTTATGGTGATAAAACAAGAATATGATATATATAAATAACAAGATAAAAAGTCGTAGAAGTGCAAATCCAATAAAATCTGAATAACTGTGAAACTATGATAAGATAAATAAATAATTGCAAGATGGTACCAAGTGAAAATAAAAAATAAAAACAAATAAATATATCAAGTGCAAACTCAGAAAATAGTCCTTTGGAATAGAGTGGTAAAAGTGACAAATAAGTGACTTGTGCTCCAAAGTTCATAAAACAATTCGTGCTCCAAAAATGGTGTGGGAAGCCTCTTTGTGCAGGGGGGTGGTTGATCACCCCAAACAGGATTCCATTTCTAAGGTGCTTCAACAGGATCTGTGCTCTCAGAACTCTCACCTGAACAGGTAAGGACCTGTGCGCATCAAGGTATCTTTAGCAGGAGATGTTCCTCCAATTTGGGGTGCGTTTTTTTCTCCCACTCTCGATCCTTCCATGTGGTCACACCGTACGACCCACCGGTCGTTGGACTCCTTGATTACGATCCTTACTCCAAAAATCAGGCATGCGGGAAGAGACAAACGGATTCCATAGTGTAGTATATCAAAATATGTTTATTTCATCCAAAAAACGTATTTCCAGGAACAAAGATAAAAAATTCTTTAAAATGATACAGCGGCGTCAGGGCACCTCTCACTTTAGTATCCAGCACTCTAGGTAACAGCCTACGCGTTGCGTCATATCACATGACTTCATCAGGGCCTGATGAAGTCATGTGATATGACGGAAGGATCGAGAGTGGGAGAAAAAAACGCACCCCAAATTGGAGGAACATCTCCTGCTAAAGATACCTTGATGCGCACAGGTCCTTACCTGTTCAGGTGAGAGTTCTGAGAGCACAGATCCTGTTGAAGCACCTTAGAAATGGAATCCTGTTTGGGGTGATCAACCACCCCCCTGCACAAAGAGGCTTCCCACACCATTTTTGGAGCACGAATTGTTTTATGAACTTTGGAGCACAAGTCACTTATTTGTCACTTTTACCACTCTATTCCAAAGGACTATTTTCTGAGTTTGCACTTGATATATTTATTTGTTTTTATTTTTTATTTTCACTTGGTACCATCTTGCAATTATTTATTTATCTTATCATAGTTTCACAGTTATTCAGATTTTATTGGATTTGCACTTCTACGACTTTTTATCTTGTTATTTATATATATCATATTCTTGTTTTATCACCATAAGTATTTATTCACCTGTCTAGTATTGCCCAGACATATCAGCAAGGTGCATTGTACCCTCCGTTTTTTACCTATCATATTATGTTTATACTATCAACAGGGAAATAGTGTGGCAATACATCCTAGAACCACTAGGGGCTAGGTTCTTTCACTCACACACTGGTATAGGCTGCGCAGTACCATCTTCACCCTTAGATAGGCTTGAAGATTGCCAAGACCCTGAAACTGAGCTGCAGCACGGTGACCAAGACCATACAGTGGTTTAACAGGACAGGTTCCTCTCAGAACAGACCACGCCATGGTTGACCAAAGAAGTTGAGTGCACATGCTCAGCGTCATATCCAGAGGTTGTCTTTGGGAAATAGACATATGAGTGCTGTCAGCATTGCTGCAGAGGTTAACGGGGTGGGGGGGTCAGTGCTCAGACCATACACCGCACACTGCATCAAATTGGTCTGCATGACTGTTGTTCCAGAAGGAAGCCTCTTCTAAAGATGATGCACAAGAAAGCCCGCAAATAGTTTGCTGAAGACAAGCAGACTAAAGACATGGATTACTGGAACCATGTCCTGTGGTCTGATGAGACCAAGATAAACTTATTTGGTTCAGATGGTGTCAAGCGTGTGTAGCGGCAACCAGGTGAGGAGTACAAAGTGTTTCTTGCCTACAGTCAAGCATGGTGGTGAGTGTATCATGGTCTGGAGCTGCATGAGTGCTGCCGCCCCTGGGGAGCTACAGTTCATTGAGGGAACCATGAATGCCAACATGTACTGTGACATACCGAAGCAGAGCATTATTCCCTTCCTTCAGAGACTGGGCCGTAGGGCAATATTCCAACATAACCACCCAAAACACACCTCCAAGATGACCACTGCCTTGCTAAAGAAGCTGAGGGTAAAGCATCTGTGGGGCATCCTCAAATGGAAGATGGAGGAAGGTCTCTAACATCCACCGCCTCCGTGATGTCGTCATGGAGGAGCCAGTTCCTATGATGACCGCTATCTGTTGTAATGTACGAATTACTATCTGTTGGTTTAAAGAAAATACTAGTAATGATCTTGCGATCAACTACTTGGATATCTAGATCTAGAGAGTAGAACCATGGTTCAGGAAATATCTAACCGCTTCTAATCCCAAATAATAGGGGATAATTGTGTAAAGCGGTGTGACATCTGCTGTTATCATCAAACAACCAGAAGGGACCTCTAGATTGGAGAACCATTGAATGGTATCCTTAGTATTCCTAAGGAAGGACGGCAAACACTCTACAAAGGGGTGCAAATAAAAGTCTATTTATCTCCCTATCCTCAAAGTTACTGAGTTAATTACCGACACGATGGGGCGACCTGGTGGATTGGTACTATTCTTGTGTAACTTCGAGAGATAGTAGATAGTCAGAATACGTGGGGCCAAAGGAGCCAAATAAGCTTTTTCTTTCTTATCCAAAATGGATTCCTTGAACCCCCGGTTAACAATCATCTCTAGTTCCCGCTTAAAGGATCTAGTCAGATTCGAGGCCATCACTTCATAAGTGTATCGGTCTCCCAAGATCCTCAGCATTTCTTTTTCATAATCACATTTGTCTAAGACGACTATGCCTCCCTCTTTGTCAGCGGGCCTTATGATCAAATCCTTGCGGTTGCAGAGTTGTTGGAGACCCTCAGAAATCGCAGGATCTCTGTGAATTTTCTTAAGGGGTAAAGCTTCTAGATCTCTACAGATCAGATCTTTGAATACTGATATCGATTGGGACATAGGAATGGGGGGATTAAATAGTGAAGGGTTACTAAGACCAGAGTGGATGGTGGATCCAGGGTTAGTCTGAACACTCCAAGCTACAGGATTAGACAGTAGATAACGTTGTATATTCAGCTTCCTGATATATTTTTGAATATCAATAAAGGTATGAAACCTATCTAGCTTAGCAGGAGGCACATATTTTAAACCTTTATCAAGAACTTTAGTTTCTTGAGTACTAAGTGTGGTCTTACACAAGTTAAATATTCCGGATCCTACCTTGTCCTTTTGTTTTTGGATTTTCCCCCTTCCTCTACATCCCCTCTTCCGTTTTGACCTTTGTTGGGATTTATTTGTGCCCCATGAAAATCCAGATTGCTGGGCAAATTTGGATCTCTTTGGTTATAATTATAGGGAGGTTGATTATAATCATCTCGCTGATCGCCCATATATGAGTAGGGATCTGAATAAGGACCCTCTTCTCTCAGGGCAGAATATCTGTTATGAGTAGGTACCGTATAGTGTGAGTCTGCATGGCCTGACTGAATATAATCAACCCTTTGGTCTCCATGGAAACCCCCTCTCCTATTCGAGAAAGGAGGGGGAAGTCTACCATGGGTCCTTGGGGAAGCCCACCCTCTTGGATCTCCTTGATATCTATCTCCTCTGTTCGAAAAAGGAAGCGTTCTATCATAGGATCTAGGAGAAGCCCACCCCTGATGATCATAGGTACAATTGGGCCTCCGAGATTCCCTGAAAGAAGGTGTTTGAGTGAAAGGTCTCGGATCATGCTGATAATTAGCATGGTTGGGCAATACCTTCGCTAGATTGAACTGCAGGCCCATTAGGATTTTGTGCCTCAACCTTGTTCTGCCATTTAAAAACCATGTTGTTCTTATAATCACCCACATCTCTTAGGTATTTTTTCTTAATTTTGGCCCTTTGATCCCAGTCCTCCTTTTCTAAATACTCTCTAAGACTAGTAGACAACAAGATATACTCTGGGTGTCTTTTAGAGGAATCAGTTTATCTCTGAGATTTTTGATCTCCTTATCAAGTTCGGACAGCTTTTCCCCCTTTCTGGAAAGCAAAAAAGTGAGAAAACTGACCCCAGCCTGGTTAAAGTAATGGAACCATGTGTCCAGGTGGGCCTCCCCCTCTGGGGGGTTCATCTCCCATCTAAGGCTACGTGGAACCATTTTTTCAATGACATATTGATCTAAATAAATAATATCCCATTTAGTATGCAGCTCGGGGGTCATCAGATTTTTTAGTCTGAGAAATAGTCCACTGATTTCAGTATCAGTCGTGAATAGAGTTGAGCGAACTTCTAGAAGTCTGGGTTCTGCTGGTTCAGCAGAACTTCGGGACAAAGTCTGGGTTCGGGTCCGGACAGAACCCGAACTTTGTCCCGGACCCTGAACCCCATTGAAATCAATGGAGACCCGGACTTTTAGGTACAAAAAGTGCTGTAAAATAGTCCTGGAAGGTCCTAGAGGTCTGCAAAAGGAAGGAAATGTGGGTAAGGGTGGGACAAGTGACCTACAAAGAAATGGGGACAGGGAAATAACTTTAAATATTTTTAAAAAAATAAAAACATAAAAAATGCAAAAATGGAGATCATCTTCAAAATGGGTCTGAAAAGTATTAATTAACATTAGAGGCCATAGAACTGTTCTAAAATCATCTTCAAACTGTGTCAAAAAAGTATAAATAAGCCGGGAGTACCTATATCACTGTTCTGCAAAATGTGTGTATCACTTTAAATCAAACCGGAAATCAGTGCACATCTCTTCTGCACAAGTATTTCAAGTCTGTGTGTCACTTTAAATC
>BLSH010007954.1:273947-285567 GCA_018402905.1 Glandirana rugosa
ATATATATATATATATATATATATATATATATATATATATATATATATATATATCAAAATATTACCTACAAAAACTTATGTCTAGGAGGTTTGATAATAGGTGGTTTCCCCATAAACATCGGAACCAACGGTGCTGATCTCAACTCGCTTGGGCCTAATATATATATATATATATATATATATATATATATATATATATATATATATATATCAAAATATTACCTACAAAAACTTATGTCTAGGAGGTTTGATAATAGGTGGTTTCCCCATAAACATCGGAACCAACGGTGCTGATCTCAACTCGCTTGGGCCTAATATATATATATATATATATATATATATATATATATATATATATATATATATACACCAACTGCAGCAATAAAAGTCAATAAATTGAAAAAAGAAAAGAAAAAGCAATATTGCGCAAATGGTGAACAGCAGCAGCAAATACAGCATCAGACAAAAATGCAAGTGAATAAAATATATATAATAATAATAATAAAAATAAAGTGACTAAACCAGTAAAAATGTAGCATGAAGAATAACTCATGATGGGTAAAGCGCAGTGAACACATAAGAGTAAAGTCTCAAAATAGTCCAAAAAATTATCCAAAAAATTAATGTGCCATATTAGATCAAAACAGTGCACATAGATAAACAAAATCAAGTCCCAAAGTTGGGTTTGGCACATAAACAAACTGAAGCAACGTCAAAGGTGTGTTTGGCAACAACCATGAGCATCAGAAACTCCAATCCTGATATTTAAAGTGATAAATGCAGATCTGGGATAGTATCCTCAATTAAACAAAAAGTAGGATGGACTCTTACCAGAAAAGTTGGGTACACTTGGCCATACAACCAGTGGACCAATAAAAACCAAAATTAGTGCGCAAAGGGTGAAATCAGCAGCATGCACCGCATTAGATCCAATAATGCAGATAAATGTACAAAAGATAGGTGCTGCGCTTATAAGAAGTTATATGAAGGCAATAAGCCTTATAAATCGTGAATAAACATCATGGTCCTTCAACCCAAATTTTCATATAGATAAAGTAAATGAAGTGAGATAATGTGAAAATTCAACAATAATAAATATACTTGTGAAAATAATAATAAAGATCAAAAAGTCCCACAAAGTCCGCAAAAGTAATCCAAGTGGAAAAAAGACACAAGCAACCCTCTTCAGCTGCAAATGGCAAGGGGTGAGGTTGATTAAACAGTAGAACTTCTCATTATCAATAGGTGGATAAAATGGACTCTTACGAGACCAGTGCGCATGTGCGGACCTCCGTTCGCCCGCATTGAACGGGAGCTCCAACCCACTCTGGTCTTCAGAGGACTCCCGGGCCAGTACAACGCCGCACACCTGCTCCATCCTGCTGCCTATACCTCCGGAGCGTCCAGGGAGCCAGGCCATATGTCGGGGGAACCCCCAAAAAAGAGGTACGCCGTCAGCTAGTGTTTGAGTCGCAGGCCTCAGGCCCAGCCAAGATGGCGGCCGCGACTATTCAGCGCTATATCACGGAGGACACGGGCTCCATAGCAGACCCAGCGGGAGGGGATGATCGGGCCCAGGCCCCCCCAGCAACCCCCCCTACCCCTATCATGGGACTCCAGGTATCCACATCATCCACAGAGGAACTCCTGAGGAGGTCTATGGAGGATGCACTGTTCTCTCCCAGGCAGGACAGTCCCATCAGCCATGTAGGCCTCATCCAGGACTCCCCCTTCCCACAGCATCAGACCTCAGATATGGGCCTCCTGCTTAACCCTTCGAGGACCATAAGATTACCGTCATCAATATAAAATAATTATAAAACATGGGACAAATACGTCCCTTGGTCTTCAAAGGGTTAATCACTTCTCAGAAATGCTAGCAGCAGGGCTAGCTCACAACGCAGCTCACATAACTGAAACGACGATCAAGGCAGACATTCACAACCTGGGCACCCGCATTGAAGCCATAGAGCAGGCGGTAGACAGCACCTCTGCCAGGGTTAATCAGAACACCCACTGCATCCAAATCCTCCAAGATCAATTAGAAACAGCCATTGCAAAGATCGACGACCTTGAGAATAGAAACAGACGGTGCAATTTTTGTATCAGAGGACTACCTGAATTTATTCTGGATGTCCAGGAAGCGGTCAAATCCTTCATCAAAGAGATTCTCCCCAATACTCCGGACCACAGACTTGAACTGGACCGAGCTCATAGAGCCTTACAACCACCACACCAGGATGGCCTCCCGAGGGATATTTTCGTCAAACCACATTTTTATGCCATAAAAGAGGAGATTATGAAAAAATCCAGCGAACTAGAAACTTTGACAATCCAGGGCCACCCAATTCAGGTGTTTACGGACATCTCTCCCACCACCATTCAGAAGAGATGTTCACTCAAACCTCACAAAAGTCGATCAAATATTGGTGGTTGTTCCCCTTCCATCTACAATATACCTATCGCTCCAAAACCTTCGGTTTTTCCTCCCTCCAGGAAGGCGAACGCCCCCTCCCCCAGATGGGAGTTATTTCGTAAGACGCCACCCCAACCTTACAAGAAACTAATTTCAACTCCTCCAAGAGATCCCCTCCAGGAGCCCCATCACCCCCTTTTGGAACAAGCAGCAAAGCAAGAGACAGCGAGAGTCTTAACTTCCAGGTTGAACTTTATTAGCATGCTTTGCATCTTCTCTGTGAGCTGGGGCCCCAGGTCTGAGATCACTGTTCGGCCTCTGCAATCACCGGGGTCACAACTTCAATACTCTTTTCCTACCCCCCTGGGTGGCGCTGGCCCTCTCATTCCACCTTGCAGCCCTTCCTTTTTCCCCAGGGGGTTAGGAATGAGCCTCAGTTATTTACAAACCCAAGTTTCAATGTTGCTGAATAGACTGCTGTTTGTCCATTTGCTTAGATTATTGTATATTTTTTCTCTTCTTGAAATGGTCTCCGAGTACTCCTCCTAAGGGCGGTCTTGGCCTCCCAACCAAACCTAGCAGGTTTATGTTGCTAATTTAAGCTTTTTCTTGTTGCCCGGTCTGGGCGGTTCGTGGCCGGAGAGGCTCAGCATGCACATCCTCCCATTGGTGACTCAAGACTCTGTGCCTCGCTCTCCTCTGGGATAGTGACCTAGGTTTAGGTCACCAACCTTCTTGGACCTTCTTACGGAAGGTCTTAGTGGGCTCAGGCCTGTCCTGACCTGCTCTATAGGAGCATGACCCATGTTATGGCTCATTCTTCCTATAGAATAGCTTTCAGTCTAATGTATAATGCATTTTCCTTTTGTCTTTGTATACTCTCTGACCTGTTTCTTTCCTTCCGCTTTTCCTTCGGGCTTCTTCCTGCACTAATGCTACTTACAATGTTTTTCATAGGATGGCTACTTCCATGGAGCTCAGGCTGCAATCACTTCTCTTCTTTACGCCCAAGAGCTGTCGGTCCAGATTCGCCCATCCATCTCGTCCTCCCAGCTACCCAGGTGGTAAGTCTCTGTTTTGGTGCACTAGTGTTTCCCCTTCTCCACATCCATGGCTAATCCCCCACACTCTATCTCCTTCCTCAAAATTGCTACCCACAACACACAGGGATTAACTTCCCCATCCAAAAGACATAAAGCCCTTCAATACTACCACTCCAAAAGCCTTGATGTTGTGATGCTTCAAGAGACTCACTTTCCAGGAAGCTTTAATCCACTGTTTATCCACCACAAGTACCCTACCTTTTACCTCTCTAGTACTGACTCTAAGAAAAGGGGGGTTGCCATCCTCATCTCCAAAAACCTGGTGTTCACTCACACCCTAACAGTTAAAGACCAGGAGGGCAGGTATATCCTGGTCAAAGGAGACATTGGGGGGTTTACATACACATTTCCTATTATTCCCCTAACCAGGGCCAATCAGCCTTCTTTACACGTTTGTTCCAATCCCTTGCCCCTCACTTCGAAGGCACTCTGGTGGTAGGCGGGGACTCCAATCTTGCGTTCGATAGCTTATTAGACAAAAAGGCCTCGGGGCTCCTACGACCCAAATGTCCTCCTAGGCAGAACTTGAAAATAGCCTGTCTCATTAATTCTCTCGATCTAGTGGACTCTTGGAGAGAGGACAACCCCTCGGCTAAAGACTATACACACTTCTCAATACCCCATAACACTTACGCAAGAATCGACCATATCTTTCTCCCCTCAAACGAGGTTCACAGGCTACAATGGGCTTCAGTCTTCAAAGTGGCATGGTCAGACCACTCATTGGTCATGCTCATGTTAGCTGGTTCTCCATCCCCTGCAGGCCCACATCAGTGGCAGTTGCATGAGTCTATACTCAATACTTATTTTTCAAAGAAAAGTCAGGTACAAGTGATATCAGTAGCATTAATGTACATACATACATCATTTGATAGCCAAGATAGGAGGTGTATAGCATTACCAAAACATTGGAATGAGTGCTGGTTAACTATGGGGGGGGGGAAATAAGTCACTTGTGCATAAATAAGAAGTAGTAGAGGGAAGGGGTACACCGCCCAGAAGGGTTGGGGCCGTGCACCCCGACCTCCCAGAACAGACAGGTGCAGATATCAGAATGATAATAAAACAAATTCTGCACATTCTGTGCAAAGAGCATGGTAGCTCCAAAAATTTAGTTGCTCAAGAAGGTAGGCTGCAATTCGGATGCTTCAACCATAGATTCCATCTCCTTTGAAATAGGGGGACTGGGAGGTGAGCCCTGGCAAACATAAATTGCATGAGGCCTTGATTGTTCATAGAGGAGAGGATGTCCGCTATAGAGGGGGGTCCGCGGTTTTCCATTTTCTGGCTACTGATAGTCTGATGGCTATGAGCATATGCGTTAATATTGCGTGAGTGGTCATGAGTCAAGATCCAGCCCGAGTAGTATAAATTGTGGAGAAAGGGTTATTGGCCTGTTGAGCATGTCTGACAATAGCTTTGTGACTCCTAGCCATAGGGGGGACAGTTTAGGGCATAACCACCAGATGTGTAAAATTGACCCAGCTTGTCCACAGCCTCTCCAAGAGGTGGCATCGGATGGAGAGTAGATCTTGGCAAGCTTAGTTGGAGTTAAGTACCAATTATGAAATATTTTTTGTACTCCTTCCCAGTGGGTAAGACATTTGGAATATGTCAGAGGACGTCAAAGTGATTGGAGCCATTGCTGAGGGGTATACATGCGGTGTAGTTGGTTCTCCCATTTTAGCATCGTGTCAGATTTGTTGGACATGGAAGAGTTGGTTAGCAGTTTATAGTAGTAGGATATGCCCTTCTCTTTAGCATTTGCATTGGAGTAGAAGTGTAATGCTTGCCATAGAAGTGATTTGTTAGACCAGGTAGCTTTGGAGAGAACGGAACGAATTCTAAGATATTTGAATAAATCATTGGCCGGTATCAGAAAGTTATTTTGAAGTTGTTGAAAAGAGAGGAGCTTAGAGTTCTCATAGAGATGGTCTAGCAATGTTATTCCCACTTTATACCAGTTGGATAGACAGATGTCAGGCAGAATAGCTTGTAAGGCTTGTAGAGGGAGTTCTTTCAATACTCTGTGTGATATGCCTCCCGACACTTGCAAGATAGAATGCCATGTTCTAATTGTGGCATTGACTGTATATAGAAAGTTATGTTGTTTGTAATTCTGTACAAACAGTGCAGCGAGTGTTAGTTTAGGGTTAGTTGTTAGGGCTCATTGCTCAATTTGCAGCCAGGGAAATTTAGTGACTGGGTCCCACCAACTTTTTCCCTGTTCTAGTATGGTCGCTTTGTAGTAGGCTGTGATATTGGGTTGCACCCATTCCTCCAGTGGCAGTTGGGGAACATATAGTTGTTCTTTTAAGTCTAGGATGTTTGCCGTTCCAAATGAATGCTGACACAATCACTTGTAGTTTGTCAAGTTGGGAGCGTAGAAAGGGTAAAGGTAATGTTCGAAAACTATAGAGGATATGTGGCAACAGATACATTTTTGAAAGTGCAATGCGTCCTGCCCAAGAGGCTTGCACATTTTTTAAGTCTTGTATAGTCCTTACTAATTTGCTCAACAATTGCGCAAAATTTAACGTAAGCATCTGAGAAGAGGGTGATATTAGAGAGATACCCAAATAGGGGAGTGTCGAGTTTGGGGCCCAGGAAAAGGATGTTATTTTGGTAATGCTATGTTTAATTGTATTGTCTAGATTAACTCCAATCATGGCGGACTTTGAGTAGTTAATTTTGTATAATGACGCCTTACTGAAAAGGTCCAGGGTTTGGTGAAGTTGCGGAAGCGAGAGTAGAGGGTCAGTAATGGAGATGATCACATCGTCTGCGTAGAGGCCAATTTTGTGATCATGGTTATCAACAGTTACGCCTCGTATCAAGGAATTAGAGCATATGGAATGAGCTAGGGGTTCCATTATAAGTGCGAAAATTCATGGTGAAAGGGTACATCCCTGCCGTGTACCATTAGAGATATTGAAAGGATTGGAAAAGATACCTGAGTTAATAACTCTGGCAGTTGGGGCTGAGTAAAGGGCCATAATAGCTTCCAGGAGGGGACCCGAAAAGCCAAATTTCAATAGTACTGCTCTTAAGAATTGCCATTCGACCCTGTTGAATAACTTCTCTGCTTCTAAGGAGATGAACAGAAAAGGCGCTGGACTGCATTCCACCCACTGAAGTAGGCTGATATATCTCCTAGTGCCGTCTGATACTTGTCTGCCGTTCATAAACCCTACCTGGTCAGGGTGACCTAAGTGTGAAATTACTGTGGCTATGCGGGATGCAAGAAGTTTGGCATATAGTTTTGTGTCTGTATTTAGCAGAGATATTGGCCTGTAGTTGGCTGGGTCTTCTGCAGGTTTGCCTGGTTTGGGGATGCTGGTTATAGTTGCTTCCAAGGCTTCTTTCGGAATTGTGCCCGTGGATAGTGTATGATTAAATGCTTGGCACAGAAATGTCTGTAGCGTGTTCGCAAACTGTTTATAGTATTCATTGCTAAATCCATCTGGACCAGGAGCTTTATGTAGTGGTAGGGAAGCTATTGCAGAGTTAATTTCTAACTCGGTGAAGGGTTTATAGATATTTAAGTGTTGCTCGTGAATGAGGGATGGTAATTTTAGGTTGTCTAAGAAGTGTAATATATCTTTTGGCGTGGGAGCTGCTGCTTCGCCGGACGATGCTATATTATATAATTTGGCGTAAAATTGACTGAAGCGGTTAGCTATGCCCTTGGGGTTAGTAAGGCGAGTCTTATCTTGTGATAGAAGGTAGGGGATCTTTGCGTGAACTAAATGTTTTTTAAGTTGCTTTGCAAGGCAGGCCCCTGGTTTGTTATGGTGGGCGTAAAAATGAAGTTGTAGTCTTTTCAGGGCAATGTCAAAGTTTGAGTGTAAGTGATCACTTAAGGTTTTCCTTTTATTTTTCAGATCATTTTCTAATGAGGAACACAGCTGAGCTTTATGTGCTTTTTCAAGGATGTTGATTTGTTCTAAGAATTTGGAGGTGGTAGCATTACGTTCTCTCTTTTCCCGGGCCCCAAATCCCATAAGGAGACCTCTAATAACTGCTTTATGGGCATTCCAGCACAAAAATGGGTTTGTAACAGAGTTTGCATTTTGTTGGAAAAATTATATTATTGCGGATTCAATATGCTTCTGGTAGTTTGGATTTGCCAGGAGGGAGGTATTCAGTCTCCACCTTTTACCCATTGGGATGTGGTCCGGAGGGAACACTTTGATGGAGACTGGAGCATGGTCGGACCATGTGATATTGCCAATAGTGGCTTCTTGAATTGATTGGAGAGTGAGTTTGTCTACCAGGAACATATCTATCCTAGAATAGGCTTTATGTGTGTGTGAATAAAAGGTGAAATCCCTTTCGGTGTCATGCAAACACCGCCATGGGTCATATAGATCTTCAGCGGAGAGTAGTTTTGACAGGGCTGTGGTTTGTTTCCTGGAGGGACTGGAAGAGTCTAAAGTCGCATAGACTATTTGATTGAAATCCCGCACAAAATGAGGGGATGTTGTCGGAAGGGAGTCAATTTTTCCATGACAGCTTGGTAAAACTGTGCCTGATGGGTGTTAGGGGTGTAGATATTGACCAAGGTCAGCAACCGGTCATTAAAGGTGGCATAAAAACTGATATATCTACCCATGGGGTCAATTTCGGAGTGTAATAGTTTAAAGGTTACTGTAGAGCGTACAGCAATGAGTACACCTGCTTTTTTCTTTGGTGCGTTTGCCATAAAACATTGTTGAAATTGCTTGTGACTGCAGGAGGGCGGGTTCAGTGCTGCAAAATGTGTCTCTCGGGCACAAATGATGTCCGCCTTACTTTTCACCGCCTCTTTCCAGAATAATTGTCGTTTAAAGGGGGAGTTAAGGCCTTTGACATTTAGGGATGTGATGTTAATAGCCATGGCTCAGGATGGCTAGGTTGGGAGGATTGGGAAGAGTTCAGGTCGGGATATAAAGGAGATCACCTGTTATTCTGTGTTCTTAGTTGCTATAAAGGAGTAACAAACAACAGTGAGCACTAGGTGTTTGCAGCTATACCGTGGCTTGAATAAAACAAGAAAAAACAACTTAAATCGCCAAGAGTATAAGTTGTAAATAACTGAAAGAGAAAAATATGTTCAATATAAAGTGCATAGCACTTTTCTGTAACCTGGGGGATACAACAAGGGCCAATATGAATCAGCAATAACTGTAAAGTTAAGAAATTCAAAAGATTTAAGAATACTCAGCTGAGACTCAGTTGCTCATCAGGGTGATAGGTAAGGTTGCTGAAGATGACAGACATAGGCCTGTGAGGAGCTGTGTATTAGTATCGTTGTTGATCACGACCTGGGGGTCGATAGGAGGATGGACATCCACGGGAGGCTGGTTGGGGTCTCCGCTGATCTAGTTGTGTGGGTGGAGCGGAGATGATGCCCCAGTTCAGCAATCTCTTAATGCCATCCTTAGGGGAGATGATAGTGGTAGCCTGATTGTGAAAAGTCACAATCAATTTGGCTGGGAAGCCGCATTTGTAGGGTATATTTCGGTCTCTGAGAATTGAGGTTACTTGGGTAAATTCCCTCCTGGTCGTTGCTGCTGAGATGTCTGTGTAGAGTGAGATGTTGGCGTAGGGTTCTGGCAAGGTCCTGATTGATCGTGCAGCAGATATGAGTTTTTCCTTCACTTGGTAGAAGTGTATACGGCTTGAACATCTCGTGGGACTGTTTCTGGTAGATAGTTTGGCTTGGCGATTCTATGCGCTCGGTCAACGGTCAACTCTGATTGAGTTAGTTGTAGGATACGCTTGAGGCACAACTGTTGGAGGTACGGTGTCATTTCGGAGGGTTTGACGGTTTCGGGTATACCCCTGAATTTTATGTTGTTCCTCCTGGAACGGTCTTCAAGATCCACTACTTTGGCTTGTAGTTATTGAATATCTTCCTCTTGTTGGTGAAATGCTTCGGAGGTCTCCAGCTGTATAGAGGTTGTGTTTTTTCAAGGAGACATAGAAGTGGGATAGTGGAGGCATGGAGGCCCACTCATTGGTGGTGAAGTGGTGCTGTTCCGCAGAGCGACTGACCCGTGCGTGCTGCAGCTGAAAATCCACTATTGCCTGCTGCTGCTCGCACAGTCTCTCCAGCATGTGCAAGGTGGAGTTCCACCTTGTGGGCACGTCGCATAGGAGGCGGTGAGTGGGAAGGCCGAAGTTCCGCTGCAGCGAGCAGCAGCAGGGTGAGAACCCCGAAAGTGCGCACAGACGGCCCGCACTTTATGCAGCAGCTCTGACATATCCGGGTAGTTTTTTAGAAATTTCTGTACCACCAAATTCAGCAGATGCGTCAGGCAAGGGATGTGCGTCAAACCGGCTAGGCCCAGAGCCGCTACGAGATTTCGCCCATTGTCACACACCACCAGGCCGGGCTTGAGGCTCAGTGGCAACAACCACTCATCGGTCTGTTGTTCAATGCCCGTCCACAGCTCCTGCGCAGTGTGGGGTTTATCCCCCAAACATATCAGTTTTAAAACAGCCTGCTGTCGTTTCCCCCCCTGGATGTGCTGAAGTTGGTGGTGAAGGTGTTACCCTGAGCGGATGAGGAGGTGGTAGAGGAGGAGGAAGCGCAGTAGGAGGAGGAGGCAACAGGAGGCAAAGACAAATGCCCTGCAATCCTCGGTGGTGGAAGGACATGCGCCAAATGGCTAGCCGGCCCAGTGTGCAGTTAGCGAGATATAGCGTCCCTGCCCGTGCTTACTGGTCCATGTATCATTGGTTATGTGGACCTTGCCACAGATGGCATTGCGCAGTGCACACTTGATTTTGTCCCCGACTTGTTTGTGCAGTGAAGGGATGGCTCGTCTGGAAAAGTAGTGGCGGCTGGGAACCACATACTGTGGGACAGCCACCACCATCAGGTTTGTAAAACTGTCCGTGTCCACCAGACGGTATGACAGCATTTCAAAGGCCAGGAATTTGGAAATGCTGGTATTTAGGGCCAGGGATTGCGGGTGGGCAGGAGGGTACTTCCTCTTTCTCTCCAGTGTTTGGGAGATGGAGAGCTGTAAGCTACCATGGGACCCTTTGGAAATGCTTGGGGATGGTGGCGGTGCTGTCACATGCTCTGTTTGCTGGGTGGCAGTTGACACTGTCACTGTAGAGGTGGAGGAAGAGGCCGAGGCAGCAGCAGAAGAGGAAGCAGGAGAAGGCCGAGACCTTTCTTGGATTTTGAGGTTATTATTCCAATGTAGCTTGTGCCTTGAATTTAGATGCCTGATCATGCAGGTTGTGGTCAGGTTTAGAACATTTATGCCTCGGCTCAGGCTATCATTGCACAGCTTGCAAACCACTCGTGTCTTGTTGTCAGCACATTGTCTGAAGAACTGCCACGTGGGGGAACGCCTTTGAGCTGCCTTTGGTGTGCTAGGTCCCTGGGTGCGGTGGGTAGTAGCAGTCCTACTGTCTAGGGGATGCTCGCTCTGCTTTTGCAACCTGCTTCCTCTTTTGCTGTGCTGGTGCCTCTGTGCGACCACCACCTCTTTCTCCAAACTGCACACATCACTCGTATGACCCTCATTCCATGTGGGGTCTAGGACCTCATCATCCTCCTCCACATCATCTTCCACCCACCCTTCACCACTGCCCTCCTTGTCAGTCTTCACACTGAGGAAAGCTGCAGCAGTTGGCACCTGTGTTTTGTCATCATCAGAGACGTGCTGCGCTGGTGTTTCCATGTCCTTATCCTGCAACAGAAGTGGTTGGGCATCGGTGCACTCAATGTCTTCCACTTCTGGGGCAGGGCTATGTGGATGGCCCACGGAAAGCACACCAGGAGAGTCATCAAAAAGCATAAGAGTCTCTTGCATGACGTGGGGCTCAGACAGCTTGGCTAATTTACAAAGGGCTGAGGTGAAAGACAGATGGCTATGGGGTTCAGGTGCCAACTCTGAGCTTTCATCAAGGGACCGGGAGGGAGACAATGTGAGGGAACTGGAGGCATTGTCAGCCACCCAAGCTACTATCGCTTGTACTTGTTCTGGCCTCAACATTCATTGAGCGGCATTCGGGCCGAACATATAATGCTGAAGGTTCTGTCGGCTACTCGCACCTGAGGAAAGTGTTTCACTCGTGCATGTAGCTGGCACAGATC
>BLSH010007954.1:294696-312251 GCA_018402905.1 Glandirana rugosa
ATTTCATATGTATTTGTCATGGTTTTACATTTTTTATTCTTTATTTTTTACATTTTGGTACTGTTTATGTATACTTTACAGTTGTAAATGACTGCACTCTGAGATTGTTGTTATCACATATACTGTGTTTGTGCACCAGTTGCACATCAGAAGTATTCTAAACACTTCTCTGATTGAGGCGAATATTAAGCTTATGACAAGATGGTGCTTGGTTCCATTCCGCCTAGCTAAAATGTTACCATCCACCTCCCCTCTTTGCTTTAGGGACTGTGGGCAAGTAGGCTCCTTTGTACACATTTTTTGGGAATGCCCCAAGGTTAGAGGCTTCTGGAATCGCCTGTTCCAGTTATTACGCAAAATCACCAACTCTGAAATCCCCCAGAACCCCCAGATAGCTCTTCTTAACCAGCCAGCACCTACCTTATCCAAACACACACAATCGCTAGTTTTATTTATTTTATTAGGGGCAAAGCTGACAATAGCCCGAGCGTGGAAATCCCAATTGGTTTATGTCCAGTCAGTAAAACGTAAAGTGTCTTGAATAATGGCACAAGAAAATATTTCCGGCATCATCCTAAATAAGGTTCAGAAATTTGAACGTATTTGGGAACCATGGGCCCATTATATGGGTGTCAAGTTATGACCATACCCCCATATACCAGTAGCCATCCTCCAGTCATACCCTCTCTTCTTCTCCTCCTTTTTCTTTACTACTCATTTTTCTCTTTCTATCCACCGCTCATTCCTTTGGTCTGTTCTTCTTCTACTATCTCAAGCAGCTGCTAGTGTCTATCGATAACTGATGATACAGTATGGTTTGTCTCAGACCCCCTAGGATGTATGCTAGGGTAGTGGTTTACCATGCCGATTGGTTTCCACCACCCTCTTTTAAACAACTGGTCACATATCCCCTGTTCAGTATTTAGACTAACGCTTCAAGCTCCAATTTTGAGCTCTGCCGATCCCAGGGTCAGCGACTAGGGTGAGCTCTCTGTAGAGGGGGGAACCCCCTGGGGCTAGCCCCCCGGCCACAGCTTGATCCCGATGGGGTGGCCGGGCTGTTGCCTCAGGGACCCGGACCTTCCTTGAACCGCAGTTACCAGGAGTTACAGCAACCACTAGTGTTAAGTGAACCCGAACTGTAAAGTTCGGGTCCGTACCGAACTTTGGGGTGTCCAGGACCCGGACCCGAACCTGGACATTAAAAAAAAAGTTTGGGTTCGAGTTTGGGGTTCTGGTATTTGATTCCACGTGTTGAATAGCTGCCAAGGGCAGCCAATCAACAAGTGTTTCACTGGTTTGCCCTTAGGAACCATCACAGCCATGCCTACTAATGGCATGGCTGTGATTGGCCAGTGCATCATGTGACCCAGCCTCTATATGGGGCTGGAGTCACCATGCTGCATGTCATATGCTCTCAGGGTAGTTTAGGGAGAGGATGCTGCTGGCTCTGCGAGGGACAGATTGCAGATATTATATAACATCTCATCCTGCATTACTGAACAATCTGATTGTGGACTAGGTAGAGATTACTAGTACTGCTGCTTTGGGGGACAGATTGCAGACCTCATCCTGCTGCACAGAACGATCTGACTGGACTAGGTAGAGTCTACTGCTTAGAGGGACAGAATATTGTTCTAATATAATTTCCAAGTTCTATAGGGAAATGTTCCAGCTGTTGCTTTAAGGGATAGAATATTGTTCTAAAATCATCTCCAAGTTCTATAGGGAAAGGTTCCAGCTGTTGCTTTAAGGGACAGAATATTGTTCTAAAATCATCTCCTAGTTCTATAGGGAGAGGTTCCTGCTGTTGCTTAAAGGGACAAATTATTGTTTCTTGCACAAAATTAAAAAATGCATCTACATTGCTGGTTTTAAAAAAATAAATATTCTAAAAACTACATGTGTGGCCAGCTGAGCATTTCTTGCACAAAAATAAAAAAAAGTCTACATTGCTGGTTTAAAAAAAAAAAAAAAATTCTAAAAACTACATTTGTGGCCAGCGGTGCATTTCTTGCACAAAAATAAAAAAATGTCTACATTGCTGGTTTAAAAAAAAAAATATTCCAAAAACTACATTTGCGGCCAGCGGTGCATTTCTTGCACAAAAATACAAAAAAACCGTGTTGGCTACCTCTTCCTCCTCCACCGCCACTCCCACCGCCTCCTCTACCACCAACTCCACATCCACCTCCATTTTTTATTTCTTTATGTGATTTTAGCTTAAAAATTATTTTAAGTTATTTCCCTATCCCCATTTCTTTGTAGGGGACTTGTCCGACTCTTACCCCCATTTCCCTTCCTTTTGCAGACCTCTAGGACTTGCCAGGACTTTGTTAAAGCCATTTTTGTGCCTAAAAGTTTGGGTCCCCATTGATTTCAATGGGGTTCGGGGTCTGGGATAAAGTTCGGGTCGAGTTCGGTCCCGAACCCGGACTTTTTCCCGAAGTTCGGCCGAACCAGCCGAACCCGGACTTCCAGAGGTTCGATCAACTCTAGCAACCACCCTTTAGTTGTACTTCAGCCTTCACAATTTAAACAGTCACTAATCCTGAACATCTATTTAAAGAATGTGATTCCTTCAGGAAAGCTGTAACCACTTTTCCCCAGTTTATGTTAGCTTTCTGGCCAATGTATGGCCTTTATGTTTCAGTTGATCATATTGCCTAACTGTGGTATCTGTATGAAAATTCTTTCAATAAAATAAATTTAAAACAAAATGGACTATTACCGGAACAGTTGGAGCCATTCGATCGTATGACCCGTGGATCAATTCTGCTGTGGGTTTCACCACAGGGGTACTCCGACTGGTAGCCTGGTGGTCAACATCCATGGTGACGGTCAGGTGAGATCCCTTCACAAGTCAACAGTGTTACCCTCAGATACTGTATCAGAGTGGGCCTGAAAATGGCCACTCACGGGGGATATATGTGAAGAAAAAAAGGCCTCACATAGTGTAGTAGAGTAAAAAACACCTCTTTTATTAAAAAAACAGGTGTACAGCATAGGTTAAAAGCTGGCATACACAAAATGAAATAGATAAAATTCCAAAGAAAACTGCAATGGACATGCGACCCTCACCCGAAGCATTTAGTCCGCGTGCACATCATCTGGGGTGTGGGGGCCCCATGTCTCCATCGCAGCTTAAATAGATACAGACCCAAATTGAATCACTTAACCCAGGGTCAAGCCAGATCCAGATTGCAGACCGGGACTTCCACCCCTCTAGCCGCATGATACTAATTGGGTTCTGGCATGCGCCTCATGCCTCGCTATGGATGCCAGGTGAGTCAATCAGCCGCGTCCAAAAACAGAGGTGTGTGGTCCAAGCCTCGTTCGGACCACCCCTGGCAGATGAGACAGCAAAGTCAACCCGGGAGTCATCTCGTTGCGCTCCACCTGCTAACCCCGCACAAGGCAGCGGAAGCTACGTCTCTCAAGTTGTCCCTAGCGAACCGGAAGCCAACCCTAGCAAACCAGAAGGCAAAGGAACGAGGACTACATCCGGAAGCAGACAGAGAGTGAAGGGAAATCCACCCCGTCATCACAAACCGGAAGTCAACAAATCTGGAGAGGCAGAAGCAGGCAACCAGACATCACCCAGGGTGGACCGGAACTAGCAAAAATTGTCATATGGTCCAATGAGTTGTTAATCTTAATTTCAAACAATAACAACAGATGAATTAAGTAACTTAATACTGAAATAAATGAAAATACAATAGATATACATAAAATTATAACACATAACAATAAATATAGGGACCCAACCTATGTAAAACGAGGATACACAAGGCCATACCGTACATATATATATAACTAGAATTGCAATACCATAATAACACCACCAATCCCCATATACAGCTGAGGTAACACTACTGGTCATGGGTGTAATGATGCGGGGGACCCAGTGAGTAACCAACACACCACCACAACACAGACCAAAAAGTGACAAACAATAATATATAACTGCAAGTTAACATTAACATAACTGTCTAATAAGTATAACCAACTTGCTCAATGGGCGCCCCCTATCAAACTTTAAATTTGGTTCTCATTTTAATGCCCCAGAGCAATAGCTAGTAGTCAACACGGAAATAAGTCCAGGACCATCACGCAGATGCAGAGTGGGATCTCAAGCACTATTAATAAGCACATTGACATCCCACTCTACATTTATTCCATGAGGGTAATAAGAATGGAGTTTGTAAGTCCAATAAGTCTCAAGACGAGAAAGACCCCTCACCTAGGAACCCCCCTCCATGATGGAACATGTATCAATGTATAAAGAAAAAATGAATGCACAAAGGGGGAATTGAGCAGCATACAAACAAAAAGCGTAGCGCTAAAAAATGTGTGACATAATATGCAAAATAGGTAAACAATCAAAAAAACAATATTAAAAGTATCATAAAAAATAGTGTCATCAAAAGAGTTCATGAATCAATTAGTGCTATAATATGTGAAACATAGCAAATGGCCAAGGATGATCGAAATCGTCCATAAACGTAAAAAATGTGCACAAGAGCAAAGTTCATCCAAGCTCAACACCGTGAATCAAATTAATCCAAATCCAAAAAAGCATAACATAATCCAATCAAGTGGCAGTGTGGACTCTTACCAGAGATGTTGGACCCTCTCGATCATACGACCGGGGAGTCAATCAGGCTTATGTGGTCTCCCACCACAGGGGTCAAGCTGTACTTTCCAGTGAGTGCTCAACATCCAGGGTAGATGCCAGGGTAGATTAGGCTCAACTCCTCCAATCCAATCGATCAGGCAAACAAGGCCTGTGGAGAAAAATATAGACGCCCCACTTGGTGCAATAAAATCCCCACTTTTATTAAAGGTAGCTGAATATACAAAAGGTAAAGCCGGCAATACATATAAAATCCAGATAAAAAATGCGATAGGCGCATGGTCCTCAGCCGACGGTCTTGTCTCCAGAGACATCATCCGGGTGTGGGGACCGCAGTATATAAAGTAACAAAAAACCCCCAATAATGTTCAATTAATTTGGGACCGGAAGTTGGATCAAAAACTTCCGCCTGCATGGTATCGGGGTGCACTTCAAGCCTCGCTCTGAATAGCAGGCCCTCTGGGCACTCCCCTTCATGAACAGCAGGGTACCAGGTCCAATAAAAATTCACCTCTCTAGAAAGTTAGTCCATGGTTACCCATCGGGCGCAATTGAGGCGCGTCCATCCGCCCGGCAGAGCCCACATCACCGGTGTAACCCGGAAGCGCACCCGGGAAGCCGGAAGTAGACGCGGGCTGCATCTGCTGGGCGAGTGCACCGCCCCCAACTCACATCCAAGGGCATGACCACAAGCTGGAAGCCAAAGGGCAAACCGGAAGGTAAATAGAAAGGCCAGAAGAGCCCCAGTATCAACCGAAACATATCTGCCACTAAATGGATGGGGAAAAAGCAAATGACACAAAGGAAAAATAAAATCCCTCATACCAATGTGAATTCACCATACACTTAGGGTGATCACCGCATACCATCAAGCTCATCCTCCGAGCCTAAACAAAGATACGGAAGTGAGCCAAACTTGAGTATCATTAGCTAAACATAAATAAATGCTCTTTAAATATACTTTAAATGAACCAACTAAAGGGATTTTCATATACAAATTTCCAACTCGATAGTGACCACCTAAATGGTGACCACCTCTGTCGCCATCAGAAGGTAGGATCCCCGGGGTTGATCCACCCCTCCAGAGGAGAAGGGGGTACCATAAAAAACAGCTTTTGACTTCAAACAGTGAATGTTATAATGAAAAAATAAATAAAAAATATTAAAACCAAAAAAAGATACAAGAGAAGAAAGAGTATATGTCCCAGCACAAAAAGCCAGCAACAAGGCCTGGGACAAAAAACATTGTCATGAAGAACAATGGAGTGGGACATCATGCCCTATTGATAAAGGCATTGATGCCCCACTCCACATTCATATCATGGTAGTGATAAGAGTGAAGCTTATAAATCCAATAGGTCTCGAGCCTCGAGACCCCTCTAACCTCCATGGTGGGATGTATCTGTCTATGGCCATAAAGAGGGTGCCTGTGGGGTCCTTCTGATGGTACTGAGCATAGTGTTTGACCACACTATGCTTTTTTGTCCCCCCAATTATGTTTGTGATGTGCTCGCCCACCCTCTTGGAGAAACTCTGTGTGGCCCCCACATAATGTTTCCCACACGGCAGGTCAAGAGGTAAACCACATTAGTTGTGGCACAAGTTAAAAAAGATTTGATGGTGTACTGGTGGTTGGTAACGTTAGAAGTAAAGGTCATAGCTTTATTCCAACCCAAACTATTAATGCCACAAACCTTACACTTCTTACATGGGAAAAAACATTTTAAATTATGGAAGAAGGTGGGCCTAGTGGGAGGGTTGATGATGGTTTGAGCAACCTTCAAGCGAAGGGGGGGCACCTCTATACACAATGTCTGCCTTCTCCCGTAGCATCGGACCAAGGATCCAGTCATTCTTAAGTATGCCTACAAAAAATCTGGTTAATCTTCCTGTATTGGCTTGAGAAGGATGTAAAGAAGGGCCATTTAGGGTCCTTCTTGGGGAGCCTCTCTCTCTCACAAAATAAGGCGTCCCTATCAAAACTCCTAACCTGGGAGATGTCGACATCAAGGTCCTCTGGGGAGTATCCCTTATCAATAAACCTCGGTCTCAACTGTCCAGACTGGAGATCATAATCCTCAATCTTGGTACAGTTTCGGTGAAGTCTTAGAAACTGTCCTGTGGGGACTGCACGTAACCAGTTCCTGTGGTGGCAACTGTCAGTAGAAATGTATGAATTTCTATCCATAGGTTTAAAAAACGTGCTTGTAAAAATCTTGTTGTTAACCACTCGGGTGTTCAAATCAAGAAACTGGACCACCTTCTTACACATTTTTTTTTAAAACTTAGTACCAAAGGATTATTACTTCTATATATCCAGTTCTGAGATTTTCACAGCCCTGCCAGACATCATAGCCCTGTCTGGCAGGACAGCAGACTTGATTTTTTTTAAACAATCAAAGGTGCTTTATTGTTGTTACATTTGATAAAGACAGCATTACATAGAACATAGGACAAGGGAAGGAAATTGACAGTAGATACAGCAACCAGTTTAGACCATCAGTGCAAATAGGTTACACAACATGTTATAGCAGATCATACAGGAGTATTGACCACATGAATGGGATGATGACAACACCAAAGTGCGTCACTAAGGTAGATATAGACATAGCCTCCCCAGTCAACCACAATCATTATTCAACAGGATAGGCTATCAGTATCTCATGAGGAAGTCCAGGAGGCCCACACCTTGTCATATTTCCAGGAGCAGCCTCTATTCATGTATGTGGTACATGGGTAGGGCAGACGTTATCAGTGCCTCCCGGAGGAGAGGGTCAGGGCAGAGGAAGAGATCCATTTCATAAGAATTTCTTTTTTAGCATAAAATAGGAGGTATGAGATTAAGAGTTTAGAGTGGTGTGAATGCTGGACGTCGTCATGAATCCCTAACACAGCCATCTCTGGCGTCCCAGGAAGGGAGAGCTGTAGCCCTAAATGAATCCCCTCGAACACTTCCTTCCAGTATTGTGCTATAATCGGACAGTCCCAGAGCATATGGAAAAAGGAACCCACCTGTGTCTTACATCTCGGGCAATTAGGGTCTCTATGTGGAAATAAGCAATGCATTTTTTGGGGTGAGTAGTACATCCTATGAATAGTTTTGACCTGAATAAGTTTGTCACCAGAGGAGATAACAAACTTAGGTCCTGATTCCAGACAGTCCTCCCAGTCCTCCCTGTCTAGTAGTGGGATATCCTCCTGCCACATTTCCCACAACGTATTCAGTCTTGGGGAGTCTTTACGCAGCAGTGCATTATAGAGTGTCAATAGTGGTTTGCATAGGTCATCCAGGGACAGTAGCACCTCAATCAGGTCTTCCTCGAGGGATGGTATTTGAGGGAATTGGGCTCTGATAGCATGGTGCAGCTGCAGATACCTGAACTGCATCCAACACGGGAGTTTAAATAGTCCTGAGAGTTCAGAGAAGGGCAACAAGGCTCCCTGAGATAGAACATCTCCCAGAGTTGTGATGCCATATCGTACCCACACCTGCAGATCCATTACGGTCTGCAGATGCGGCAGCTGCGGATTCCCCCATAGTGGATGAGCTAGTGACCATCTATCACGGTGTAGAAATCGCTTCCTGGCATCAACCCACACCCTCCATGTCATTCATGTAGGTCCAGGGGATACAAGGTATGCTCTCAGTCCCCGATAAGCAAAATTAAGTAAATCAGTTAAGGAACCCAAGCTAGCCCCCTCTAAACATGTTGCCACGTTTAGTTTGGAGCCGATAAACCACCACTGAACCGTAACTAACAGCCGCCCAGTAATAGACTTGAAAATTGGAAAGAGCCAACCAGCCAAGATGAGCTGGGAACCACAGAGTAGAGTGTGCCATTCGGGGTAGTCTACCATCCCATATAAAGGAACCCACTATTTTATGAAGTTCTTTAAAGAAGGAAACAGGGTGTCACATACCTGATGGTAGATTCTGACTTATGCAGTGGGCAACCTCTCTTACGGCCCTGGTTCCAGAACCCTTGGTAGAGCAGACAGGGAGTTCTAGAGCACAGGGGGGCACGAGGGCTGGATTGGACACAGATGGTGATGAGATGTCATCCAGAGGTTCGTGCAAGACTGAAGAGTAGTGAGACAGGCCGGGTCAGTAACATGCAGGCAAGGCAGTACAGAAGGAGCAGGCAGCCGGGTGGTCGGGTGCAAGCAGGTTCGGCAATGGGTAGACAACTGAAGTACCAAGGGGTCAGGCAGAAGGATGGTCATAGGCAAGCCGGGGGTCGTGCAGGTATAGTTCGAGCAAGTACAGGTCAAGCTAGGTCACAGGTAAACAGGAAGTCTTCAGAACAGATCGCTATGGAACAAGGGAACACTGTAGAATGGCCAGCACCGATTGCACACGTGCACACACGCACAGGCGCATGCACGCACGCACGCACTGGCGTGCACCAGCAAACGCTACATGCATCCGCGCACAGGTCTCCTGGCCCGAATTCCAGAGGCGGTGATGGTCTCCTGACATTGCCCCCCCAAGGGACAGCCTCCGGATGCCCAAACGGGCTCTTAGCTCTGGGTGTCTTCTCCCAAAAGATTCAACAAGTTCTTCAGCGTCAATGTAGTCCTCAGGTTCCCATGAACTTTCTTCGGGCCCATACCCCTTCCACTTCACCAGGAACTGGGTGGACCCACCCCTTTTCCTGCAATCAAGGATGGCTTCCACTTCAAATTCTTCCTCACCATCCACAAGAATTGGCTCTGGTGGGGCAGACTTCCGACCCGGGAAGGGGTCCTGGGTTACAGGTTTTAACAAGGTGACATGAAATACTGGGGGGACTCGCAGGGAAGAAGGAAGTTCCAACTCATATGCCACCCTGTTGATCTTCCTTCTCACAGGGAAGGGCCTGATTGCCTACCATACTCGGTTGCCTGGTTGAAGGTCCAATATCCCACATCTTCCCTTATTGAATGCCCTCTTGTTGCACTCCTGCATATGAGCCAGGGTTTCCTGTAGCAGTTTGTTATTCTTTGTCAGGAATTCTACAGTCTTCTCTATGGCAGGTACAATACTTTCAGGGACTAGGTTGGGTATGAGCGTAGGCTGATAACCCAGATTCGCCCAGAATGGGGACTGCTTGGTGGCTGAATGTATGATGTTATTATAGGTGAATTCAGCCATAGGTAGCAGCGAGACCCAATAATCTTGGGCAAAGGAAGAGTAGCATCGGATATATTGTTCCAAGGTCTGGTTAGTCCTCTCTGTTTGGCCGTTTGTCTGGAGGTGATAGGCAGAAGAGAATGCCAGTTTGATCTTTAGTGTAGAACACAAGGCTTTCCAGACCCAGGAGGTGAACTGCACCCCACGATCCTAGACAATGTTAACAGGAAGCCCATGAAGTCGGACCACTTCTTTGATAAATGTCTCTGCGGTCTTGGCTGCGGTGGGGGTGCCTTTCATCGGGATGAAGTGGGCCATTTTAGTAAGGCGGTCCACAATTACAAAGATGGAATTAAATCCTCCGGATGGGGGTAACTTCACTATAAAATCCATTGATATGTGGAACCATGGGCATTCAGGAATGGGGAGCGGGTTCAACAAACCCCACGCTTTAGACCGGCTGGTCTTGTGTTGGGCACAGACTGGACAGGCGCTGACGTACTTCCGACAGTCCTCATCAGCGGAAGGCCACCAAAAGGAGCGCAACAGCATCTTCGCAGTCTTGCGACCTCCAAAGTGCCTGGCCAATTGGTGGTCGTGGCAGAGTTCCGGGACTGTTAGACGTTGCTCTTCCAGGATGTAGGGCTTGTTTTGGAACCACCACAGCCCATCCTTCATTGCTAGTCTGGGGTCAGAAGACATGGTTGATCCGGCCAGGGATCATTTAATCTGGGACAGCAGATCTTCCTGCATTAACAAGAAGCTCCAGGATGGGAGGATGGTATCCGGTGGCGCGGAGTCCACAGATTCACTGAACATTCTAGACAGCTCATCTGGCTTTACATTCTTTGACCCGGGCCTGTAATTAATGTGCAACTGGAAGCGGGAGAAGAATAGAGCCCATCATGCCTGGTGTGGCTTCAGCCTTTAAGCTGTGCGCAGGTACTATAAGTTTTTATGGTAGGTGACAGGATGTAGAGCTCCCTCCAGCAGATACCGCCATTCCTCCAGGGCGGGCTTGATCACCAGAAGTTCCCGATCCCCCACATCGTAATTTTTCTCAGGTGCCGTAAGCACGATGGCGATGGGGTGTAGAAAGGCCTTTGGCCCTCGTCTCTGGGATAGAACTGATCCCACTGCAGTCGCCGAAGCATCCACCTCCAGGATGTAAGGCAGAGCTGAATCCGGATGCTTTAGAACAGGTGCGGTAGTAAATAGTTCCTTGAGCTTCAGAAAGGCCATTTGGGCCTCGGGTGAGCAGTGGAAGTGGGAGCCTTGTTTAGTGAGTTGGGTAATGGGTGAGATGACAGCAGAAAACCCCTTAATGAACTTACTGTAAAAATTGGTGAAGCCTACAAACCGTTGGACCCCTTTCCTTTCAACGGGGGCTGGCCAATCCAAGATTGCGGAAGCCCAAGAACGTGATGCTGGAGCACTCAAAGGCACACTTTTCAGCCTTAGCATAGAGTCTGTGCTGGCGCAAGCGTAAGACGCACCCCACGTGCCTGCGGTGTTCTTCCAGAGAGGCTGAAAAGATGAGGATATCATCAAGGTAAATGATAATGAAAATATCATTCACCAAGTGCTGGAATGTGGCTGGAGCATTATAGAGCCCGATATTCATAGTGACCGAACCATGTCCGGAAAGCGGTCTTCCATTCGTCACCCTCATGGATGCGAACAAGGTTATAGGCTCCACGAAGATCTAGCTTGGTGAATACAGTAGCTGTTCCAAGTCTTTGAAATAGTTCAGGGACCAATGGTAGGGGATATCGTTTTTTAACTGTAATCTTTTAAGGTCCCTATAGTCTATGCAGGGTCTGAGAGAGTGGTCCTTCTTCTCCACAAAGAATATTCCAGCCCCTGCAGGTGATGTGGAGGGCCGAATGAAACCTTTTTTTAAGGTTGTCATCAAGATAAGCCTTGAGGGCTTTCAGTTCCAACTCAAAGAGTGGGTAGATTCAGCCAAAAGGTACTTCTGCCCCGGGTAACAGTTCTTTAAGGCAGTCGTAAGACCTATGAGGTGGGAGTTCATCTGCCCCTTTCTTGCTGAACACATCCAGTAACTCGTGGTAGACGGATGGAACAGCGAGGCGGGTCTCCGGATCAAAGTCAGAGTTCAGACAGTGCACAGAAGGAGGAGACTCCGGAGCCAGCGGTAGGCAGTTGCGTTGGCAATAGGAGGAAGAAAACTGAACCTCTCCAGTGGACCAATCAACGGTGGGGCAGTGTGCCCTGAGCCATGGCAGACCCAAAATGACTGGGAAGGGAGGAGATGCAATGGCGTCCAACAACAGGTGTTCCGAATGGCCGCTCGTGGTTCGGGCAAGAAGAGGGACAGTTTCATGGGTGACTGCTCCAGATTTAATGGTGGACCCATCAGCTAAGCGGATGACCATCCGATGGGTCTTAGGTTTGAGGGGAATTTGATGTTGGACTGCAAAGGCCAGGTCGACAAAGCAGCTCCAGGCTCCAGAGTCCAAGATGGCTGGGACTTGGATACTCCCACCAGGGAGCTGTAGATGAAGAGAAGAACAAGATGGGTAGAGAAATTGGGTAAGGATAAGAGTCCTCCTGTGGTAGCATGGGGACCCATCCCACACTTGACTGGACAGGACCTGACAAGATGTCCAGGGCCTCCGCAGGAGAGGCAGAGATTATGGGTCAGGAGCCTGTGTCTCTCTTCAGGAGAGAGTGAGGGACGTAGAGATCTGGGTTCTGGCAGGGCTTGTGGGGCTGGTCCCAGGTAGCGGGGTACTCCAGGTATCATCCGGGCAGGCCGTGCAGATCCTGCAGCTTCTTCAGCTCTATGTTCCCGCAGACATCGGTCAACCTGGATGGCCAGGTTGATCAGGATATCCAGAGTCCAGGGAACACCCACACGGGTCAGCTCGTCTTTGAGAGGCTCTGAGAGCCCCAGCCTAAACTGATGACAGATCTCTGCATCATTCCAGGCCGTGTCTGCGCTCCAGAGCCGGAACTCCGCTATGTAGTCTTCCACCATCCGGCGGCCTTGCTGAAGCTCTTGGGGAGCAGCCTCTGCAGTGGCAGCCTGATGGGGGTCCTCGTGCAGCTGGGCCATGGACTGAATGAAGAGGACAAGGTTGGTAGTTTCGGGAGCCTTTTGTTCCAGCAGCCAGTGGGCCCAGGATTGGGGTTCATCTAGTAGAAGCGAGATGACCAATCCCACCTTGGTGGCTTCCAGAGAAAAGGTGCGGGCTTGCAGGAAGAAATATAACTCGCATGCATTGCGAAAGGCCCAAAACTTCCGGCGGTCTCCCGTGAACCGCTCGGGCAAAGGTACCTCGGGTTCCATAGGCAAGGTGACAATGGTGTGGGCAGCTGGTTGGCTGGCACTGGGCGGAGCTGGCAAGGTGAGTTCCAGGACTCTATTTTCCAACCAGACGTACTCTACTTGTAAGTCCTTCACCACTTGGGTGAGCCCAGCCCAAGACTGATGGTAGAGTCTGACTTATGCAGTGGGCAACCTCTCTTATGGCCCTGGTTCCATGCACAGGCATGCGCACGTACACACTGGCGCGCACCGGCACGCAAATGCTACGTGCGCCCGCGCACAGGTCTCCTAGCCTGAATTCCAGAGGCAGTGGTGGTCTCCTAACACAGGGATCCAGGTTGGGCTATTCCGGAAGATGTAGTTAAATTTGGGGAGGATCATCATTTTGATGAGGTTAATACGTCCCAGGAGATTCAGGGGGAGTTTGGCCCATGATGAGCAATGCGATCGGAGCATGGTCAGTAGGGGGGAGGTTCTTCTCCATATAACCCGATGTCTGCTTTGTGACCACTATACCCAGGTACCGAAATCTGTCCACCCAATGTAATGGTGAGGGGGTAGTCGTTTTTTTAGCATCCTCATCTATAGAGAACAGTACAGACTTGGACCAATTTATTTTAATACCAGAAAAGGCGCAGAATCTGTCGAAAATGGGTAGGGCAGCCTGAAGGAATGGTCCAGCATCATTTAGATATAATAGGGCATCATCTGCATACAGCGAGAGTTTTTCTTCCAGTCTACCCGGTCTGAGGCCCACCACATCAGGAGCCCTGCTGAGCATAATGGCCAGGGGCTGCAATGCTAGGGCAAACAGGCTGGGGGAGAGCGGACACCGCTGACACGTCCCTCGTGACAGGTTAAATGGAGGAGAAAGTCAACTATTTGTACGGACATGTGCTCTGGGGGAACTATAAAGTAGCCGAAGGCCATGGAGAAACCTTGGACCAAACCCAAACCGACGGAGAACCTCCCATAGGTATCTCCATTCCATGGAGTCAAAGGCTTTCTCCATGTTGAGTGAGGCAATTACGCTAGAGCCCATATTGTTGTGGGTGATGGATAGATTCAAATAGAGGGGCCATATATTTATAACCGTTCCCTTGCCTGGTCTACATCTACAAGGTCTTCAATTACGGCTAGCCAGAACCTTAGCAAAAATCTTTGAATCGACATTCAGCAAGGATATGGGTCGATAGGAAACACAGTCCTGTGGGTCCTTACCAGGCTTGGGGACCAATACAATAATTGCCTCAGCCATAGAGTCAGGTAGTGACTCCAATGTCCCAAACTTAGAGAGCAGGGAAGTTAGCCTGCGTGCAAGTATTTCCCCAAAGCTCTGGTAATATTCCGATGGGAGGCCATCAGCCCCCGGGCCCCCCCCCCCCCATTGCAATTTCCCCATGGCCAACTGGATCTCCTTCAGAGTAGTATCTTTCTCTAATTCCTCCCATTTCTCCTCAGTCAAGGTGGGAAAGGGTATCGAGTCAAGGAATAAGGAAAGGTCAGTTTGTTGGAAGTCAGCCCTAGAGGAGTATAGTTGCCTAAAGAATTCAAAGAGTCTCTCATTGATACATCTAGGGCATGTTAACAGTTGTTCCCGTTTGTCTTTGATACAACCAATAGGCTTAGCCCGCATATCCCCTTTGGCCAACCATGCTAAGAGTCTCCCATTTTTCCCACCATGTTCAAATACCTTTTGGGCCGAGAAGAGGAAAGCCTGTTTGTAGCGAGCGCTTGCAAAGCTTGTTTCCATCTATTATAATGGTCATTATCAGGATTAGCAACATACTCCGCCTCAAGTCTGCCTGCCTGTTCTTCCAATTCCTGAAGGGACAGAGCTGCCTCTCACTGAAGGCGTGAGATTTTGGATATATATTCCCCCCCCTCATCTATGCCTTAAAAGAATCCCAGACTATGGGTTAGGACGTGGTATCCCCATTGTCCAGCCAGTATTTTCTAATTGAGGCCAAAAGGGGCTCCTGCAACCAATCGTCCAACGCCCAGAACCTGGAAAGACGCCACAGCCTAGAGTCTGGAGGATAGGTCAAGGACAGGGTAAGACAAAGTGGGGCATGGTCAGATATACCTCTTGGAAGCACTGAGATGCCCTGGACAAATTGCAAAGCAAATGTGGAGGCATAGATAAGATCAATCCTGGACAGGGTTTTGAAAGTGGCAAAATGACAAGTATACTCCCTAGTGGTAGGATGTAGGAGTCTCCAGACATCCGTCAGGGCAAACTTGTCAGCCCAGTGCTGGAGGTCAGGAGAGTCCCGACCAGTGGGACGCAACCTGTCCAGAGCCGAGCTCGGGACCATGTTGAAGTCCCCCAACAGAAAAAACAGGTTGGAATTATACTGTGTCACTTGACACATGATAGCACATAGAAGTTGTATCGAGGCTGGGGGAGGTAGGTAGATCCCCACCAGTACCATGTCTCTATCATACAACCTTATATGCAGTATAATGTATTTACCTTTCAGGTCCATGCGTACATCAGCTATCTGTAGGGGCAGTGTCTTTCTAATTAGGATACTGACCCCCCGAGCATACGTTGAATAAGTGGCATGGTAGTGGTGGCCCACCCACGATTTTTTAAGGCCAACTATTCTAGAGCCCTGAAGATGGGTTTCCTGGAGTATGCAAATTTGGGGACTATGCTGCTGTACAAATGTAAAAACCAGGGAACGTTTAACCGCAGAGTTCAATCCCCTAACATTCCAGGAAAGTATTTTGATTTGTGACATCTAGGAGACAGTGAAAATTAAGAAGGATAATGTTAGCTCGGTGGATCAGTATATCCCCCCCCCCCTCACTATGGGGTGGACGGGAGTATGGGCCTCAAACAGAGAAGACTCCAGTCCAGACCATAGCATCCAACACATTTCAACATATGGAATATCAGTCAATGAATGTACCAAAGCACCTCTAAAATTCAAATATGAACAAAGATAACAGTCCCACAACAGTTTCCCTCCCCCCTACCCACCCATATTTGGGCAGCCCACCCCCCTCCCCGCATCCCTAACCCCAACCCAGGAATGCATAAGTCCCAAACCATAAGACACCCAACAGTGTCGTGAGGCGTGGACCAGTGGGTGTAGTTCTCAGTGGATCTAGTCTGACATCCTGAAGACTGGTGTAGCCGCTTTTATCAATAAACTGTATGAAAGAACACAATAAGAGGCTCCCGCTGTAGGGTAAAGCCATAATATAATGCCAGAATGCCTTTCCAAATGCACACCATGCTTTCTGGCATTACCTCAGAGGGCATTGAGGGACATCAAGAGGGTCAGGCAGTATAACCTCGAATATGGGTAACCAAGATTACTGTACAGCATAGCATATGTGAAAATGCCACCAGTTCTCCCAGTGGTCAGAAATATGATCGCAGTGAGGACAGTAAGTCTGTCTATGCAGTGTATATTGTGCTTCTCCAGTAACATGCAGGCAGCATATTTAAGCCAGGGGAGAATAAGAGGGTTCCATCCCCACGGAAATTTAAAACGCCCTGGAGTGTAGCAAACTCTCCCAGTCGCTTTCAGGTACCGAGAACAGTGAAAAATCACCTGGACTAGCCAGGGGCTCATAGCTTAGTTACAGTCAGAGCAGTAGGTGAGAAACTTTTTCTTCTTTCAAGAGAAGGAACAGAAAATAAGATAGGACAATTGAAAGTATGTAGCACAACAGGTGCATAGTAATAGTTCCTACAACTGTGAGGGGGGATCATCTGCTCCTCAGATATTTAAATGGTAGCATACAATCACATCTCCATAGGCCAGGCATCAGCGGTGTGGTGGTAAAGAATCCAACCAGGTGGAAGCATCTTTGGGGGATGTAAAAAATCTGGTAGTCTCACCGCCTTGCACCCGCAGCCGGGCATGGAAGAGAACACTGTAGCGAATGCCCCCGGTCCGCATGATGGCTTTAACCTGATCAAAGGAGCGCCGCAACTTCTGAATCTCAACCGAGTAGTCCGGGAATATGAGGAACTTGGTGTTCTGGTACGCTAGGTCACCTTGTATTCTGGCTGCCCACAAGACCTCATCTCTGTCCCTGAAGTTCAGCAACTTGAGGATAAACGTGTGTGGTGGTGTTAGAAGATGGTGCGGAGGGTTAATAGCATTTGGTTGTTGTTTCCTCTAATTCTTAGAGGAACAGCTCTATTTAAACTTCCTGCTTCCTGTAAGCAGATGCTGCCTGATCTTCAGCGTGTGCCCTGTTTTCCTGAGTGTTCTGCTACCCGTTATCTGATTCCTGTGACCCGGCCTGCCTGACCTTGCCTGAACTCTGCCTGTACCGACCCCTGGCTTGCCTACGACCATCCGACCGCCTCATCCTTCTGTACCTCTGCTGCCTGCCCGTTGCCGACCCTGCTCGTCCCTGACTCTGCTACTGTGCCTGCGACCATCCGGTCCCAACAAGTATCCTGCTCTAAACATCAGCACCCTTCCAGCACATCTCCTGTCCGCTGCTGACGGATACTCCTGGACTTTTACAGGCACTCTTAC
>BLSH010007954.1:331338-347250 GCA_018402905.1 Glandirana rugosa
CTCTTGACAATCAGGTTCGTATACGTCGGATACCTCTACATTCGCAAAGTTATATCCCGTCCTAAACACAATCTCTAACCAAACCCCAGGGTTTTTCAAAAAGTACAATAGGAATAAGGATATGAGACCAGTTATATCGTTAGATATCACCTTTTGCGACTCTATCACGTCGAAACGAGACGATCATTCATGATCCCCACCGAGACTGATATATTCGAGGGAAGAAATATGAGAAACACTATATAATCTATCTTAGTCCGTGATTATATGTGTAGTCAGGGGGCATAACCCTGACCATTACATATTCCTGATCTGAACTCGCTTGGGCCTGACATTTCAAGCCCAGGCATGGCTTGACCAGAACCCCGGACCCGAACCCGGACTTTTTTTGAAAAGTCCGGGTTCGGGTCCAGGTCCCGGACACCCCAAAGTTCGGTACGGACCCGAACTTTACAGTCCGGGTTCGCTCAAGTCTAGTCCTTATACATTACCAGTCCCAATACGGGGGACTGATGTGTATATTAGTGCCTGATTCTATCTAATATATCACAAAGAGTATAAAGAAGGGAGCTTATATAGTCAGAGCCACCCCTAGTACTTACTAGCAGAGCAAAGCTGCACTATCTCAGCGTTTTCCACTATAGATTGCTATATTGACCAGAGTATAGGAATAAGGATAACATGAAAAACTTTTTGGGACCCCAAACCAATCTCTAACACAAATCCTGCCCTATATTGAAACGCTTACATCTCCATAGGCTGCATATGCTTGGACTAACAGTTCTCACTGTGTCGGTTAAATAGTACCAACCCCATAAGAACAACATGAATCAATGTAAAGAAACAAGCTCAGAGGTGCTTACCTTCACGGGTATTGTTATAGAGCTAATGTGGACTTCGTCTGCATATGATGGCGGCGTGTGGACTGCAACAACACACGCCGCCATTAGAGCCGCGTGTATGCTGTAACGCTGGGACATATCGTGTCCTGCGTCACACGAACGTACGGGGCGGGGCTAACGAGCGTCCCTCGTCATACGAACGCATGGGGCGGGACTATCCAGCGAGCGGACCGCACAGTCATATACGTCAGGTGAGCAGGAGAACAAGGGGGAGGAGTTACCTCTTCCGACACAATGTGCCTATCGTCATTGTGCCAATACCTATCTAGTATTCTTACCAAAGGTCACCACTGAAGCCTTGTGCAGACGTTCATAAAGGACATACCAAACCCAAAAGGTCAATATGCCACAAGGGTCACTAATTGCTCCGGATCATAGCCGACCACCAGCAGGAGTCCCCGAGAAGGGCGTGCGCGGCCAGCCCACCCCACAATGGAAACCCCCTGAAGGGAGAAAGTGGGGGAGGCACGTCCATCCCACCGGCGCAGCAAAGTGGCCGGGGGTACAGCCCGCTCCCACAGGGGGCGCCTGGCCTGACCCGGCCCAGCGTACTGCTGCCCCCCCTGGGGGAAAGGGAAAGACCCAGAGGGGGCCTTTGTGCTCCAGGTGAGCCCTAAGGGCATCCCATCCCCATGGACTGCACCGAAGGAGGCAAATCCGACCCTAGAGGAGAGATAATTGGAACAAGGACAAGGAAATCCAAACAAAGACTATATTAGAGACATACAAAAAGTCACCACTGTTAAAACAATAAACCAGCATGAAATTCTGTACCCCAATTGCCCCCAAAAGATTCAATGGCAGACAATAATTATCTATGGAAGATCTGATGAATGTTAACTATCCTGCGCTACAGCACATAATGAGTGACCCCTATATGTGTAAATATGCATGTGCTATTCCTTTTTGCAACCTCCCGAGCTAAATCCTTCTAAAAAGGGACGAAAGCTTAGCTGTGTGTTTAAACCTGGGGGGTGGTGGCCTCAAGTCTACTGATCCAGCACGTTTCGCGCTAGAGAAGGAGCTTGTTCCAATCACCCCCACGTGGATTGGGATGCACCCGATCTAGGATAATGAAGCTAAAGTTAGGACAACGGCCTTTATGGGTAAACCTAACATGTCTACCAAGTGGAAAATCAATGTGGGCTGCATTCATCGTAGAGATATGAGGGTAAGCCCGTCGCCAAAACTCCAATTTCGTTTTGCCCACATAAAAGCTGCCGCATTGACATAGAAGAAGATAAACTACCCCTGGGGTCCTACAATTTGTGAAGTGTGCTGGTTTATAGGGATGGCCATTTGGTAGGGTAATGTTGGAAGATGTATTCATATACCTGCAATATGGACATCCTCCACATGTAAATGTCCCCTTGCGTTTACACGGGTCTCCACGGAATGAGTCAGTGAATTCACTAGTGACTAGTTGGTCCTTCAAAGATCTAGCTCGGCGGTATGTTATTGCTGGTGCTTGGGGTACACATTGGCGCAACACAGGATCCACCGATAGTAGATGCCAGTGTTTGCCAATGATTTGTCAAACTGCTCGATGTTGAATATTATATCGAGTAATTAGACGAATAGTTGGAGGTGATATACTTCGCTGAGACGGAAAAAGCAATGCATGCCTGTCCTGGTCATAGGCCCTCTTGAAGGCTTTTTTCAGACACTTTGTAATAGTCTGAGTTTTAAAGCTTGTGCTTCCTTTAAGAAAAACTCCTTGTTGGAGCAGTTCCTCCTTAATCTTAAGTATTGACTATATGGGATCGATTTCATTAATGCACGAGAGTGGGCACTAGACACGTGTAAAATTGTATTGCCCGCCGCTGGCTTACGGAATAGACTGCTTGATAGGCTTCCATCCGCATTCTTAATAATTGTTAGGTCTAAGAATGTTATCTGCAATTTGTCTCATGTCATTGTGAAACATAGATTGAAACTATTTTTAATTATTGCACCCATGAATGCCTCAAGGGTTTCCACAGGTCCTTCCCACAAAATTAAAATATCGTCAATGTAACGAAACCACGCTGAGATAGGACTGGTGAATACTGTCAGCGTGTCATCAGACAGAAGATCTCTTTCCCATTCCCCCAGGCACAGGTTGGCATATGATGGGGCACAACATGTGCTCATCGCTACCCCCTGTACCTGGAGGAAATAGGATCCGTCAAACGTAAAAATGTTGTGCTTCAAAATGAATTCAAGAGAGTCAACTATAAAATTGTGCAGCTTGATGTCGTCTTTATGTGTCTGGGAAAGAATATGGCGAATGGCTGCAATTCCAAGGTGGTGGGGGATGGAGCAATAAAGTGCCTCTACATCCACCGCCACCAGGATTGCATTCGGTGCTAGGACAATTCCTTCCAACTGTTGGAGTAAATGTATCGTGTCCTTCACATAGGAAGGCAGATTTAGGACATGTGGTCTAAGATGCGCGTCTATAAATTTACTAAGGTTTTCAGTGGCTGATTCATTGCCAGAAATGATCAGGTGCCCCGGAGGATCCTCTTTGTTTTTATGGATTTTAGGCAGACTATAGAAAGTTGGAATCTTGGGGAAGGGGATACGTATGTATTCCCAAGTGTCCTTATCGATAATTGACTGTGCAAATGCTTCGTCCACAAGGTTGAAAAACTCTGCATAATATTTGTCTATTAGATGTTTAGAAATTGATTTATACCAGATGTCATTATGCAGAATATTCAAACACATGGAACGATATTGTTGATTAGACATAATTACAATGTTTCCACCTTTGTCTGATGGCAACTTTTTGATGTCACTAGTTGTAGCTGCCAAAAAGGCCGCTAAATTGATATTGCTCGAAATTTGAGGAAATTTGTCCAATTTCTTTTTGATGGATGGTGTGGCTTTCTGCAGGGTCTGATTGGTTTCTTTAGTAATATGCTCAGCTAGGAGGGATTCTAGGTCAATTATGTCAATTAAGTCAGTATCATGTTCTTCCATGAGAGTCAACAATTCATCGAGATCATCCCCAGGACACACCACTCCGGGGGGCCTAGATGTAGGACCACCGGTGTGGTAGCTGCTAAGCAGGTCCCTGATCAACTCAAATTTATTGAGCTCAGCCTCAGGACAAAAGTTCAGGCCCAGCGTGAGTAAATTAAGTTCATTGTCTGTGAGACTGTGACTAGACAGATTAACAATATTAAGTTGATCAGAGATAGCATGTGTCTTGACATTTGTCTGAGGTGCTACGTGTTTAGTGAAATGTCGTGAGTTGGGACGGAAAAAGAAGATATAGAAGTAGCTGAGTGAGAAGTAGAAGAAGAAGTAGATGAAAGTGAATCACCTGTGGTGGCGTGCACAGTATTAGAACCACCACCTGAATTTGAAACAATAGACTGTGATGCAGGTAGGACACCCTGTGCATTACCTTTACCCAAGGATCGAAAAGACGACAGAATGGAAATTCTCTTTTAGAGATTCTTCTCCAAAGGTCTGGGCAGACGCTAGGGACCACGCTGGCTTGCTCAGTAACGGTCCATTGATCAGCGGGCCAACCTTGGGAGTTCAGTGGGCTCTGGGGCGCTTTCATCCACCTACCATCTAGGGACTTCCCCTTCTCCAGGGGGGAGTTGCCTCAGTATTTCTGCAGGCGTATTAGCACTGAGGGGTTGGCACGGACCCGAGGCAGGTTTGGAACATGGCCTAACAAGGTAAATCCTTTTGTATGTAAAGTGTGGGAAAATGTACTATGTATGCCGTATAAGAACTATGTCCATGGATGACTTGTATACTAGGGCGAAGCCATTAATGTTATTCATTATATTTTGCAGCATGTACTTTGTGTTATTTTTTCAATGCCCCTGAAGAAGGGAATTATTTTTCCTGAAACATGTCGGGCTATTGACACGAAGTACCTCCAAACGGCAAGACTATATATGCCTCGAACAACCCTGTTCTTTTATGTCACTTTCAGCTATACTGTTTGTATGGTTGTTTTATCTTATTTTTTTTGTATTTCTAATAAATTGTAATACTTTTTTATATGTCAAACATTGTCTACTGTGTCCTGAAAGTCCCAATTTAATAGGGGGTACCCGCACTTGGTTCTACTTATATCTATGGGATGCTGGCACAAACGGGTAGAGATACCCGGGTGATCACATTTTTAGTGTACAATCCTTAGGGATACTAAGGATACCATTCAAAGGTTGTCCAATCTAGAGGTCCCTTCTGGTTGTTTGATGGTAACAGCAGTTGTCACATCGCTTTACACAAGTATTCCCCATCATCTGGGATTAGAAGCCGTTAGATATTTCCTGAACCGTGATTCTACTCTCCAGTCCAAACAACAAGATTTTATTTGTGAACTTTTACTTTTTGCCACACACCAGAATTATTATTGGTTTGACAACTATTTTTATTTACAAGTGAGGGGAGTGGCCATGGGGGCTAAATTTGCCCCCAGCCTGGCCAATCTCTTCAGGGCCAAGTGGGAGGAGGACATCATCTATGCTAGGGCCCGACCAGAGTTGGTGTTATGGGCGAGGTACATAGACGATGTCTTCCTCCTATGGGATGGTGATATGGATAGATTAATTTTATTTTTTGAAGAGCTTAACTCTAATGACAGAGGAATCCATCTGTCATTTGAGGCTAGTTCCACTAAGGTGCATTTCTTGGATTTAAATATCCAAGTAGTTGATCACAAGATCATTACTAGTACATTCTTTAAACCAACAGATAGGAATTCATACATTCCAACAGATAGCGGTCATCATAGGAACTGGCTCCGTGCTGTCCCTAGGGGTCAGTTCATGAGACTGCATTGCAATTGTACGAATTTAGATGATTTTGATATTCAATCTGGTGAACTTAAAGCCAAATTTGTAGACAATGGCTATTCTCCATGCGATTTGGACATGGAGATTTTCCATGTTAGAGCCAAGGATAGGGACTTGTTCTTTCAAGAAAGGGTGAGTTGACCTAAGAAGGACACAAGATGATCCTTCTTTACAACCTTTTCTAGTCAGCATAGACAGGTAGAAAGAATTATTAAAAAGTATTGGAATGTACTTAAAAACGACCAAATCCTAGGCCCGTTGCTCCCTGACAAGGCAGAAGTAGTCTATAGGGGTGCACCTCCTCTTCGGTTAAAAATTGCACCTAATATCATAAATCTGCCCATTAGACCCACCTTTTTTCACAATCTTAAAGGTTTTTATCCATGTAAAAAGTGTAGGGTATGTGGTATTAATAAACTGGGGAAAAATAAAGCTGTGGCTTTTACCTCTAATGCATCTAATCGACAATACCCTATTAAACCTTTTTTGACTTGTGCGACCACTCACGTGGTATATCTTCTCACTACGTGGGTAGAACCACACGGACCTTCTCTAAAAGGGTCGGCGAGCACATTGCTAATATTATTGGAGGTACCAAGAAGCACAGCGTTGTAAAGCATTATGCCCAATACCATCTTGAAGACCCTACAGGTACCCTTTTTGTGGCCATTGATAGGTATGTCGCACCTTGGAGAGGTGGCTCTAAAAAAGAAGGATCTCTCAACTTGAGACATATTGGATTCATGAGCTCCGGCCATACTTCCCGTATGGTATGAACGTGGAGTGGGACATCAATGCCTTTATCAATAGGGCTTGATGTTCCACTCCGCACGTGTATACAGTTTTCTGGGCTGTAAAATTGAAATAAAATAAAAATTAAAAATGAAAAATAACAATAAAAATTAAATTAATATTAAATTAAAATGAACACAAAAATGATTTTTGTGGAGGCGCATGCGCGGCAGTTCCGAGGTGACAGCTTGAGCCTGGAGCTCCGTCTCACCCCAGCCTCCGGCGGGCTCAGCACGCATCACAGTGCCCCAGGACGCCCGGGACCTGGTCGCCCACCTCACGACAAAGCTCCTCACATACCTCAAAGCCTCAGAGGGTGGGCGGACCATCTCAGAAGCCATCTCAGAAGCCCGATCCCAGCACAAGAAGCAGCCGTGGGGTGTACTAAGATGGCCGCCACAGCCTGATCGCCAGACCGTACCCTCCTCATTACCCTCCAGGAAGCCCAGGCACAGAAAATCCATCATCCGACTCACACACAGGGTCCTGACCAAAGGGGGAATACCTTGACAGCCCTGTCACCAAATAGCTGTATCTGCGGGGTGTACCAATATGGCCGCCGAGGCCTAACTGTCAGATGGCCTGCATTACACTACGCCCTGCCCAGCCACAGGAAGCCCCTAAGCCATACACAGCAGGACCAGGAAGCACCCCAACCTGTACCCTGATGCCAGGGACATCAGCCAGAAGGAACCTTGGCCCACAACTGGCAGGAGCAGCTACCACTGGGTGCACCAATATGGCCACCGCTACAGCCCAGACACATGCAGCAGACCAGGAGGGACACACAGAACCAAAGCAAGTTCTTGCTCCAGCAATCCTTATGTATACCCCTATGTCACAAGAGGGAAACCAACAATCCTTAATCCCGCCACCTTCTTGTACAGTATCCTTACTGGATCGGACTCTAGAGGAATTCCCCTATTCACCTGCGGATTCCCTACCGCCCAGCCATCACAATACTCATTCCCCGAGTATTGTAGGCCAGAATACAGCCAGACTAAATGAGGACCTATTTAACAAACTATCTGACCTGCTGGAGAGGGGCCTAGCAAACACTGCAGCCAAACTGGACGCTACAGTCACCAAAGCTAACCAAAACTCTGACCTCATTCAAGTTCTCCAGGACCAACTGGAGACGGCCCTCCTCAGGATCGATGGCCTTGAAAACAGGTCCAGAAGATATAACTTCAGGATCAGAGGCCTCCCAGAATCCATCACAGACATTCCTACGGCGGTCCAGGACCTGATCAGGAACCTCGTTCCTAATGTTCAGCAGCACCGCCTGGAAGTGGATAGGGCCCACAGGGCTCTAGGACCCCCCAGGAAAGACGGCCACCTCAGGGACATCATTGTGAAGCCCCACTTTTACAATATAAAGGAGGAAGTAATGAGACAATTAGCCTTCCTGGGCCACCAAATCCAGATCTTCGCTGATCTATCACCATCCACAATCCAACGAAGGAGGGCCCTTAAACCCCTCCTCACGGTCCTCTCCCAGAAGGAGATAAAATACTGGTGGACTTGACCCGTTGCAGTCAAATTTACCCTGAAGAACAAAACCTACTCCTTTTCAAACTTCCAGGATGGGGAAAAGATCCTGCTAGACCTCAAGCTGATTTCTCTTGAAGCACCAATGGATGTCTCCAACCCAGCAACAGGCCCCTCAAAACGCCCACCTCCTTCAAGTCCAGTGACCCCCCTTTGGAACAAATCCAAGGCTAAAAAACAAAAGGACAATATGCCCCCCTAATTACCCCCATTGGTCTTCCTGCACCCTCTTCAAGATTCCCCTGGGATACATTGATTTGTGACACCTCTGTTTGCAGGAGCCCATGGCTCCTACACCTTAAAGACTTCCAAGTTCACCGTTTCACAGTTTACTGTTCTTTTTCTTAAGATGTCGAGTTATTGTCAGCACCTCTCTGTTAACAGGCCACTAATGGAGATGCCCTAAAGGCTTCAATAAGACTGTTTGTTGCTACTATTTCGGGCCTCTCTTCAACCCCAAGAGCTCTACTCGCCAATAATGAAACTCCTCCATATGCCCACAATCACAGGCAGTCCGCACATCTTCATTGTTCCCGCCACTCACTATTCCAAATAGGGGGTCTCCCGCCACTACAACCTCAGGGCCTCACTAGAACTGAACCCCAACCTTGCAATACCCCCTGGACTCTACTAAGGATGTGAGGATCACTTGATCAGACTTTCTTTCATAGCTTGCCTCATTGAGGCTCAGCTCCCCTCCTAACGAGGGGGAAGATAACCACATGGAAGTACAAGGGACTTTGCACACCCAAATTACAAGGGTACAGTGGAGCTGTGATAACAATTCTTTTTGCTCAAATTGAAGCCGGGGCAGGGGGTGATCCCCCTTGCGCCTCCACCTACCCCCTGGTAGCAGGTATACCCTCCCTCTGGATAGATTGTCAGCTCCGGTTTAAGAACTGAGGTTACGGGTTAGGACTTCGGGTAGGAGTTGACCCACCCAGTCTGAGTTGTCTCCTTTGGAGACTTTCTTTTGTTTTGTTTTACCTATGTTCTCTTCTCTTACTCTCTCACCTATATCTTCCATGTGCCTTGATTATCTCCTTTTCTTAACATCCTTTCTCTCCTTAGCCAACCAGCGGTTAACGGCTCTTATCACCTTTTTGCTCAAGGTCGTCACACATCCCATGAACGGAACCCCACTACGACGGAGAAGACTACTAGAGGTAGGTGACGGAGTTTTACACAGCTTCCCCATCCTCGAGGTACATGGCTAACTCACGCACCCAGGCACCCCTTTTTAGGATTGCCACACACAATGCTCAGGGTCTGAACTCCCCTGTTAAACGGAGGAAGACATTTGAAAGCTACCGCTCTCACAAACTGGACATAGTCATGATCCAGGAGACTCATTTCCCAAATTGGTATAGCTCCAAATTTCTACATCCCCATTACCCGACATTCTTTCTAGCCAATGCTGAAAATAAGACGAGGGGGGTCGCAATCCTCTTTTCGAAAATACTGCAACTTTACACAGCTGTACTAATTCAGAGACTAGGAGGGTAGATTTATTCTAGTCAAGGGCACGAACGAGGGACAATTGTATTCTTTGGTATCACATTACGCACAAAACAAGGGGCAACCTGCCTTTTTCACATCCCTCTTCAGGATCTTAAACCCCCTGTTAGAGGGTATAGTCATCTTTGGGGGGGGATTCCAACACTGCGTTCGACCAAGGGCTAGACAAATCAAGGCCCCCTACAGAACAACTAACTCGACCTACAAAAGCCAGCCTCAAAATAGCCAAACATATCAACACACAAAACCTAGTAGATATCTGGAGGGAACTAAATCCCTCCAAACGGGATTACACACATTACTCAAGCCCACACCAGTCCTATGCCAGGATTAATCATATCCTGGTCTCCCCAAACCTAATTCCTCTATCATAGACACAGTCTGGTCTGACCATTCTATAGTGACACTTTCCATACATAAAACTTTCCCGAAACAGCCCATAGCACATTGGAGACTTAATGAATCTATTGTAAACTATCCCGTTAGGGCCAAAGAAATAGCTGACTCCTTAAGGGAATATTTCCAACTAAACAATGTTAATGGCACATCCCCCGAATTGCTATGGGCAGCCCACAAGGTTTCCATCAGGGGAAAAATTATTCAGATAGCAACTCAGATCAAAAAAGAGAGACAGATAGACTTTAGAAACCTGGAAAAAGCCTACTCCCATCTCAAAGCTCTGCATAAAAAAAACCCTTCCAGCATCTCGATGGCGCAACTAGACGCTGCCAGGCTAGAATTAAACTTGGCCCTCACGGCTAAGGCCGAAAAGCACCTCCGTTGGAGTGGGACTAGATTTTACTCCCAAAAGGATAGAACCATGTTGGCCTCCAGACTCTCTCCTCGACACAGAACATACGCGCTTCCTAGAATAAGAATAGCAGGACAGCAACTCACGGCTAACCCAAACAAAATCCTATCAGCATTTCACAAATTTTACTCTAACCTATACAGATCCCCAGCAGGGGATAAGGACCAGGGCAACCCCAATTTCCTCAGAGACATAAAAGGCCTCAAAAGAGGCTCTGCGCTGGGCCCAGATGGCTTCTCAATTCCCTACTACAAGACATTTGCATATATATTAGCCCCATTTCTAACAACATTTTTTAACTCTAAAATGCAAGGCTCACCCTTAGATCCCCAGCTTAATACCACCTTTATATCTGTCATCCCCAAACCAGACAAGAATCTGCAGGAAGTCAGCAACTACAGACCCATATCTCTTATAAACAATGACCTAAAAATTCGAAAAACGAAGATTTTAGCCAATCGTTTAGCCTCCTTAATCAGCCTATATATACATAGAGACCAAGTTGGGTTCATCCCGGGCAGGCAGGGCCCAGACCAAATCAGAAGAGCGGTTGACATCATCTCCATACTACAGACTAATTGGGACAGAGGACCGAAACAAAAGGGAATGATCCTCTCACTAGATTTACAAAAAACCTTTGATTCGGTCTCTTGGTCATACATCCTCTCCCTCTTGGAATGCTGGGGATTTGGCCAGCGTTTCTTGGGGGTACCTCATGCCCTATACTCAACCCCAAAGGCCATCTTGCGCTTACAAGGGCATTATTCCAGACCCATTGAAATAGCCAGGGGCACGAGGCAAGGATGCCCTCTCTCACCCCTGATATTTGCCATCGCAATAGAAACCCTCGCAATCTCAATACACAATAATCCTAACATCCAGGGGGTCAACTGTGGTCCGCAGACACATAAATGTGGACTTTTTGCTGATGAAATCCTCCTTTTCACCACCTCCCCCTTACAACCCTCCCCAACCTACTCAAAACGTTCCATGACTTTGCTGCCTCCTCTGGCCTCAAGGTCAACCTGTCTAAATCACAAGCTCTTAACATATCACTCCACCAGGAAACAGTCACTCTACTAAAAAACTCCTTTGATTTCATATGGAGCGAATCCTCTATCAGGTTTTTGGGAATTTCCTTCACGGCCAGGACGAAACTTCTTTACCCCTCCAACTTCCCTCCCATGTATAAAAAACTTGAAGCAGACATGAAGAATTGGGATAGGAAGGGACTCTCTTGGCTGGGAAGGATTCACGCCATTAAAATGACCCTTCTTCCCAGACTCCTATATCTGTTTTGCTCCCTTGCCATCGCGATCAAGAGGGCCCACCTAGACGTGTTCCAAAACAAAGTAATAAAATTCATCTGGGGAGGGTCTAGCTTCAGAATCTCTATTTCAACCCAAACTGAAAGGGGGACTAGGCCTACCATAATTCGTATGGTATTACCAAGCTGCCAGACTGGCCCAGCTATCTACAGAGTACTCCAAATACCAAAAACCTGACTTTGTAAACATAGAAAAACAGGATGCACCCTCATTCACACCAGAATTTTTGCTTTGGATCCCTCCCAGAGATCTCCCAGCTATCCTCTCTCCCACCCTCTCCCAATCGTTGTCACTTTGGGACAGACTGAAAACATCCTCCTCACTGGTGTCAGAAATTCACCCCCTATCACATATCTTCCATAATCCGTGCTTCCCCCCCAGGGCTAGACATCAAAGCATTTCAATGGTGGCTTGATAAGGGGCTATCCCGGATTGGGCACTTCCTCTCCTCCACAGGCCCTCTCTCCTTAAACTACTGTGTAAGCAAGCTTGATCTACCAAACTCTGAATGCTTTCTTCTACATCAAATCCAACACTTTCTCCAGACTATCTGGAAAAGCCAACCTATCCCACCTCAAATTACTCCATATGAGCGGTGGTGTGGTGAGGCTGTAGATCAGAGGGGTGGTATCTCCGTCATTTACTTCTCTTTGGCCCACAGGACTGACAAATTACCCTACATGACAGCTTGGGAGAATGACCTACAACTACATTGTTCCCTTGAAAAGTGACAGACAGCTAATGTAAGGGCTTATAAAGGCATTATCAACATCTCCCTGACTGAAGCTAGCCTCAAGGTCCTGACTAGATGGTACATGGTTCCCACTAGACTCGCTGCTATCTTCCCCTCAGCCAACCCGCAATGCTCAGGGAATGCCATTTGCAGAGCACCATGGCACATATTTGGTGGGAATGCCCCAGAATAAGGAAATTCTGGAACAACATTTTTATCCTGATTTTCAGGATCACAGGCCACCAGATCCCAAGATCCCCAACCATTGCCCTCCTGAACTCAGATCTGCCCAAGATATCTAAACCAAGCCGTAGACTGACTTCATCCTTCTAGGAGCAAAGCTTACCATAGCCAAGGCATGGAAGCAACCAAAAGTCTCCTTCAACCAGGCTAAACGGAAGATCTCATGGATTATGTCCCAAGAAAAATTGGCCAGCCATATCTCTGATACAGTAGCAAAGTTTGAAATCACCTGGGAGCCATGGGCCCGCTATATGGGTGTTCCCTTGATACCTGGAGCTCCAACATGATCTACAACACGAGCCGCAACTGCTGATTGGCTAATCTTTTCCTCTGATGTTTTCTCTCTCCTTTCTTTTCCTTTCCTCTTTCTTTTCCCCACTTTCCAGGCTCTTCAGGCAGCAGCTCACCTCCACCTTCAAGTTGTTTTAGGATGTGCTTCCTGAAGTTATATTCTGATCTAATTCATCCAGGGATCAATTTTTCATCCCAGGGTTACAGCGACTTTAGGTCGCCCTATGCCAGAGAATAATCACATTGGGCCTCCCTGGGGCGCTCTCTTATTCGAGGGTCATTTCGCCTCTCTCCCACAGGGGATGTGGTCACCTGAAATCTCTTCCAGCCGCATAGAGAGCCATATTATTGTTCTAAATTTTAGAACACTAATATGGCTCTATGCGGCTGAAACAGGCTTTTCCCACACACTTTGAAGATGATTTTAGAACAGTAATATGGCTCTATGCGGCTGAAACAGGCTTTTCCCACACACTGTGAAGATGATTTTAGAACACTAATATAGCTCTATGCGGCTGAAACAGGCTTTTCCCACACACACTTTGAAGATGATTTTAGAACAGTAATATGGCTCTATGCGGCTGAAACAGGCTTTTCCCACACACTGTGAAGATGATTTTAGAACACTAATATGGCACTATGCGGCTGAAACAGGCTTTTCCCACACACTGTGAAGATGATTTTAGAACACTATTATGGCTCTATGTGGCTGAAACAGGCTTTTCCCACACACTTTGAAGATGATTTTAGAACACTAATATGGCTCTATGCGGCTGAAACAGGCTTTTCCCACTCACTTTGAAGATTATTTTAGAACACTAATATGGCTCCATGCGGCTGAAACAGGCTTTTCCCACACACTTTGAAGATGATTTTAGAACACGAATATGGCTCTATGCGGCTGAAACAGGCTTTTCCCACACACTGTGAAGATGATTTTAGAACACTATTATGGCTCTATGTGGCTGAAACAGGCTTTTCCCACACACTTTGAAGATGATTTTAGAACACGAATATGGCTCTATGCGGCTGAAACAGGCTTTTCCCACACACTTTGAAGATAATTTTAGAACAGTAATATTGCTCTATGCGGCTGAAATAGGCTTTTCCTACACACTTTGAAGATGATTTTAGAACAATAATCTTTCCCTTAAAGCAACAGCTGGAGGCTTTCCCTGTACAACTTGGAGATGATTTTAGAATCTAAAATCATCTCCTAGTTCTATAGGGAAAGGTACCTACTGTTGCTTAAAGGGAAAGATTATTGTTTCTTGCACAAAATTAAAAACTGCATCTACATTGCTGGTTTTAAAAAAAACAAAAAAATTCCAAAAATAAAAAAAACAGTGTTGGCTACCTCCTCCTCCACCACCACTTTCACCGCCTCCTCAACCTCCAACTCCACATCCACCTCCATTTTTGATTTTTGTTATGTGATTTTAGCTTAAAAATTATTTAAAGTTATTTCCCTATCCCCATTTCTTTGTAGGGCACTTGTCCGACCCTTACCCCATTTTCCTTCCTTTTGCAGACCTCTAGGACTTTCCAGGACTTTGTTACAGCCATTTTTGTGCCTAAAAGCTCGGGTCCCCATTGATTTCAATGGGGTTCGGGGTCCGGGTCAAAGTTTGGGTCAAGTCCGGACCCGAACCAGGACTTTGTCCCGAACCTGCAGAACCCGAGCTTCCAGAGGTTCGATCAACTCTACTGACCAACGTTATATGCATATGTTATCTGTAAGATTGAAGGATCCCTGGTTTCACATGTTATTCTATACTTTGTATCATAAATGGACATGTCATTTGTTTGTCTATGTAAACTCTAAATAAAAATCTTGGAAAGAGTAAAAATTATTTTTGTGATACTTTTGCGAATTTCTGACAAGTGGGATAACAATGATATGATATTGGTACGGGTCTAATAGATGTTTCTGATATTTTTGTTGTGTTAAAGGTATAGGTATCTTTTTCAGTTTATGCCCTGCGTTTCCTCTGTTTAATGTCCCTAATTGTACCTCTCTCACTTCAGGTTACTGGGTAATTTGTGCCGAGTGGGGGGCAAACATTGCTTTGGGGACCGCCGGGGGGGGGGCGTGGAACATAACCTGTTTATTGATGCTGCCATCTTTTGTATTTAGATGTATAATTTATTAGTGCATATCTGTATGGTTATTTTATTTGCCCCGAATTGGCTCATGTCCCTGATTTGACCTCTGCTGTGTACTTCCGGTTCCGGGGACTTTTTTAATTGCCTCCAGTCCCGGATGTTGCATAGTTAGTCAGGTTGAAAAAAGACACAAGTCCATCCAGTTCAACCAAAAAAACAAAAAAAACAAAACATTTATATACTATATATATATATATATATATATATATATATATATATACATACATACATACACATACACACACACAACCAAATAATCCCATATACAATCCTTCATCCACAGTTGATCCAGAGGAAGGCAAAAAACCCCAGCAAAGCATGGATCCAATTTGCTATAACGGGGGAAAAAATTCCTTCCTGATTCCCCGAGAGGCAATCGGATTCACCCTGGATCAACTTTACCTAAAGATGTTAGTACCCAGTTATATTATTTACATTAAGGAAAGAATCCAGGCCTTTTTTAAAGCAATCAACCGTGCTGGCCAAAACCACCTCTGGGGGGAGTCTATTCCACATTTTCACAGCTCTTACTGTGAAGAAACCTTTCCGTATTTGTAGATGAAATCTTTTTTCCTCTAGACGTAAAGAGTGCCCCCTTGTCCTTTGTGATGATCTTAAAGTAAATAACTCCACACCAAGTTCACTATATGGACCACTTATATACTTGTACATGTTGATCATATCCCCCCTTAATCTCCTCTTCTCAAGAGAGAATAAATTAAGATCCTCTAATCTTTCCTCATAGCTGAGCTCCTCAGATGTGTAT
>BLSH010007954.1:365337-382045 GCA_018402905.1 Glandirana rugosa
CAAACCTCCCAGTCTTGCTTGAAACCTTTTTTCAGGCCCAAGCCGTGGCTTGCAACGGGCTTGCAATAGGGCCTGGGGCTTGGGGTAACTTCAGTTACCCCTCTGTTTGAAAATCCGTGTTTTTACCGATATTGTTACAGGACCGTTCACGATCTCCCGACGTTTTCCTTCATTTTACCCCCATTCTCATCCCGTTCACGGGATGTTTTTTTACCCCTATCCCTTTTATTTAATTTTAATTTATTTTTTTACCCTTCCCCCCCACCTACACCTCATCCTCGGATCTCCAACTGATCCGGTACTGGTACCGTCACATCCACCTTCACCGCCACCAGCTCCTCCTCCTCCTCCATCGGCATTTTTTTGTAGGGCACTTGCCCTACTCTTACCCCCATTTTACTTCCTTTTGCAGCCCTCTAGCACTTGCCAGGACATTGTTATAGCCATTTTTGTGCCTAAAAGTTTGTCTCCCCATTGACTTCAATGGGGTTCGGGGTCCGGGATAACGTTCGGGCAACGTTCGGTGCCGAACCCGGACTTTTTTCCAAAGTTCGTTCTGACCCTCCAAACCCGAACGTTCAGGTGTTCGATCAACTCTAATTACAATGCAAACCAACACAATAGCAACCTGTGAGTTGTGAGCTGTGAATTTATTTACAAGTTAGCTTTTCCCTTTGTTTTTGATATGATTTTCACATTGCCAGCATCAATGAGATGCCATAGTGAGAACCTATCTTGCCATGTTGGTGTTGTTTTCACACTTACAATCTACACTTTATCATTCGATTTGGGCGAACAGTTTGAGCTGAGCAAAAGTCCAGTCCCAACATAGCCTGTTCGCCATTTCGGCGAACACCCGATTTTGCAGGGTGCTCGGCAGGATATTCGCCTGCCGCGCGCCACACAATGCACTGCGTGCTGCACAGTGCATTTTAGGGCTCTAATTGAATGAAGCAGTGCACCTGACCTCTGGTCAGGTGCAAGGCTTTGCCCAATCAGTGCACAGAGCACAGTCAGAGCCATGATTGAACAAAGTCATGATGACTTTGCCCAATCATGGCTCAGTGCTCATAGTCCCATCCCACACTATAAAAGGTTCCTTTCCACAGGAACCTTTTGCAATGTGTTGTTGGAATGGAAATAGATAGAGCAGGGCTCGGTTAGCTACTGGTGAGTTAGTGTGTTCTTGTGACTCTGAGTGTAGAGTGTAGAGTGTTAATGTAGTGTTAAGCCTCATACACACGGGACGACGATCGTACGTACGATCATCTCAAATCGTATGTTGTATAATGTAACTTGCATACTGACTGCACTACACGATCGTACAACCAAAGAAAGAACGTTCAGGTGCATGTAATTAGCATCCGGCCGTTCCTGACTTCTGAGCATGCGTGTTTTGCACAATACAACTTGTTGTACCAACTTCTCTGTGCACACGACACAACGGTCGTATGAACGCTTGTTGGTACAACCAAGTTTTCTAGTCTGCTCATACAACTCCCCTTGTATGACCGTCATATGTCAGCTGTTCTAATCGCGCATACGAACGATCAATTTCGCACACAACGGTCGTTCATACGACCTGTTGTATACAATCGTCGTCCCGTGTGTATGAGACTTTAGTGTAATCTGAGTATAGTGTAGTGTCAGTGTAGTGTGTCAGTGCAGTGTAAAGCCTCGTACACACGGGATGACGATCATATAAAACAGGTCGTACTAACAACCGTTGTATGTGAAATCGATCGTTCGTATGCACGATTAGAACAGCCGAACATACGACGGTCGTACAAGGGGAGTTGTATGAGCAGACTACAAAACTTGGTCGTACCAACAAGCACTCATACATCCGTTGTATCGTGTGTACAGAGCAGTTGGTACAACAAGTTGTAGTGTGCAAAACACGCATGCTCCAAGTCAGGAAAGTCCGGAAGTGTCCGTTCGTGTAAACCTAGGTCTCTATTTCACACTGTATATTCGTTTGTCTATTGGCAATTGAATTCAAATAGCGAAATGCAGCACACATTAGAATCTTTTTCAATGGGATAATAATGGAGATGCATTGCTAGTGATACACATGTTACAAATGTAATAAAAGACAGCTGTTCTGTAGCGATATTAATAGAATTTGCATTATTTTGAATCTCTTTTATTCTATTTAACATTTCCCCAACATTATAATCTCTGAAATATAACAATTCCTTTAATTGATTCCTTGTTTGTGGTCCCTTGCTATTTGTTCTAACTTTTCTTTTTAATGTAACTGCCTACTTCAAACCTGTAATTTTCTTTAATAAACTTAGGCAAGTATTGTCATTTTAAATATTCTTTATTTTTGAATCATTAAGAATAGCAAATAAATTATGGCAGCAATTTTAGGCAAAGAAAATATAACAGAAAAAACTGTTTTATCACAACAAAATATGGTAAAAATTAAACCAACGAAAAAAACAACAAAAATACAGAAAAATAAATGAATCCCTCAATGGGGGTATTGCCCATAATCCCCAGACCAGGGTTATTGGGGGCCGAGGGGATAAAACTGCCACTGGCCAGCCTGTTGGTGTGGTGGTTGGGTTGGTTGGTGAGATGGGGTAGGTGGTGGAGGTGGTGGAGATGGAGGGACATCTTCCTTGAGGCTTGTGTGTTGGGTAAGGAGCCCCATCGCCCCCTTAAAAAGGACCTGGCTGATGAGCTCCTCAGCTTTTATTTTTTGAAACTCCTCCATCTTCTTTAGCTTTGCTGCTGCGTAAGCAGAAAAGGACTCCTCCTGCTCTGGCTCTCTTTGCAGGACTTGGGTTGCCTGCTGGAAGAAAGAGGAAGCAGCTTCATCCACATTCTGCGCCTTCCTCTTTCTTTTCCTGACAACCTCCAGTGGAGGAATTTGGGACTGGCATGGTTGGGACAAGCCAGCTGCCTTCTCTTCAGTCACCGTGTCGGTGACACTTTCCTGTGTTTAAAAAAGTGACATTATTAGAATATGCTTGTTTGTGTGGGTGATGAATCCAAACACATTTACATTTCATGACTGTTGCTTATTGAATAATTAGAAATAACAAACACTAGCATTCTGGCACCAGCATTTTGATTTATCCTTAAAATGACTTTAGGTCACAACTGGGTTTAGATTTAGAAACAAATGTGTTAAGACTCAAATGTTTGGACAATAATGTTTAGTTCTTATCATTGTATTTTATCTTTACAGTATGTTCACCAACACTATACCTGGGTCAAGACGGCCTTCTCCTCATCTTCAGGTCTAGGAGCCATGACCTCACCAGAAATTGAGGGAAGGGTGGAAAGGGATGGCCTAGCCTCAGATGCATGCTTTAGGAACTGCAGGCTGTGAAAGTACCACAGCTTAGGTACATACACCGCAGATGCTGCAGCTCCGGACCTTTTGGAATCCTGGACCTTCTTCACCTCCCTCCCAAAGGTCGTCCTAATGATGGCGATTTTTGTCCTCACATATTTTGTGGTTGCCTCAGAATTGATCTGCTTACACAGCTCCACCAGTTGGTTTAGAGCTGCCTGCTTGCGGGCCCTATTAAAATAGTCCTTCAGGTGGACATTCCACAGGCAGGGTAGCTGTCGGTATAAGTCAATAAATTACGGCAGGAAGTCCTGCGAAAAGTACCTGTCGCTCATTATGTCTGCAAGACACAAGACAAAGCATCATGCAACTTCACCCAGCATACCCCTATCTTTGTATGCCTTGGGGTACCCAAATTTCATTTCCAAATCAAGCATACTGTATATGAAGAATACCATTTTAGACTGTCTTCATACATTCCTTTAGCTTTTGCACTTATGTTCTTTTTGTATTTTGCAACAGGAAAAATGAAAAAACAAAGGACCCACCCCCCTCAGGGACCAACGGATGATCCCACCCCTGGCCCGTCAGCAGAGGTGGTGTCAAGCCCACCTTCACGCCCAGAAAGTAAGTGCTAAATGACAACTATACAAATTGTGCCACAGACAGGGGTGCTGCTAGGTGGACAAAAGGGTGGGGGCGGGGGTTTCAGCCCTAAATTAAAGGATAAGTATCACTTTACTGGCTGCTGACTGATTCATCAGTGGCAGTGCCCATTAATCCAGCCTTGCTAGTGCAGATATGGTGAGAGGATAGCCCCCAATACACAAATGTATATGATGGATAGCAGACAGCCCACATCCCATAGGAGCGAGGGGGGGGGGCAGCTGTAGGAGTTGACGAATGTTGCCACTTGTCAAGTATTTTGGCCATGGCAAATGGCATCATCGTCCATTTGTTGTTGTTTTTTTCAAAAAATACTGCAGAGGCCCCCCAAGCCGGTGGTGCAAGTCCACCAGATGCGCCCAGCCCAGCCCAATTGCAAGGTTGGTACATTTGAAACATATCCCACAATGTATGTGTTGAACCTGTAGTGATTTTGGGATGCTCAATGAATGCATTATTATTTTTTTTTTTGAAGAACCGGTTTGCCAGGAGCTGCCCCAACATCTGGAGTCCCCGAGGAACCTGTCGTTTGCCCTTGTAAGTACTGTTCTATTATTGTTTCTTGTGTATTGACATGTCTATTGGTACAAGGGACAGCAGACAACAGTTAATAACCAACACACCTTTTTTACTTTGTTCTAAAGTATGGCCATAGCCTTTATTATTGTTGCCTTTAACCTCCCTGGCGGTATTCCAGAGTGTGGCTCGGGGTGGAATTTCAGTACCAAGAGCGGTAACCCCGAGCCACACTCGGTATTGCATATATGTAACGAGGAGCCGCGCTGAGGATCAGAAAATATAAACGAATGTCTATATTCAATAGACTATAATCCTGGAAATTATCCCGATGGAAATTATCAAGGCAAGCATAAATCCTAAATGTCCGAATAGGAGGCTTACCCCAAGGCAATTGTCAGAACGCCTGTGTCAAATCTCAGATGAACTCCCTGGTCACAGATGGTCGGCACTCCCCTCACATCAGGCACGTCAGGCAATCACATAAAGGGATAAAATATGTAAAAAGATGCCATATGGTGAAGTATGTAGGAATTAGTTAACCTTAGTGTCCACCACCTACACCGCGACCCTATAAGTGCACATTCCAGGGGACCGGGACCACCACCAGGAGAAATGGAGGCTTACCAACACTATATCAGTATGTCACTGTGATGAGCACTCCTCCGTGTCCTGTATTCATCGATCTCTGAATCCAGCACCGCCAGACGCTCAGGCAGATGAAGTCATGAAATCAGCATACCATGAAACGAAGGGAATACCACATCGTACAGTACCGTTTTGCAAAGGTTTATTTAGATAATTAAAAGCTACTCACATAGCATTAACAGGTAAAAAACACAGCCGGCTGTATCGGAGGTGACGTCAGCGCGCCCGGTCCGACGTACGTTTCATCCAAAAGGACGTTGTCAATGGGATGGGCGCGCCGTCACCTCTAACTCTTAATATAGGTGCCCTCCCCTCTCCAGGTCATGGGCGGAAGTACTTAGATCGCCATCTTGGATACTGGCGTCAAAGAAAAAAAATTTTTTTAAATTCTCCACCAAAGGCATCCGGGGACTTAAAAGGTAAGCAATATAATAAAAATAAAATAAAACATTGCCCCAGTGAACCATCCAGCTCACCGTTCCCACAGAGCTTTAGCCATGTGTAAAACACTGAAATGTCCCCATATGTATCTACACAACTGGGGCCAAAGAGGTTCATACCCTACCTCCCTCCTTCTACGGTACCACCAGTAGGTGGCTCCCTCCCATATAGGAGCACAGTTCATACACATATTGGCCATAAATAGATGTTTACCTCCATCCATTCCTGGACAGGGTGTAGGCTTGACATAACATATATAAAACTAGACACGTAAAAATTCATAAAAAATTCATAGAACTATATTTTATATATTCCTCATCCCGACAAAAATACTAAACATATTACTCCTAAACACAATAACAGTGGATTCATCTTAAATCCAGTCTTATAGTAGTCCCTGTCTGTTCTAAGTATATAGTAAAAATGTAGCACAAATACAAGGATGGGGAGGTAAATGATACTACTACCCCTCCCACATAGGTCCCACAGAAAAAAAACAGACAAGCTATCATAGTGCTTATGAATTATCTATAAAAGAGTTGACGTCAATTTCGACATTAAGGCCATATGGGGTAAAACTCCTCAGTCTGTGAACCCAGGCCATCTCCATCCTTGAGATGCTCCTAATTAAAGAGGAGCCCCGCCAGTGTGCCTCATATTTATCTATACCGATGTAGATGGTGTTCCTAGGGTTTCTGGCATGGACCTCCCTATAATGTAGGGATAGAGAATGATTTTTATAACCCCTGATAATATTGCTAATGTGTTCACTCAGCCGCACATGCAAGGGGCGCTTGGTCCTTCCAACATACTGCAATCCGCAGGGGCATTGGATCATGTACACTACCCCCTTGGAATTGCATGTTATAAATTTATCTATTTTAAATTCAGTAGACCTATCCCTGGACGAGAAGGTATCTACCTTACGTTGGGGTAAAAATGTTATTCAACATACAAATACAAGGGCAACATAAGGCTACACTTCCATTCCCAGCTCAGTCAAGATGTAAGACATGGGAGAAGCACAACCTACAGAAAATATACTTGGCTAATTACACTTTTCAAACCATAAAAGATGGAGAGTGTGTATAGGAGATTACATTTCTGGAGATACAGTAGTTTTAAATGATGTAACTTTTTGGGAACATGGGGCTTAGGTTTCACATAATAAGAACACCTCAAACACTCTGCCTGGTTGGAAAGCCAAAAATAATGTGGCAAAAGTGTGTGTTTTGGGAGGGGTGGGGGGCGCCTAGACTGCATCTGACATAAATAATTGTGGCATTACCAGGCTGAGTGGGCAGTGCAGCGATCAGAAATTTGGGGGCCCCTTGCACAGCTTTAAACCTGCCCCCCCTTCTGACCACCAACCTTACCCAGGGCCTTCACACTGGGCCATTCCACCACATCTGCCCACTGGCCAGGGGTGTACACATGTTGCAGCCCCAGTAGGAGCAATACACCCTGTCACACTTGAGAGATGTAGCCTGCCAAGCATTACCCAGTGAAGTGTGCAATGCATGCTAGTGTGAAATCCAAGGGCTTCAAAAAGCAGTGCACAGGCAACACAGCCTCACTCAATGCTTGCAATAAGACCTTGTGCCCAAGCATAGGTGCTGCAGGTCCCAAACTTGAACCAGTTGTGGTCCAGGGGGTCCTCTCCTTGTGGGCAAAGTTTGTTGTTTTTGTCGCCTAGGGTTCAGGAGAATGGTCTCCCCAAACTGGATGCCCCCCTCCCATAGACTCCAATGTTAAAGACTGTTAAAGTCTTTGTTGTAAGGGCCCCTTGAGACACTGGGGCCCCTTACAACAGTAATGCCTTACCCCCTGATGGCGGCCCTCTGAGTGTGTATGGACACTGAACAACATGCTGGGGAGGCGTGTAGAGGAAAAAAAGGAGGTGAAAAAAGCTTAGAGCATGCATGAGGCCAAATAAGACATTCACAGCATATTGTAATGTTACTAATTAGGTATTGGCAAAAAGGGAAAATACCATATTATCAAACAGAAACACATAAAATTTGGTATTAACATGAAACATACCTTAATATAGTCCTTCTGCAGCACCTGAATGATGGCTGAGCATGTCTCCGGAATAATGACTCCAAGAGCCTGGGGGGAGATGCCTGTGGTGAACTTGAGGTCCTGGAGGCTTCTTCCCGTCGCCAGGTAGCGCAAGGTGGCAATGAGCCTTTGCTCAGGGGTGATAGCAAGGCGCATGCATGTGTCCTCTTTCTGGATATAGGGGGACACCAATGCCAAGAGGTGGTTAAAGCAGGGGTCCGTCATGTGAAGATAATTCCTGAAATCATCAGGATTATTCTCCTGGAGCTCCCTGACCAAAGCCATATGACCAAATTGATCACGGTTAAGTAACCAATTTTTGGTCCAACAACTCCTCTCCCTCCTTCTCCTACGTTGGTTTTGGGTCCAAGCCAGGACTCCTAGGCCAACAATAGCGAGATTTCTATCTCTAGAAGGAAACATTGTTGATGAACGAACGTCCAGAAACGGCCAAAGAACGATCCAAAGAATGAACTGAAGAACGATCTGAAAGTCGCGAATCAACAAACACCAAACTTCAACTAACACGAAATTAGATGAAGGAGCCCAAAGGGTGGCGCACGATAACAGCACTTCCTCTTTATACGCTTGTTGCGCATCATTACGTTGGGCTTGGCCGCACGTTTCTTGTACGACCGTTGGGTGCACGTCAGTATGCAAGATACATTATCCAACATTCAATTTGACACGATTGTACATACGATCGTCGTCCCGTGTGTACGAGGCTCTAGTTTATTGTGAGTATAGTGTGAGTATAATGTAGTGTAGTGTGAGTATAGTGTAGTGTCAATATAGTGCTAGTAGTGTGAAGGGTTTGGCCTGAGCATTGGCTTTTCAACCCGTTTGGGGAACACTCAAATTTTCAGAGTGTTCGGTCGGGAGTTTGCCCCGCCGAACTCCCATCAATGTACTGTGAGCTGTAAAGCTTTGCCCAAACAGGGTGCAGTAAACGTTGGTTGTTAAGGAGTGGGGCTGGGAAACTGGCGGCGGTGTCCTTAACAACCAATGAGTCATCTGTTGTCAATGAGATTCCCTGCTGACAGCTGAATAAAAAAAACATTTGCTGGTAAAAAAATAGTTAAAAAACAACGGTGTGGGGTCCCGCCCAAAATCCATACCAGACCCTTATCTGAACATGCAGCTTGGCAGGTCAGGAAAGGGGGGGATGAGCGAGCACCCCCCCCCCGAACCATACTGGGTCACATGCCCCCAACGTAAGGGGGTAGGTGCCCTGCCCCCCTACCCCCTCTTCCCCACAATCATGGGCTGTGGTTGTGGGGGTCTGCAGGCGGGGGCCTTATCAGAATCTGGAAGTCCCCTTTATTAAGGGGCCCCCAGATCCCTCCCTCCATGTGAATCAGTTTGGGGTACATAGTACCTCTACCCATTCACCAAAAAAGTGTCAAATAGTAATAAAAACGCAGAGACAGTTTTTGACAATTCCTTTATTAAAATTTTCCAGGTGTGCCGTCTAGTATAACTTACTAGCACTCAAGCCCTGATAATGGGGGATGCATTGAATAAAATATGTGACCTGTTGTCAAGTCTCCAACCCAGTCTACTGGACCTAGTCTAGTAGAAACCTGTGGTGCTTTCATTCTTTCACATACTGTTTTTAACTATTGAAATGACTTCTGTGCAGAGGGAGAGGTTTGTGAACTCCATGGTATACAGCACAAGTATATACAGTATATATACAGTATCTCACAAAAGTGAGTACACCGCTCACATTTTTGTAAAAATTGTATTATATGTTTTCATGTGACAACACTGAAGAAATTAAACTTTGCTACAATGTAAAGTAGTGAGGGTACAGCTTGTATAACTGTAAATTTCTGTCCCCTCAAAACAACTCAACACATAGCCATTAATGTCTAAACCACTGGCAACAAAAGTGAGTACACCTCTAAGTGAAAATGTTCAAATTTGGCCCAATTAGCCATTTTCCCTCCCCATTGTCATGAGACCCCTTAGTGTTACAAAGTCTCAGGTGTGAATGGAGAGCAGGTGTGTTAAATTTGGTGTTATCGTTCTCACTCTCCCATACTGGTCACTGGAAGTTTAACATAGCCCCTCATGGCAAAGAACTCTCTGAGGATCTGCAAAAAAGAATTGTTGCCCTACATAAAGATGGCCTAGGCTATAAGAAGATTGCCAAGGCCCTGAAACTGAGCTGCAGCACGGTGGCGAAGACCATACAGCGGTTTAACAGGACAGGTTCCACTCAGAACAGGCTTCACTATGGTTGACCAAAGAAGTTGAGTGCACAAGCTCAGCATCATATCCAGAGGTTGTCTTTGGGAAATAGACGTATGAGTGCTGCCAGTGTTGCTGCAGAGGTTGAAGGGGTGGGGGGTCAGCCTGTCATTGCTCAGACCATACGTTGCACACTGCATCAATTTGGTCTGCATGACTGTCATCCCAGATGGAACCCTCTTCTAAAGATGATGCACAAGAAAGCCCGCAAACAGTTTGCTGAAGACAAGCAGACTAAAGACATGGATTACTGGAACCATGTCCTGTGGTCTGATAAGAACAAAAGAAACGTATGTGGTTCAGATGTTGTCAAGCGTGTGTTGCCGCAACCAGGTGAGGAGTACAAATACAAGTTTCTTGCCTACAGTCAAGCATGGTGGTGGGAGTGTCATGGTCTGGGGCTGCATGAGTGCTGCCGGCAATGGGGAGCTACAGTTCATTGAGGGAACCATGAATGCCAACATATACTGTGACATACTGAAGCAGAGCATGATCCCCTCCCCTTCGGGGACTGGGCCACAGGGCAGTATTCCAACATGATACTGGCCCCAAACACACCTCTAAGACGACTACTGCCTTGCTAAAGAAGCTGAGGGTAAAGGTGATGGACTGGTCAAGCTTGTCTCCAGATCTAAACCCTATTGACCATCTGTGGGGCATCCTCAAATGGAGGGTGGAGGAGCACACAACATCATGGGACCCTACAAGCATCAATTAAATTAAGATTGAAATTTAAACCTTACAAAGACTGCAAAAACTTGCCATGAACAGGAAGCAAGAAAACGCCAAAAGCTACACCAAGAGCAGACATATTGGATACAACCTAAACAGCATAAATCAAACACAATTTCTATAAATTCTGCTATCAGCGACATGGAACCCGATCCAGAATCCGCTGGTATCCCTTGTGTAATTGCTGACCTTACTGAAAATGTTGATATAACAGAGGAATCATAAATTTGTCTAATCATAAACTTTCTGCACCAGAAGTAACAGTTCTCTCCAAAGGCCTCACATTCTGACCAACCAGCAAATTGGTAATTTTACTAGTATGGTGGGATATGGAGGAATTCTTCAGGAGACTAAGGCTCAAAGAATACTTTCACAGTAAAGAAAGGAATCCAGGGACAATAGAAGGCAACATAAAGAAAAAGAACAGCAACTTCACACCTCCTCAAGGACGCAACCCCAAACTGGACACCTATATTGACAGCTTCAGGCTGTGAGTCACTTCCCTGATATCCACCCAGCAAAAGAAAATATTATACAACCTTTCACCACTGGAGCGAAGAGCTGGACACGATCTGCGCAATAATCAGGCCATAACCATCAAACCAGCAGATAAAGGGGGAGCAGTTGTTGTGATGGATACAGACAAATATATACAAGAGGGCCAGAGGCAGCTGGCAAATGCTACTTACTACAAAAAACTGGATTATGATCCAACCCAGGATTTTACCAAGCAATTAAAAGTTCTCATTACAAGAATGCCAAGCCATCTACATTCAGAACGTATCAATGCGATTCCAGATAATCCAGAAATTGGAGACTTCTACATGCTGCCCAAGATTCACAAGCCAGGAAATACAGGCAGACCTATCATAACAGGTATGAATACACTTACCGAACATATCTCAGGCCTTTGTAGAAAATGTGTTAAAATCATAAACACTGCAAGTTTCTTGCAAGACACCACTGATTTTCTGAACAGGCTCAACAATTTACAACAATTACTACCAAATACATTTCTAGTCACTATGGATGTAGAATCTCTGTACAGTAACATCCCTCACAAGGATGGGTGGCCGCATGTCACAAATTCTTATCATCCTCACCAAACGACAAATACTCATCAAATTCATTCTTACACACAACTGCTTCCCGTTTCAACAATGACATCTATATCCAGTGTATGGGTACTGCTATGGAAAGTAAAATGGCACCCCAATATGAAAATTTATTTATGGCTGACCTGGAGGACAAATTCCTGAACAGCATGCAACATAAGCCATATAGATATTATCACTATATTGATGATATATTTATGATATGGACTGAAGGTGAAGAAAATCTAAAACAGTTTTTCTCATTGATCAACACCTTTCACCCATCTATCAAACTAAAAATGGATTATTCAAACACACATGTCAACTTCCTAGACAATACAGTATACATCAGGGATGACAAGCTTCACACTTTGATATACAGAAAACCAACTGACCAATGCAGCTATCTCCATAGTTCCAGTTTTCACCCCCAACACACTAAACGTGCCATCAAACGCAGCCAGGCCATCAAATACCACCAAATATGTTCAGACCCAGAGGACAGAGATAAACATCTCAGAACACTGGCAGAAAGGGTACAAAGACAAAACCATCAACAACAGCATACACATGGACTTTAAAACACAAAGAGAAAATCTCCTCCAATACAAAGAGAAAAAACAAAATACTGTGTACCTCTAGTCACTACATACAACCCAGCACTAGAAGGGATAAAAAAGATAATCAAAGATTTACAACCCATTATAACAGAGGTTGAAACTCTTAAAGAAATATTCCAACAACCCCCAATATTGGCTTTCAGACAACCACCCAACCTCAGACATAAACTAATCAGCAGGAAACTTCACTCTGAATATGAAGTCACAAATAATTGAAGCAAACCCTGCAATAAAACGTTGCAAACTGTGCAACCAGATCAATCAATCTAGAAGTGTCACACACACAAATGGAACTTTCAATATCATGGGATCATACAGCTGCACCTCTAGTAATGTTGTATACCTCATACAATGCAAAAGGTGCAGCAAAGGATCTTATGTTGGGGAAACAGGACAGAAGTTGCAAACAAGGATGAATTTACACAGACATTCCATCAAGGAACATAAAGAAGACAGTTTCTGCACACCTGTGGCCAGACCACACTATTGAAGACCTCAATGTCTTAGTTCTTAAAGGGAATTCCAGAACTATGCTGGAAAGGAAAACATTTGAACTAAGAATGATACTTCTTTTTTGTTTCATATTTTTTATTGAAATGTATACTTAAGAGTAAACATATGGTTACATACATTTTGAATTGTGCCAAGCATAATACAGGTAAAAATACAACTAGATTCAAACAATGTATAAGATCGATCATCCAAAGTAGACTTGCTTACCTCTATAGAGGAATGTCCATTATGCTTAGAAAAAAAAGAAAAACATAGCCCTTGTATGACCTTGTATTAAGTTAGGTGAACAATAAGGCCCATTCACGTCTATCTTTAATTGCGGATCTTGTGGTTTTTACCCTTATGTCCTATTTTCTCTTTTATTTATTGTTCTGTTTCTTCCCTTCTTCCCCTTTTTCCTTTTGTCCCATTGTGGGTATCAGGATCCTTGGACTGTCTGGCGAGCCTCCCAAATGGCCACTCCCCACCCCAAGTGGGTACAAACTGTGGGGCGGCTGGGTTGCTTTCGCCCAACGCCGTTGGGACCTGCCCTGATCTTTAGCTAAAACCCACACTTCAGTGATTTGGGAAAAATGATTGATGTTGACCACTGACTTTTTGTCTGACTAACGTACGTGGTGATGAAGATGTGCGGGAAGGGGAAGAGAAGGAGAAATAAAAGAGAGGAAGAAAGAAGAAGAGAAAAAAAAAAAAAGGGGGAGGGGTGGAGGGGGTAATGTAAAATGAGAGCTAAATAAAGGGGTGAGCTCCAGCCTCTCTCTCCTATCCTCCCCCCATCCCCGTTCAGTTTTGGGGGGGTATCTTTCCACCGCTGTTTTAGTGGGTTATTTAATGGTTTAGTCTTTTGTTGATAAATTCTAACCAACAAGCCCAAGTTTTATAGAATTTTCCGGGGGAGTCTCCTGCTTGGTGTACTAGATCTCCCATCTCAGCAATTTTTTTGTGTTCTTTTGATCCAGTCCTCCACCGTGGGGGGATTAACATCTCTCCAGTAAAGGGGGATGCATTGTTTAGCCGCATTAATTAGATGGAGGGTGAGCGATTTACGGTATTTTTTTGGGGGGACTAAGGTGTGGTGTAAGAGATACTGGGCCGGAGAGAAGTCCAGAGGAAGTGTCGTAATTTCGGATGTGAGGTCATGTATTTTTATCCAGAAGGGCTGGATCAATCGACAGGACCACCAGATATGGAGAAGCGTCCCCGTCTCTTCTTTACATCTCCAACAGTTTTGAGAAACTGATGGGTAAAATTTGTGCAGCCTATCTGGTGTTCTATACCATTTAGAATATATTTTATAACCATTTTCTTGAGCCGAAACATTGATTGAGCCCTTATGGATATGTGTAAATATTTGTTCCCAATCACGGGCGGACAGATCTAATGACAATTCTCTCTCCCATTTACTAGATACCTTATTTTGTTTTGGATCCAATTTTGTGAACATGTTTGCATAAATTTCCGAGATTACATGTCTAAAAAGGGGATAAAAGAGCCTCGAGAGAAGAAATTACCTCCTTTTTCAAGCAGTTCTTTCCCCATTTCTTTAACCAGGGACTCTGCGACATTAGGGATAAAATCTGTGTTGTGAATGAGCGGAGTGAGAGGTCCTGGGAAGGAGGATAACTCTAGTCTTTTATTTGCAGCCTGCCAACTAGACAGCGTTGGGCCAATCGTTGGATGATCTAGTAGTTGTTTAGAATACATTTTGGATCGGAGCCAGGGTAGAAGTCTTAGAGGCGCATCCGAGAATGTTCCCTCTAACAGGACCCACGCTTTTGCAGTACAATTGACGTGCCAATCTACGATTCTATTGAGGCTACAGGCCCAATAATATTTTTGAATGTCTGGCAGGCCCAAACCCCCTCTGAGTTTGGGTGTAGTCAGTTTGTTGTAGCTTAACCTTGCCGTTTTAGATTCCCAAATGAAGTCCATACAGATCCTCCTATAAGTGGAGAAGAAGGTCTGCGGCAGCTTAATTGGGATTGCCTGCAGTAAATATAGAAGTCTGGGAAGGATGTTCATTTTAATTGTCGCGGCCCTGCCGAACCAAGAGAAGGTAGTTGAGGACCATTTCTTTATGTCTTGCTGTAAAGTTTTGAGCAAAGGTAAGAAGTTTAAGTCATATAGGTGACTCAATCTGATAGGAAGTTTGATCCCCAAGTACGTTAGAGCTTGTTTCTCACATTTAAAAGGGAAGTTCTGTATGCAATTCTCAACCATGTGGTGTGGTAGGGATATATTGAGTGCACTAGACTTGTTAAAATGTATTTGTAAATTTGAGAGGGTATGAAATGATTGGAGGTCCTTTAAAAGGTTTGGTAGTGTGGTTAGTGGGTCTGAGAGAAATAGGAGAACATCGTCCGCATAGGCTGCTATTTTGTATGTACACTCTGCGATCGTGATTCCTTTAATATCCTCGTTCCTTCTTATCCTATTCAGCAGGGGTTCTAGTGTGAGAATGAATATCAGAGGGGACAATGGACAACCTTGCCTTGTCCCATTCGACAAAGGGAAGGCGTCCGACAGGTGGCCATTGACCTTCACTTTTGCTGAGGGGTTGGAGTATAATGCTAGAATGAAACTCAGTAGTCTGTTTCCAAACCCCAATATTTTGAGAGTTTCCTCCAAAAAGTCCCATGCCACCCTGTCGAACGCCTTCTCCGCGTCAAGGGACAGGAAGAACCCCCTTTGCTTATTAGAAACTATCCAGTGGTGAAGATTTATTGCTTTCAGTTTGTTGTCCCTAGCCTCCCTTCCCGGGACGAATCCAACTTGATCGAGAGTTGTCAGGTTAGGGAGGAGGGGGAGAATCCTATTTGCCAATATTTTTGCATATAGTTTGACGTCCACATTTAATAAAGAAATTGGTCTATAGTTAGTGACCATGGATGGGTCTTTCCCTGGCTTGGGCAAGACTGTTATGTGAGCCTCTAGCGTATCTCGGTGTTGGGGGGGGGGTGTTTGTCAAGCGTGTTGAACGCCTCCAGGAATCTCGGGAGTAGTATTTCCGGATAGGCTTTGTAATAGCCATTTGTTATGATACTTCTTTTTGACACAAAAAAAAATAATGGCCTAAATTTAGATATAGGTTTCCTTACTCATTACACTACCATTTTACGACCCCCTCTGTGACTGTCACCCCCGCCCCCCCCCCCAGTCTATAGCTCTCCCTCTGTCTTATCTCAGTGACTATGCTGCTAGCATTATTACCATCACCATATACATTGCTTTGTGTGTGTTTGTTTGTTATTCCTTTTTTTTCCTTTCCCTCAGAGATTTTTTTTTTTTTTTACATTCTGCTAAAACGTTTGTGAATCGGTACTGCTTGGACCTTGAAGAAGGGGACACAACCCGAAAGCTTGTCCTGAAAAATTGTATGTTAGTGCAAATAAAAAAGGGATCACAGACAGTACTCAATTTTCTTTGAGGGGACAGCAAATTTACACTCTTATACAAGCTGTACGCTCACTACTTTTCATGTAGCAAAGTGTAATTTCTTCAGTGTTGTCACATGAAAAGATATAATATAATATTTACAAAAATGTGAGGGGTGTACTCACTTTTGAGAGATACTGTATATATTTACATTTACATGCATATGAAATTTAATGGCATCCCAGTCTTAGTCAATAAGGTTCAATATTGATTTGGCCCACCCTTTACAGCTATAACAGCTTCATCTCTTCTGGGAAGGCTATCCACAAAGTGTAGGAGTGTGTCTATGGGAATGTTTGACCATTCTTCCAGGAGCACATTTGTGAGGTCAGGCACTGATGTTGGACAAGAAGGCCTGGCTATATATATATATATATATATATATATATATATATATATATATATATATATAT
>BLSH010007954.1:441426-454908 GCA_018402905.1 Glandirana rugosa
GCTTTGGGTTTAAGTAAATGGTATCTCGTGGAAGTTACTCTTGATCTAATCAGTTTCGTCATGATCTAGGAGGTTTTGTTTAATTTCATCGTGGTTTGGAATTTCCCAAGAAGTTCACATTCTCGACAAATGGTACGGCGTGTTCGTTTTCTCCCCTTTTGTTCTAGTGTTACCAGTGTAGGGTAAGGTGACCTGCTCTTAAATTTTATTTCCTGGAGTATTGCACGTCTTCATGTGTACAGTGTATGGACGACCTTACAGGTACGTTTTTTGTCAAATATCCTGCGTGGTGGTCCGGAGACATGTTTTCTTAGTCCCTTGTATAATTCTTGTAGGCCTTTCCCAAGGGTGTTGTATCACACAGCTCTGATCTCAACTCGCTTGTGGTTGTCCGTGCGATCGTTCGGGTTCCGTCCGGACCCGGACCCGGACTTTGTCCCGAGGTTCGGACGGACCAGCAGAACCCGAACTTCCAGGTGTTCGCTCAACTCTAGTCTCGACACACTATGTTGTGGGAACCCTTTCCGGATGTTCTTAATATGTTCCCTGATTCTTTTGTACAGAGGCCTGGTGGTGCGTCCTATAAACTGTTTTTTGCATGGACATTCCAGCAGGTATGTGACATGTGTACTTCTGCACGTTATGAGGTCCTTTATTTTAAATTCTCGTCCAGTGGAATGGGATGTGACCATTGTGATCTTGTTTTCCCCTCTTTTGCTTGTGCGGCATGGTAAACAGCTCTTACACTTGAAGAACCCTTTAAGGTTTGGTGCTACTTTAATTTGTTTTGGAGGATCTAGTACTGCTTTGACTAATCTAGTTCTCATTGAAGGTGCTCTATGGTAAATGAATTTGGGTTTCGCTGGAAGGAAGGTTTTTAGAACTCTGTCGGTTTTTAGTATTTTCCAATGTTTATTGATAATTTTCTCTACTTCTCTATAATGTCGATTGAAGTTTGTTAGAAAGGCTACATCTTTCGCATCTTTTTTATTTTTATCTTTCTTCTTGTCGGCTTTCAACATCTCATCCCTGTTCATTCCCATCACTTCCTCTTTGGTTTTTTCCGAGGATCTCTTATCATAACCTTTTTCCAAAAATCTTTTTCCAAAAATCTTTCTATGAGGATACGTGATTGTGTCTCAAAATGTTCCGGTTTGCTGCAATTCCTTCTGATCCTAATTAGTTGGCTTTTGGGTATATTCCCCATCCACCTTGGATGGTGACAGCTATTTCTTGGTGTGTACCCATTTCTGTCTGTTTTCTTAAAGAAAGTTTTAGTATGTAATTTTCCATCTGATTTGAATATGGTAAGATCTAGAAAATCTATTTCCATTGGGTTCCAATTGCCTGTGAACGATAAGCCGTATTTGTTATGGTTGAGATTGTTGAGAAAAGTCCTTAATGCTGTTTTTAACCTTTTTTAACCCATTTATTTATAGCATACAATATTACATCTATGGGCGAGCTGGCTTTTTATTGAAGTGAAACCATTAACATGGCCGCCCGCTCACTGAGCGACATATTATGGGAGGATAACCACAAAGATGGCCGCCTCCTTAAAGGCACCACATTTCTGACATTTTTTTGGAAGTTTTCCTCTAATTGAACTCAGTATTTATAGACCGGGGGTGTGACATACGGACACGCTCCAGTAGACGTCCAATGACGAAACGCGTAGGGCGTGGCCAGAAACGTCACACATCACTTCCGGTCGTGTATGCAGTGGACCGCAGTGAACACGGCGGATGTCCATTTTGCTTTTGAAAAAGTGACTGCTTCTTTTTACTTGCTGACACGTGAGTGTTTATTATACCGTTACAAATAAAAATACCTAAATGATATTGCGCAAGATACTGTTTCTTACTTGCATGGTATACCCACGGAGAATATAAGGAAGGAGGTGAATAGTCGGATGATCTTACCTTTACCTGTATACACATACAACAATCCAAGGAAAGGAATACACACACCTAGCAAATACAACCAAGCGCGTACCCCTTCAGTGGGGAGCGCTTTCCGGTGAGTGCTCCAAAATGTGTCATCAAGTCAGACAAAAATTTGCATTAGTGATAAAAACAATGGCGATCTCCACCCCTCACTTCACTTCCGGTATACTGTGCGATCTGGCCACATCCTACGTGTTACATCACAACACGTGACTTCCTCAGGGTAACCGGATCGGTTGTGTAAGCTGTCTCTTTATATCATAAAACCAGAAATGCCGTGGCAGCCAATTTGTTGAAGCCTTGTTTACATCGCTGGCCATGGCCATTTAGTGTATGGTGATTTACCATTCAGATCAGTGCTACAAAGTACTACCAACACCCCTCTGGAACTAACAGTTTATAAACGCTATATCGAAGACCTGTTGATTATTTGGAATGGTAGCAAAACAGCTTTAGAAATATTTTTGAACAAACTGAATAAGAACGATAGAAACATCCAACTAACATGGACAATACATGAGAAACAAATTAACTTCTTGGATCTAGAAATCAGATTAGATTAGACCCATTTTAAAGATGTAGACAGGAACAGTTATCTGTCAATGAAAAGATGTCATTTCAAACCCTGGCTATATAATATTCCTAAGGGAAAGGATTATGATTAAAATAAATTATAGAACAGAAGAGGACTACTTGAATCAAGCCAACATAATAGGAAAAATGTTTATAGATAAAGGATACCTTATTGAAGATTTCTATTCAGTTTGGAGCACTTAGTCACTTTACTAATTGATGAATTAGGACTATAACGCATAGAAGGATTTAATATATACGTTTTATAAGTGCATCTTCATTTATTATTTTTTGGACAGAGCCACTTTAATTGTTGGAGCACTTGCATTGTCTATAGAGTGATTCTATGTACGTTTGAATCACTTTACAACACCTAGTCACTTTATTTATTAATGAATTGTGATCACTATTTATAAAAGGAATGTGTATATGAATTTTACTACACTTTTATGTATTATATGATTTTTTATATAGAGTCACAAGTAGAGTTTAAGTATTGGAGTATCACTTTTAGTGATTGCTCAATATCACTCATACCCCACTAACCCATATGCTATTGTGATACACTTCAGATATTGCAGCAGTTGAGATACACAGTATTATTTACACGCTTGCTTTTATACCTTATATTTAATTGTACACCTAATTGGATATTGATAGTAGCGCAGGGGATTACAGTCACTGTTAAACTTGCAGTAACGCACGCAAAACTATATGGCGTTAAACTGGCAGTAATGTACACAGAACTATATGGCGTTAAACTGGCAGTAACACACATAGAAGTAAATGGCGTGAAACTTGCAGTAACGCACAAAACTATATGGTATTAAACTGGCAGTAAAGCACACAAAAGTAAATGGCATTAAACTTACAGAAATGCACAAAACTATATGGTGTTAAACTGGCAGTAACACACACAGAACTATATGGCGTTAAGCTGGCAGTAACGCACACAGAAGTAAATGGCGTTAAACTGGTAGTAACACACACAGAAGTAAATGGCATTAAACTTGCAGTAATGCAATCAAATAGCCGGTGTTCAACCGTCACTACACTGACGCTATCTGAACTGTCCTTACTCTAGCTATACACTAATGTAAAGATTAATGACATAGTCTCACTACACTACCGTGAAACTGTCTGAGTTGTCCCTACTCTAGCTGCACACTATGCAAAGCTGAATGATGGTCCTCCTCACTACACTCACACTATCCCTAGACTGACACTAAACTAATATTCTACACTGACAATTGAAGCACAATAGCACAGTATAGCACGCTAACTAACTGATAGCACTGAACAGAGCCCTTTTCTATCTCTCTCCACACCAAAATCACACTGAAAATGGCTGCCATTGAAAAAATACTTTTATACTGTGGGGCGGGAATGAGCCATGATTAGATAAAGTCATGAAGATGGTATCCAAGCATGGCTCTGACAGTGCTCTGTGCCCTGATTGGCTGAAGCTTTCACTGCTTCAGCCAATCAGGGCTTGCAATGCACTGTTCAGCACCGCAATACATTGTAGTCCATTCGGGGGGCTGAACAAATGGTCAAACGGCTCGTTTGTTCAGCTTTACACCGAACATAGAAAGTTCAGCCCGAACTTATGCTCGGGCTGAACTGTTCGCCCATTACTAGTGTTTACACCGGCAGTTCCCCGTTCTTCCTCTGTAGTATGCGATCGTGGGTCACCGGCGGACATCAACCCGCGGCCACATTGACGCAACTGTGGCTGCCCGAATCACCGTTAATAAATTATTAAATTAATTGTTATGGTCCAAGACTTATACAATCACTAAATAAAACCTTGCAGTTATTGACTCAAAGTTTTTAAGACTAAAATTGCACACTAGGGCTTAGTTTCTCTATAAGGGTTCTGCAGGAATGGAACCTAAGGTTTCTATGCCAGATCCCAGGGGGTTCTGCTGCTGGCTACCATTGTGCTGGATTCATATGCACCCAAAGGTTCCTTTAATGTTCCCCTGCTGGTTACCGATATAATAGATTATTATTCTCCCAATGGTGAGTTCCAGGGCCTGATATCATTACTGAGATACAGCAGCACAGGATGAGAGAAGTATTTCTGGTTTCTTAGGTAAGTAACATGGGCCTACTAAGGAAACCCAATCACAATGTGTCTAGGAGGGAGGAGCCAAGCCCGTGTTGTCACGTCGCTTCTTTGCCAAAACATGGTGATGAGCTGGTTGATGACAGTACCAATTAGCGCGTTGACATTTTGTTTTGTGTAAGTGTATTCTGTTGCAGGGGATTGAATAACATTTTTTAAAAATAGAGTACTCTATGTTCATGCATTTGTATTCCATGTGATGCACATATGGGAGAGTGTATAAATACACTGGAGAACAGATGGTGTGTCTATGCCGAACAGACTGAGGAGGATTAACCTCTTGACATCCGCGCTGTAGCCAAAAGATGGCTACAGCGCGGACCTGATTTGCCGGGCGGACGTCCTCCCGTGTATGGGCCACTGCGCGCCCCCTGTGGGTCATGTGCACCGTGCTCTGTGATCACCAAGTCCATGAGACTCCGATCACAGATCGGAGTAAGGGGGCGGTCCCACCCCTTACCACATGATCAGCTGTCAGCCAATGACAGCTGATAACGTGATGTTAACAGAAGATCGTGATCGGCATTTTTTTTCCCCTCACGCTGATAATGTGAGGGGAAAAAGAAGCTGATCACCGGCTTCTGTCAGAGGGACATCGGTCCCTCGGACAGAGAGCAGCGGATGGGTCGTCTGTGCACACCAGTGCCCTCTGCCAATGCCATCTATCATTACCAACCAGTGCCACCTGCCAGTACCCAGCAGAGCCATCTACCAGTGCCCACAGTGCCACCTACCAGTGCCCACAGTGCCACCTACCTTTGCCCACCAGTGCCACCTACCTTTGCCCACCAGTGCTACCAATCAATGCCCATTAGTGCCGCATCATTAGTGCCACCGATCAGTGCTGCCTATCCGCGTCACCTACCAGTGCCCACCAATGCCCATCAGTGCCACCCATCAGTGCCACCTGTCAGTGCTGCTTCAGTGCCCTTCAGTGCCGCTTATCATTGCCCTTCAGTGCCACCCATCAGTGCCAACCATCAGTGCCACCTTATCAATGCCCATCAGTGTAGCCTATCATTGCCCATCAGTGCAGCCTATCAGTGCCCATCAGTGCAGCCTATCAGTGCCCATCAGTTAAGCCTATCAGTGCCCATCAGTACAGCCTCATCAACGCACATCAATGAAGGAAAAAAAAATTACCTGTTTTCAAAATTTATATAAAAACTATGAAACAGTTTTTTTTTTTCAAAATTTTCGGCCCTTTTTTTTTTTAGCAAAAAATAAAAAAAACAAACAGTGATTAAATACCACCAAAAGAAAGCTCTATTTATGGGGAAAAAATGCAAAAAATTTAATTTGGGTACAGTGTAGCATGACCGCTCAATTGTCATTCAAAGTGTGACAGCCATGAAAGCTGAAATTGGTCTGGGCAGGAGGGGGGTTTAAGTGCCCAGTAAGCAAGTGGTTAAGTAGTTAAGGAGGTGTACTCTGATGTGCTACTACATTGGGATTATAGAGAATAGCGTATGTTTTACATAATTAAGTAGAGCAGGTTTTTCACCTGGTGGTAGAGATGCACAGAAGCATGAAGGAGTGGTGAAGACACCGTGGTGTTTTTTCTTTTTTTAATTTTGCTATTAGAATTTTCTGGCTTTTTAACTTTTGATTTTTTTTGTATATTTGCTCTTATATTTTATTGTCACTGCTTGTATTGTGGTAATTGATATATATAAGGTACATAATTGTATTCGGAAGGTGTTCCGCTACACTATCGAGTTATTAATTATAATAATTAGTGGGGTGTAATCACGTTTTAGTGTTTTAGCTGGCAGTGCTCAATATCTTTGTGTCACAAGATTTTTGTTTTTTAAATATTCACAAAGGGATGCCACTGATTGTGATTTAGATTTGGTTCACACTAACCCGACTCCAAAGTTGTGCGACTTTCAATGCAACTTTGGAGTCCAACTTTGATAAGACTTTGATGTGAATTTTTACACTCTGTGGCATTGAAGTCGTATCAAAGTCAGGCCAAAGTAGCACAGGAACCTTTTTGAAAGTTGGACTGACTTGTGTAGTTTCAGTTAAGACAGCTCACATAGGGAAACATTGCATTTCACATCATCCGACTTGGGGGCATCATAAATCACATCCTATGTAGCATCAGTGTGAACCAAGCCTAAGATTACTGGACATTATTACTGACACAAGTTTATCCTTTCCACTGGACACCAAAACAAATAGTTTTTCTCCACTCAATCCAAATGTAAATTTAGTATTCCACTGAACACCAATGCAAATCTACCACCAATTTGAAGAATTCACCACACAACTAGACTATAGAGACTTAAGTTTATTAAATACTCTTGTAAGATTGAAACACATAAAAACTGTATCTTGTGCCATTTAACCAATTCAGCCCCGGAAGGATTTCCCATTGTAGGACCAGAGCACTTTTTGCGATTCGGCATTGCGTTGATTTAACTGATAATTGCGCGGTTGTGCGACGTTGTACCCAAATAAAATTTGCGTCCTTTTTTCCCCACAAATAGAGCTTTCTTTTGATGATATTTGATCACCTCTGCATCATTTCTGGTCACCGCTATAAACAAAAGAAGAGCGACAATTTTGCAAAAAAAACACAATTTCTTACTTTTTGCTAAAATACATATCCAAAAAAAATATAAAAAACAATTTTTTTCATCAGTTTTGGCCAATTTATATTCTTCCTCATATTTTTGGTAAAAAAAAAATCGCAATCGCCGTTTATTGACTGGTTTGAGCAAAAATTGCCGCATTTACAAATTATGAGAATTAATTTATGGGGTTTTTATTTTTTTAAATGTATTACTAGTAATGGCAGTGATCTGCGATTTTTAGCGGTACTACAATATTGCGCGGACATGTCGGACCATTTTGACACTTTTTTGAGACCATTGGCATTTATACAGCGATCAATGCTATAAAAAAGCATTGATTACTGTGTAAATGTCACTGGCAGTGAAGAGGTTAACCTGCAGGGGGCACTCTAAGGGTTAACTGTGTTCCCTCAGTGTGTTCTAACTGTATGGGGGCTAGGCTAGCTAGGGGGAGGAGAGTGATCGTGGATCCCATATACAGGAAGCCTGCGATCACATCCCTCCCCCCTCTGTCAGAGCGGAGATCCGTGTTTACATACACGGACCCCCGTTCTGTCACACTGGGGGGTGATCGCGGGTAGCCGGCGAAGATCGAGTCCGCCCAACCCGCTCCCTTGCCCCCCGGAACACAGTGAGCATGCGCCTCTCACAGCCGCCATCAGGTGACGGCGGTTTGTGATAACGAACCAAGTTGCCGCCGTCAAGCCACAGCGGGCGGTCGGCAACTGGTTAATAAAGAATAGATGCCTATACACTGTTACGCTCAGACTAGACACAGGTGCGGGTAATCCTAGATCCCTTGATCTAGGATTAGACACAGACTAGACACAGGTGCTGGCTGAGTATGCAAACACGGAAGTTTTTGCACTCAAAATTTTTTAGCACTCAAAATTCCAATGCTTTATTCCAAGGTCCAAGCAATTACAAACAGAGCACACATCTAACGCGTTTCCCATCCTAGTCACGGATGCTTAGTCATAACTATTTTTTTGTGGTGTATAGTGCTTAAAGCACAAGGTTGTCATCAACTAACAGACTGGCTTAACACGAACGTATGGAGCTTACATAAAGTACACACATATATATATACAGGGTGGGCCATTTATATGGATACACCTTAATAAAATGGGAATGGTTGGTGATATTAACTTCCTGTTTGTGGCACATTAGTATATGTGAGGGGGGAAACTTTTCAAGATGGGTGGTGACCATGGCGGCCATTTTGAAGTCGGCCATTTTGAATCCAACTTGTTTTTTCAATAGGAAGAGGGTCATGTGGTGTGCTTGGTTTTAATGTAACTTTATTCTTTCATGAGTTATTTACAAGTTTCTCTTTGTTTACAGCCATTGACATGTCGCCGAGGTTAACACGTGCGGAGCGGATAGAAATTGTGTTGATGTCTGGTGAACGCAGTAACTGGGTCATTGCAGCAGATTTCAATGCAAGACAGCCTACGAGACCACCCATCTCCCATGCTACAGTTAGCAAACTGCTTGCTAAGTTTCGTGAAACTGGTTCAGTGTTGGATTTGCCAAAATATGGACGCATGAAATCTGTCACTAATGAAGAAACATAAGTGGCTGTCCTAGCTTCATTCAGCAAGAGCCCACAGCGTAGCACTCGCCGCATGTCACTGGAGAGTGGCATTAGTCGAACATCCCTTCGGCGGATATTAGCTACTCACAAATGGCACCCTTACAAACTCCAGCTACTGCAGCATCTCAACGAGGATGACCCAGATCGGTGCACTGAATTTGCAGAATGGGCAAAACAAAAATTGGAACAGGACCCTCAATTTACGCAGAAGATTTTGTTCAGTGATGAGGCAAACTTTTATGTGAATGGTGAAGTTAACAAACAAAACCACCGCTATTGGTCTGACACTAACCCACATTGGATAGATCCCTCCAAGACTGTTGGAACCAAAAAATTGATTGTAATGGTGTGCTATATGGGGTACAAAGATAGTGGGGCCATTCTTCATCAATGGAAACCTCAAGGCCATTGGATATGCGAAATTGCTACATGATTAATATGTTTCCCTCTTTATGCACTGAAGCTGACACGTTCCCTGAGTTTTTCCAGCAAGATGGTGCACCACCACATTATGGGTGTCAGGTCCGAGCATTCCTAGATAAACAGTTTCCTGGAAAGTGGATTGGTCGTCGTGGGCCAGTTGAATGGCCCCCTTAGACTTTTATCTTTGGGGTCATCTGAAGGCAATTGTCTATGCTGTGAAGATACGAGATGTGCAGCACCTGAAACTACGGATACCGGAAGCCTGTGCTAGCATTTCTCCTGCGGTGTTGCGATCAGTGTGCGAAGAGTGAGAGAAGAGGGTTGCATTGACAATCCAACACAATGGGCAGCACATTGAACACATTTTATAAGTGGTTAGAAACTTGTAAATAACTCATGAAAGAAAAAGTTACGTTAAAACCAGGCACACCATTGTTTTTCTTGTGAAATTCCCAATACGTTTGATGTGTCACATGATCCTCTTCCTATTGGAAAAGCAAAAGTTGGATTCAAAATGGCCGACTTCAAAATGGCCACCATGGTCACCACCCATCTTGAAAAGTTTCCCCCCTCACATATACTAATGAGTCACAAACAGGAAGTTAATATCACCAACCATTCCCATTTTATTAAGGTGTATCCATATAAATGGCCCACCCTGTATATATATATATATATATATATATATATATATATATATATATATGTGTGTGTAAGCTAGAGTAATCACTAAAAGATCATCAGCAAATACATCGGGCACTGTAAGCCCAAAGCATTACCTGAGTAGTCTGTCTTCAAAACCGAAAAGAGAGTGAGAAAAGGCAACTGGAAATCGTCTAAGGTAAAGAGCAAAAATAGTCAGAGCCAAATGGCTTGAAAATCACATCAGCGTACAATTAGTATAATGAAAGTGGGCCTCTGTTTACCTTCCAGCCAAGAAATAGTCCTCGTGGTGTCCACCGCCAAGAGCGCCATATTTTTGGCGTCCTGCCCATTATATATCCCCCACCATGCCAAACAACCACTGCCCCATCATGTGGGCAGCGATACAAGGTGTCGCTGGACCACGGCGTCATCATATGACGCGGTGTGCCTTCCAACAACACGGCGCATGCCTGGATATGGCGCGTAAAGAGGGGCGGCAACGAGGCAGAGCAGGAATGGAGAAGGACGCCATGTCCACTAAAGTCTCTAATGTGGCCCCACTAACACACTTGATGGAGTGTGTGGAACGCATATCCCCGTCCCTCCGCCAGATTCCTGGAGCGCAGAGAGTGGCAACTGTAAAAACAAACAGTAAACACATGGTAATACATAAATGTGAGCTGAGCAGGACAAAAAAAAAGCCAAATACCTCACAAGATACACAAGCTATTTCGGGGGGAGCAAAGATAGGGGAGGAAAAAACAAGAAAGAAAGCAAATACTCATATTGCTTGAAATGATGATTGCGATGCACACTGGAAAGCGGGTACTGTGTAACAGCACAAATGGGGGAGGGGGGGAAATGTTTTCTATTGCTGTTAATTAAATAATTAAAATATTATCAGAGGAATGGCTTATAACTGAACGCCTCATTCAAGCCTGGTTTTTCAGTGGCTTTTAAATTATAAATCCACAGTATCTCACATTGTAAAATTATTTTATCAAATTTCACGCCCCTTGGGTTTTCCAGTATCCGCTCCAATGCTGCAAAGGGAACCACCTCTGTGCTGTTGTTGTGGTATAACCCATGATGTCTGCCTATTGGTGTCGAGAGGATGTTTTTATTACCATAATACATGTGATCCTTGATCCTACGCCAAAATTGGCGTTTGGTCTTGCCTACATAAAATGCTCCACATTCGCAGAACATTATGTAGACAATACCTATTACTTGACAGTCAACATAGTGCTGCATGGTGTGCAACTTGCCGTTTGGCAGATATAAGGTTTGTTTTTCATAGATCCAATGGCAGAATTCACATCCCCCGCATTTCCATGTCCCCTTGGGAGAGTCTAAGAGTGTGTCATCAGACTTTGATGACTGAAAGTGGCGTAATGACTGAAAATGGGGTAATGATACAAACTGAGTTTTCATCGGCAGGTTTGCGTCTATGGAACATTACGCCATCTCTCGTGCGGCGGTATTGTCACGTACCTGGTGGTAGAGTCTGGCTTATGTGGGGACAACTTCTCTTGCGGCCCAGGTTCAAGAACCCCTGGTAGTGTAGACAGGGAGCTCTGGAGCACAGGGGGGGCACGAGGGCTGGACAGTCTTCAGGTGGTAATCAGAAGTCCACAGAAGCTCGTGCAAGGCAGGAGAGTAGTGGTTCAGTCCGGGTCGACAACTGGCAGGCGGTGCGGTACAATGGGATCAGGCAAACGGATGGTCGGGTACAGGCAGGGTCGGTAACGTGCTGGCAACAGAAGTACAGAGGGAGCAGACAAGTGGATGGTCGTAAACAAGCCGGGGTCAGATGCAGGCAGGTATCAACAGGTCCAGAGGGCTAGCCGGGGTCACAGGAACAAGAAGTTACTCAGAAGTAGTCACCGGGGGGTCACAGGTGCAGGAAATGCTGTAGAACGGGCAGCACTTGCTTACAGGAAGCACGCTGCTTAAATAGAGCTGCCTGGACCACGTCCTCTGGGGGCTAGAGGAAACAGCAATCAAATGCAAACACGTCCTCAGCACAATCTTTTTCTAACAGGTATGCTCTATTGAATGCATTGCGTAGCAGAGTGATTGAGTACCCTCTTGATAGCAGTCTATCACGCAAGGCAATACAGGTTTGCATATGATGGGGCATAACAAGTCCCCATCGCAACCCCCTGTATCTGGAGGTAGTGGGAACCGTCAAACAATAAATACAGGAGGTCGCGATGGGGACTTGTTGTGCCCCATCATACGCGATTCTGTATCTGAGGGGATGGGAAAGGGTCCTTTTTTTGGATGACAGGTTTAGTCCTTTCTGGCCATCTATCCTCCTCTGGCTCTGCTACATAGATGATGTATTCATGCTGTGGGCGGTGTCAGAGGAGGCATTAGATAAGTTCTCTTCTGCCATATCAATCAATGATTTCAATCTAAAATTTACCACTCAATCAGATCAGCACACAATCCCATTTCTAGATATTCAGATTTCCTTAAATGATGAAGGTTAGATAATTACACTTTGTACAGAAAACCCACAGCTGGGAATACAGTGTTACATGCCCAGAGTTTACATCCTAATCCTCTGGTGCATAGCATACAGTACTGACAATACTTATGACTCCGTAGAATTTGTTCAACTGATGAACTTCTCAGGAAGGAAGCTAACAACTGCTATCAAGAGAGTACTCACGCACTCTACTACGCAAGGCGTTCAATAGAGCTTTCCGCCATACAAGAGATGACATAATGTTACATAGATGCAAACCTGCCCATGAAAACTGATTACCCCATATATGAGACAACATACAGCTATAAGAAAAATTCTACAGCAACACTGGTACTTACTGACAAATGACACTATTTAAAGAAATATGTGAAGGATATTTCGGAGATCACATATAAAAGGGCACATCAGTGACACATTTCAGAAGTCTGATGACACACTCTTAGACTCTCCCAAGGGGACATGGAAATGCGGGGGATGTGAATTCTGCCATTGGATCTATGAAAACCAAACCTTATACTTGCCAAACAGCAAGTTTCACACCATACAGCACTATGTTGACTGTCAGGAAAAGACTGTTCCCTAGCCTTTCCGCGGTGGTGCGCGCGCCCGTGCGCGTTCGCGCGCGCTCACGTGCGCGCGCACGCGCCGGAAACGGCGCCTGGCGGCTCTATTTCAATCTGCAGAGCCTGGTGGCCAGTGCTGTCCGCTCTACAGCGTTTCCTACACCTGCGACCCCCCGGTGACTACTTCTGTGTGACTTCCTGTTCCTGTGACCCCGGCTTATCCCTCGGACCTGTTGATATCTGCCTGCATCTGACCCCGGCTTGTCTACGACCACCCGCTTGCCTGCTCCTCCTGTACTTCTGTTGCCAGCACGTTACCGACCCTGCCTGAACCCGACCATCCGTTTGCCTGACCCCGTTGTACCGCACCGCCTGCCAGTTGCCAACTCGGACTGTACCACTATTCTCCCGTCTTGCACAAGCTACCTTGGACTTCTCCTTACCACCTGAAGATTGTCCAGCCCTCGTGCCCCCCTGTGCTCCAGAGCTCCCTGTTCCCACTATCAGGGGTTCTCGAACCAGGGC
>BLSH010007954.1:459103-472563 GCA_018402905.1 Glandirana rugosa
GCTTAAGGGGCGAGGAACCCAGAATGTCATAGACGAGGTTACAGTGTTTCGCTTGTTGGAGACACGACAACAACACCATATTTGGTTCTACAGACCGTCTTGCACAAGCTACCTTGGACTTCTCCTTACCACCTGAAGATTGTCCAGCCCTCGTGCCCCCCTGTGCTCCAGAGCTCCCTGTTCCCACTATCAGGGGTTCTCGAACGAGGGCCGCAAGAGAGGTCTCCCCCGCATAAGCCAGACTCTACCACCAGGTACGTGACATTGACTGTCAAGTAATAGGTATTGTCTACATAATGTTCTGCTAATGCGGAGCATTTTATGTAGGCAAGACCAAACACCAATTTTGGCGTAGAATCAAGGATCACATCTATTATGGTAATAAAAACATCCTCTCGACACCAATAGGCAGACATCTTGGTTTATACCACAACAACAGCACAGAGGTTGTTCGCTTTGTGACATTGGAGCAGATACTGTAAGACCCAAGGAGCGGGGAATTCGATAAAATACATTTTACAACGTGAGGCACGGTGGATTTATAATTTAAAAGCCAAGAAAAAAAACAGGCTTGAATGAGGCATTCAGTTATAAGCCATTCCTCTGATAATATTTTAATTATTTAATTATTAACAACAATAGAAAACATCCCCCCCTTTCCCCATTTGTGCTGTTACACAGCACCCGCTTTCCAATGCACATCACAATCATCATTTCAAGTAATATGAGTATTTGCTTTCTTTCTTGTTTTTTCCTCCCCTATCTTTGCTCCCCCCAAAATAGCTTGTCTATCTTGAGGGGTATTTGGCTTTATTTTCCTGCTCTGCTCACATTTGTGTATTACCATGTGTTTACTGTTTGTTTTTACAGTTGCCGCTCTCTGCGCTCCAGGGATCTGGCGGAGGAGCGGGCATATGCATTCCACACTCTCCATGTGTGTGAAGTGTGTTAGTGGGGCCGCATTAGAGACTTTAGTGGGCGTGGCATCCTTCTCCATTCCTGCTCTGCCTCGTTGCCGCCCCTCTTTACACGTGGCACGCCGTATCCGGGTATGCGCTGTGTTGTTGGAACGCACACCGCATCATACGATGACGCAGTAGTCCAGCGACGCCTTGTATCGCCGCCCACATGATGGGATGGTGGTCGTTTGGTGCGGTGGAGGATATATAATGCGCAGGACACCAACAATATGCCGCTCTTGGCGGCGGACACCACGCAGACTATTTCTTGGCTGGATGGTAAACAGAGGGTTTTTATTTTTTTTTAATTTTTCACTAGTAATGGCGGCAATCTGCGATTTTTAGCGGTACTGCGATATTTCAGCGGACATGTCGGGCCATTTTGACACTTTTTTGGGACCATTGGCATTTATACAGCGATCAGTGCTATAAAAATGCACAATTGGTGATTTTTTTTCTTCCCCTCCCCCCCTTTTTTTGACAATTATTGCATATTTATACATCTTGGTGTCGAGGTTAGCCAGCCTATTTCATCCCGTGTCCGCCCCCCTGACTACCAATTGGTCCTTGCATCTCAGACAGCTGCAAGTAAGCCAGATATTGTATATATATATATATATATATATATAGATATAGATATATATATATATATATATATATCCTTCATGCAAGCATTCCTTTATGTCAAAGCGACAATGTATGAATACATATCTACTAAGTACTACATCTACTTTGTTTAAAGTATGTTTTCTAATTATAGTTTACATTGTTTACAACATGTATTTTTCAATTATAGTCTACAAGGAAAAGGTCCAGAAGAAGCTTAATAGCGAAACGCGTCAACCATCACCTTTTGACTTTCTTGCGTATATACAGTAACTGGTACTTTGTATTATGCCCTGATGTATTTAAGTCATAATTCCTGTAGACTGACTCTGTACTTACCGGTCCCCATTCATTTGGGCATCCTCTATGAATTCATCTCAAGTGGTTTTAACATATTTTTATATATATGACATAAAATGTATTTTTCATGACACACTATCTTTTATTAGTCTTGTTTGTGCCCACAAAGTCCAACTAGATCCCTAGAGGTTTTCCTCTATTTTATTTTTCAGTTCACATATAGGATGGTGGCACACCTTAGAAGGCAACATTTCTCTCCATATGAAGATTGCAGTGTGGTTTTATTTTAGGAATGCAGTCTGTTTTGACTTGTTAAAGATATTACAAGAGATTTTGTTTTACCATCGATCCCAATGTGTCATAGTTTATGTCTCTTTTTTCTTGTGTTTCTCCTGAAAGAGCAAGTGACATAACAGATGTATTTATCTGCTTAGACATTACCAAATGCAGTATTACAATATTTGTTTTTTCTTAGCCATAGACATGCCTCAGAATCCGTTGGGACATCTACCTTATTTGAACCTAATTGCCAAGATATTCCTTTATTTGATAATGTCGGCTGAAAAAGCATCATCGTGATCCTTATGATATTGTAATAGACTTTGCAAATATGTTGGAATTAGGCTGTACAAAAGGGTGTTATATAGGGAAATAATCCTGGGATCAGATGGGGTCTGGGGCTTACAGCAGCTTAGACCCACAGTCAGACTGGGTGGGCTAAGCCATTTACATTTGGCATCCATGTAACCATTCAACGTTTTCAGCAGAATGATGTATTATGCTGCCAGTGTGTGTGACTTTTACAGACCTTGTCACTTGAAAAAAGTCACACACATTATGACATATGACCCTAATAGCTATCTCCTGCTCGTTTCGTGATTGAAGAAAATGCTACAAGAGAATGTGCAGGAAGTGATTTCCCTTCTTGTACATTTAGCCCAAGAGAATAAACACAGCTCTGCATGGAAATGTAAAAATCTGTGTTTTTCCTGCTGTTCAGCCAATAAATCTAATTCTAATACTGCTATCCTCTGCCAAAACACCAATGTTTTAATCCAATCGTATACAGTTTATTTCTCTGGGAACAAAACAAACGAATGGCTGTGAGGTTAATGAGTTATGTGGAATTTGTAAGAAGCTTCTCATGCAACTGCAGGACTGCACTAATAATGTTTATTTCTCGGGTCCAGTCTTCAAACAGCAGAGACTGAATTGTGTTATTTTTTTTACAAGTTACTGGAAATATAGATCATAATGTGCCGCTATGCTTATTATTTCAAATTTATTAAGCAAGGGCAAATAAAGTACATAGACGTGCTGTTCGCATTCACATCCATACCCTCTTCCTTCTTCTTCTCTAATCTTTCGGAATGACCAGATTCATCTTTTATCTATTTTGATCACAATAAGCTGCATTTTCATTGCTGCTATGAATCACTGGACCTTGCACAGTATTACTATGACAGCCTTCACCCCTACTTAGTGGTTATTTATATAAATAAGAGAGACACCATTTTGTTTCATTTTCTACTGCTAAATAAGTAGGCACATTTTTACTAGCCATTTATCACAGAACAGGATGAAGAAGTATATGGTGCAGCATTTTATTTGAAACATTTTTCTCCCATCTTCTCTCTCTTCCCTGTCTTCCAAAACGGCTGAGATAAACTTTAAGTTGCTGTCACATTCGCATTACTCTCTGGCTTAAGCCTTGTACACACTGTGCAATGGTCGTACGACCGAACGGCCCAAATCGTATGTTGGCTGATGTATCTCGCATACTGACATGCGCTAAGCGATCCTACAACCAAGCCGAACGTAGTGACGTGTTAGGAGCGTATAAAGAGGAAGTTCAGGTGAATGTAATTTGTGAATTAGGAAGGTTGGTTTACATGAACGGACACTTCCGAGCGTTCCTGACTTCTCAGCATGCGTGTTTTGCATAGTACAACTTGTTGGACCAACTTCTCTGTACACGATACAACGGTCGTACGACTGCTTGTTGTACAACCAAAGTTTCCTAATGTGCTCATTCAACTTCAGTTGTACGACCGTCGTACGTCGGCTGTTCTAATTGCGCGTACTAAGGATCGGATGATCTTACAACAAGCAGTCGCACGACTGTTTTCATAAGATCGTCCCACCGTGTGTACGAGGCGTAAGTCTGGCCATACATTATACAATTTTTTTGTACAATTTTCCTTTAGATTTACCTTTAGATTTACCAAAACCATATAATAGGAGTTCAAATCTAAACACTTTCAATTTGTATGCAATCAGGCAGGCCCTTGCACTACATAGTTGAAAGTAAATCTAAAGGAAATTGAAGAAGAAAATTGTATAATGTATCTCCAGCCTACGTTATATCAGTCATCACCTGATTACCTTGGAGGCCACACATGCTCATATATGGTGGACATGTCCTCTCATACGCCTATATTAGTCTTCCATTCCACATTTAATGTTATCCATACAAGGCTATTCAGTGCCTGACAATCCTTGGGTAGTTCTATTCCACTGCTTTTCTGAACCTATAGGCCCATACAAACACTCTGTTATTCCCCATCTACTTAATGCAGCAGAAAGATGATTTGATCCCTTTATATTCAAAAAGACAACAAGTGCCACCTTTAAAACTTTGCACTTCCGGTTCCGGCGCCGCATGGAGTAGCTATGCTCTCAGCTAGCTCCCAATCTGACCTCCTAACCTGCCTGTAAAGCCGGCCAAATAGCCAACCACCACCGGAATCACCCTCAGCGGACCCCTCTCTACCTCATATGGACCGCTTTGTGGAGAAAACAGCCCCCCGCACGCACCCGCCGCACCGACCCAAAATCGAGGCCCCGGCTTCAGCCTATCCTGCGGCTCCAGGCCTTGCGCATCCGGTCGTTCATCCGGCCGTTCTGCACATCAATCCCGCAGCACAGAGCGGACCCAGGGCACCTGAGAGCCATATACAAGGGGACCCAGACATGGAGACATGCACCACCCCACAACCTACTCCTCAGCGTACAGATGATTCGGACACCGAACGAATCGCACGCGCAGTGGTGGCCCTCCTCACCCCCACCATTGAGGTATCAGTTCAGAGAGCCACACAAGCTAGCATGGCCCATATTCACAAAGATTTAAAGGAGCACGCCAGCAGGCTCAATGAAGCTGAACACTGCATCTCTAATTTGGAAGACGAGCTATACCAGATGCAGGGCTCTGAGCAAACCCAGGAAAAAACAAACCAATTCATTCTTCAGAAGCTCGAGGAACTAGAAAATAGGTCGTAATGGAACAATTTACGCTTTGTGGGAATTCCGGAGTCGCTCCAAACGCAAAACCTTGCAGACTTTTGCGCCTTCCTATCCCCGTGACCGACGAAAGGGCGCACCGCCTCGGCCCATTTAAAAACGAGCGCACTTCTCCTCGTCCCATCATAGCGAGGTATCTCAATTACTCTGTCAAAGCCAACATTCTGCAAAAATTTCGGCAAGCCAGATCCTTGCAAATTGACGGCCTTAAAATTATCATTTTTGCCGACTACGCTGTCGAGGTATCCAAGAAGAGAAAGGCTTTTCAGAATGTGTGCGTGCAATTGTTCCAGAAGAACATTAAATTCACTCTGGCATTCCCAGCAACTCTACGCAAACGGAGACCAGCTCGCCTTCCAAGACCCCACCAAGGCAGAACTATTCCTCAGATCGCTCCGTTCAGCCTCCCACCCAGATCATGGGTCCACCTCCTCTCCTACAACCCAGCCTATGGACCAGAGAAGGACTCACCCAAGCGGCCGAAGATAAATAACTCATCTGACTCTAACACCCGCTGAACTCTATACCGAGGTGGGTACAGGATATGCCACTCTCTCGGCAACAGGATGTCTGAACACTCTCTGGTCTTCAATTTCCTCCCCCTATAGGGGTTTCAGTCTGCTTACCTTGAGACTCCGGTTCTCGAATAATTTGTATACACCAGGTTGAGTACTATGTGCCTCTTTCAGGTTATCCGCATGGTTCCACTGAAGGTGCTGTCCCTTTCTCTATCCCTCCTTCTAGGCTCCGCTGAGGTCCATCAATGCTTCTGCCTGGCCCAGCATTGTTAAACTTTCATTTCTGGAGGTTCAGGGGGAGACTTTACAGGCAGTTTACACATGCGGAAAAAATAGAAGTGCCTAGATGCTTTAAGTTTATGTTTTTTTGTTGTGTTTATTGTTTCCCCCCTCCCCTGCTTCCTACCTTTGCTGCAACACCTCTACCTAGGCCTGAAATCACTGCTCCTCCTGATACACCCGCACATGACAAGTGAGATAGTGAGTTCTGATCTTACCCTCACTCAAGGGTTCACTGCTTTTCTTCAGCCAATAATAACTCTGATCCCAGACCCCCCCCCCATGAAAATTGTAACCTGGAATGTGAAGGGACTTTGTTCCCCTATTAAAAGAATGAAAATCCTCCGCCACCTAAAAAGATTAAAAGCTGACATCGCCCTACTTCAAGAGACCCATCTCTCCACTTCCGACTTCACACGCATACATAAACTCTGGGTAGGCTCCACTATTGGCTTGGGAGCCGTCTCTCGAAAAGCAGGTGTTATCATCCTTTTCCACAAGAATTTATCCTATAAAGTACTCTCTGTTGACTCTGATGATCAGGGTCGTATGGTCTCGGCTCGCATTGAAGTTAACAATTCCCCCTATCAGATTTCTAATATATATGCCCCTAATAACCCAGGCAAAACCTTCTTCAAGGACATGTCCGCATTCTTCTTAAAACACCCTGATATACCCCACATTATAGGTGGCGACTTCAACAGCCACATGCACCCTTCTGAAGACAGAGCATCTTCCAAAAATGGCAAAATACCCCCGTCTTCACCCACCCATACTCTGTTGGCATCCACCATAGATACCCTAAATCGAACTGACATATGGAGGCTCCGACACCCGGTAGATAGCGAGTTTACCTTCTTCTCACACCCCCATAATTCTCTGACGAGGATAGACTATCTATTTTGCACTGACCCTCTAGTTCCCAAGATCGCAGACTCCGAGATACACAAATTGGTCATTTCGGATCATGCCCCTGTTTCAATGGACGTGTCAATCCCCCCCCCCCCCCCCAACCAGTCAGCTTTCCTCTGGAGATTCCCCTCTTTTCTGCAAAACATTAAAGACTTCCAAGAATTCCTTGAGTCAGCTTGGGAGGATTACGCCTCCCATAACTATCCCCACATAGATGACCCCGTCCTGTTTGACCAAATACAAAACGGCGAGCTATAATCTTATATCCACTCAGCAGACTCTCTTTAACTCCAATACACCTGAAAATAATGCTGCTTGGCTAACGGCTAAACAATCTTTCGATTCCTGGGCTGACACAATAGAGCGCATAAAAAGATCCCATCTAGATGCCACCCTACACAAATATGGTAATAAAGCAGGGAAGCTCCTGGCAAGGCTATGTAAAGGGCCTCACAAGCCTACCCACATCACCTCTCTCCGTAGTCCATCGGGTATCCTAAAAACCAAACCTGTAGAGATAAGTCAGATTATGCTAGACTTTTATTCGCCGCTCTACGCCCCTGATCACATAAACTTGACTATAGCCAACTCCTTCCTCGATAAAGTCCAACTTCCCAAAGTAACTGCAGAGCACCTGGATTTGTTAAATTCACCCATAGCTGATCAGGACATTAGAGAGGACATAAAGCACCTCACCCCTGCCAAAGCCCCAGGCCCAGATGGATTCACGGGCGAATTCTATAGGGTCCTCCAGGGTAAAATCATTCCCCCCTTCAGGCCCTCTACTCACGTATATGGGAAGGAGGCCCCTACCCACCCACAGGCAACCAGGCTATTATCAAACTCCTCAAGAAAAAAGGCAAAGATCCCACTGACCCCGGCTCGTTCAGGCCCATTTCCCTTTTAAATATTGATGCAAAAATTCTTTCCAAAAATGTGGCCCAGAGGTTGGCCAAGATTATACCCCATATAATCGACCCTGCTCAGTCCGGTTTTGTTAAAGGAAGAACAGCCACCTTAAATATTAGGAAGGTGCTGGCGGTACTGGAAAGCCCTAGACTTGATCCTAGGGGGGACCGGGCCATCGTCACCCTGGACGCTGAAAAAGCTTTCGACAATGTCAGCTTTGACTGGCTCCAACTGGTCTTGTCCAGGATGGGATTCGTTGGTCCCTTCACCCATCTAATAAGATCTATGTACCAGGTTGATGGTGGCAGGTCTTCTTACTCCCGAATTTAGACTTTCAAAGGGAACCAGACAGGGATGCCCCCTATCCCCCTTTCTCTATAACATTGCATTAGAGCCCCTTTCTAGGTTCATCAACTACACTGCCCCCCTACATTGCATTGAAATTGGAAGCTCCACCCTGCGCTCCTCCCTTTTTGCGGACAATGTCCTTATTTTTACATCCAACCCAGCGGCCAACCTGCCCCTAATAAAGAACATTTTTGACAATTTCAGACTCTGCTCTGGCCTCCGTATCAATTATAGCAAAAGTGAAATTCTATTATTAGTGCCCTCCCAAAACCCTGGATGGGCAGCTTCTTCCCCTTTTACTATCACCCACTCACACATTACTTATCTGGGAATCAACATAGGGAAACTACCATCATCCCTCTATCGCCTTAACTATCCACCTCTTATTTATAAAATAACTCGGGAACTGGATAACTGGATGGATCTTCCTCTCTCGCTTCTGGGGAGATGCCATTTGGTAAAAATGGTCAGCTTCGCTCGCCTTCTATATCCTCTCCAAACTATCCCACTTTTACTTAAACACAAGGACGTTCAATTACTCAACAAAACCATTTCCTCTTTTATTTGGCGAGGAAGGCGACCCCGAATTGCTCTGACCAGGCTCTATCTCCCCAGACGCGAGGGGGGCGCTGGCCTCCCAAATGTTAGACTATACAATATTGCCTCCCTTTTGAGATTTAGTATGGACTGGATTACTCAAGCTGCCCGTTACTCCAACCATGACCTTGAAAGGGATATGGTCCTTCCGTATTCCTTAACAGCTCTCCTTCACACTAAATGGAAGAATACATCACCGAAAATTTAACATAACCTACTCCTCAGGGACACATCATTAGCCTGGAGAGCATACAGGAGACTTTTCAAGCTTCCTTCTTCCATGTCATTATACCTCCCTATCAGGGGGAACCCAGATTTCCCAGCTGGTCTGGAACACAAGGCCTATTCACTTTGGGAAGACCAAGGCTTGACAACTTTCTCCTCCCTCTGCCTGGAACCTTCAGGATTACCCAGAGATTTTAAATCAGTTGTCAACGAATTCTCCCTACCCAAATCTCACATCTTTTACTTTTGGCAGTGTCTGAGTTTCACCAGGTCGTCCTGCCCCTCTAGCCACTTAAGATTCTTAACCAGCAAAATGGATGTTCTGATCCAAAAAAGAACATACAGAATCTCTGAAATCTATAAAATTCTCTTGGAAAAAGACAGTAAACCAGCCACTGCTACAAGCATCTCCAATTGGTCTAAAGACTTTCCTGATCCGGATCTGGTGCAAAAAATTATGGATGGGTACAATTGCACGCTCAAACTCACTCCTAATGAAAGCTGGAGAGAAACTCAGCTAAAAATCATGCATCGAGCCCATATCCCATTCCTAGTGGACAAGTCCAACCAACACCGGGCCACCTGTCCTCTTTGTGGATTCCTGAAACTCTCTCTAGCCCATCGCTTTTGGACCTGCTCCTACATCTCAACTTTCTGAGACCAGACCATCTCTTACATATACAGTATCAACCTCCTCCTCCTTCCCAAGGACCCGTTCCTTTTAATCTTCGGCCATTGGGACAAAGAATTGATTCAATGGTCCCCCCTCCGCAAAACCGCAGGCTAGAGAATGGTCCCTAATATGCCTTCTATTTGCGAGACGAGCCATTCTGAAGACTTGGACAATGCAATCAGCCCCTCCTTGCCTCTGGTGGAGAACTAACTCAGATCTCTTCTATATAAAGATAAGCTCAATACTAACTTCGAACATCCACGAGCTGCGCAAGTATTCTGGCTCAGATGGCAACCCTATATTTCAGCTACCCTTTTGCCGGACGACGAAAGGAAACTCCTACTTTGGTGAGACCTCTCCCCTATTCATGCAAGATGACATTACCTAAGCTTGCGCTATCTGAACCTTCTATCCTCAGGCGGACCTTGGATCTCCACTCCGATTCCCTACTGGACCACTACCCCCCTCTGAGTTTTGATCAACGGCCTTCAGACAAGGGCCTACAGTGCCTGGACTCTAGTTTGTTGCCTAGCTCTTTAGATATGGGTTGCAGCCCCCCTCCTCCCCTCCCCTCTTTTACTTGGTGTTTTGTTTATCACCAGCGTGATCCATCTGGTTCCATTTCTGTCTATCTTCTGATGGTTACTAAATTTCTGTATAATATGATTCAATCCATATGGTTCTTTGTATATGTTGATATAACATCTTGTCTACTGAAAGGCGTTTTTCGCCTCACTCTTTTATACCGGTATCTGTACACCAACTTTTTTCTTTCAATAAAATCTTGTTTAACCACTTCAATACCATGCACTTAGAACACTTCCTGCCCAGACCAATTTTCAGCCTTTAGTGCTGTTGCGATTTGAATGAGAATTGCGCGGTTGTGCGACGCTGTACCCAAACACAGTTTTTATCATTTTGTTCCCACAAATAGAGCTTTCTTTTGGTGGTATTTTATCACCCCTGTGGTTTTTATTTTTTGTGCTATAAAAAAAAAGGCCGAAAATTTTGAAAAAAAAAAACATTTTTGTTTGTTTCTGTCACAAAAGTTTGTATAAAGTACATTTTCTCCTTCACTGACGGGCACTGATGTGGCTACACTGATGGGCACTGATGAGGCTACACTGACGGGCACTGATGAGGCAGTACAGATTGGCACTGATGAGGTGGCACTGATAAGGTTGCACTGATGATGGGGCACATATGCAGCACTGATGGGCGGCACTGACAAGCAACACTGACGGGCACTGATACGTGGCACTGATATGCGGCACTAATGGACACTCATAGGCGGCACTGATAAGTGGCATTGGGCACTGATGGGCACTGATAGGTGGTACTTTTAGGTGGCACAGGTGGGCACTGATAGGTGGCACAGGTGGGCACTGATAGGTGGTACAGGTGGGCACAGGTGGGCACTTATAGGTGGCAGTGGTGGGCACTGGTGCAACAAGCACTGTTAGGGATGGCACTGGCAGGCATCATACATGGGCACAGTGCCATCCCTACAGTGCATACTATTGCCCTTACCTGGTGGTCTAGTGGGGGCTCCTTGGTGGTCCTGGGCGGCCTCTGTGATCCTTCCCTGGTGGTCCTGGGCGGCCTCCTTGCGATGTCCGAGGGGGGGCTCCCTGGTGGTCCTGATCCAACTCCCTGGTGGTCCAGTGGGGTGATCCTGAGGGTGGCTGCGCTGATAAATGTTCAGCGCAGCCCCCCCTGTCAGGAGAGCAGCCGATCGGCTCTCCGCTGCTCAGGTCTGCAGACCTGAGCAGAGGAAAAGCCAATAAACGGCTCTTCCTATTTACACTGTGATCAGCCGTGATTGGTCACGGCTGATCACATGGTAAAAGGCTTCGGATCGAAGCCTTTTACCTCAGTCGGTAATGCGGTGGGTCAGACTGACCCACAGCACCACCGATCGCCGCGATGCGCGCCCCTTGGGGCGCACGATCGCGGACTATCCTGAGGACGTCAATAGACGTCCAGTCAGGATAATGAGCCACCCGCCCGGACGTCATTTGTCTATGCGCCGGGCGGGTAGTGGCTAAAAAAAAAAAAAAAAAAGAAACTTTGCTTCCAAACCATAGACCATGTCTACGAAATGGAAGACCTTACTTGTGACTCACAGTCCACCTTTGCCAAAATCTGTACATATTGACTAGCATTCAAAACCACCTCCTATTATGTAGAGGTTATGGCCTTTTACAATTCTGTGTCCATAATAATTTTAGGGGTATTAACCACTTCAATACCGGACATTTATACCCCCTTCCTGCCCAGACCAATTTTCAGCTTTCAGCGCTCTCACACTTTGAATGACAATTACTCTCTCATGCTACACTGTACCCAAACAAAATTTTTATCATTTTTTTCACACAAATAGAGCTTTCTTTTGGTGGTATTTAAGAACCTCTGGGTTTTTTATTTTTTGTGACATAATTGAAAAAAGTGCGAAAATGTTGAAAATAAAACCACCTTTTTTTCGTTTCTGTGATAAAATTTTGCAAATAAGTAATTTTTGTTCATGAATTTGGGCCATTACCTATACTGCTACCTATCTTTGGTAAAAATAACCCAAATAAGTGTATATTATTTGGTCTGTGTGAAAGTTATAGAGTCTACAAACTGTGGTGCAAATCACTGAAAATTGATCACACCTGATGCACTGTTGGCCTATCTCATTTCTTGAGACCCTGAAATGTCAGGAAAGTACACATAACCCCCAAATGACCCCATTTTGAAAAGTAGACATTCCAAGGTATTTAGTAAGAAGCATGGCGAGTTTTTTGAAGTTGTACTTTTTTCCCCACAATTCTTGGGAAAATTAAGAAATTATTTTTTTTTTTTGCACAAAATTGTCATAACAACAATTATTTCTCACACACAGCATATGCATACTTCCAAATACACCCCAAAATACATTCTGCTACTCTCCCCGAGTATGGCGATACCACATGTGTGAACTTTTTCACAGCCTGGCCACATAGAGAGGTCCAACATGCAGGGAGCACCGTCATGCATTCTAGGAGCAGAATTTTCACATCTAATTTCCTAAAGACCCATTAAACTTTTGAAGGCCCTGGAGCACCAGGACAAGGGAATTACCCACAAAATGACCCCATTTTGGAAAGCAAACACCCCAACGTATAATCGATGAGACATTATGAGTCTTTTGAATGGTTCATTTTTTTTCACAAGTCTTCGAAAAACGTGGAAAGAAAATGAAAACGCTTTTATTTTTACAGATATTTCTAACACGTAGCATGCACATAGCAAAAATTACCCCCCAAAATATATTCTGCTACTCATCCCGAGTATGGCAATACTATGGCAATGTGTGAGACTTTTTCACACCCTAGCCACATACAGAGGCCGAACATGCAGGGAGCAACGTCAGGCGTTCTAGGAGCATAAATTACACATAAAATTTAATTCATACCTATCACACTTTTGAAGGCCCCGGAGCACCAAGACAGTGGAATTACCCCCAAAATGACCCCATTTTGGAAAGCAAACACCCGAGGTATATTCTATGAGGCATGGGCTGCAGATAGGTACTCGGGTACTCTAATGGGCTGCAGATAGGTACTCAGGTATTCTGATGGGCTGCAGATAGGTACTTGGGTACTTTGATGGGCTGGAGACAGGTACTCGGGTAATCTTATGGATTGGTAAAAGGTACTTGGGTACTCTGATGGGCTGCTACTCGGTTACTCAGATGGGTTGGTGACAGGTACTCGGGTACTCTGATGGGCTGGTGACAGGTACTCGGGTACTCAGGTGGGCAGGTGACAGGTACTCGGGTACTCAGGTGGCCAGGTGACAGGTACT
>BLSH010007954.1:525391-539631 GCA_018402905.1 Glandirana rugosa
TCCCAGTAATTGTCCGTCCGTCGTCTTCATGTGACCCTAGTCCGTCCTCTCACCAGCATCCGTTCGGCCCCCAGTCACGTCCACCTCTAGTCTGTTTCAGTCCTGTCCGGCCCAGTGTCCTTGTCAATTGTCCAATGTCCAGAGTGTCCTTTTGTGAGTGTGTGACATCTAGTCTGTCGTGCACGAAGGGAGAAAGGGGGGGGGGGGGATAGTGTGAGCGGCAAGAGAGAGAAAGGAAAGAGGGAGAGGAGAGAAAGGGGGAAATGGGGGGAATTAAAGAGAAAAGGGGAGAAAGGAGAAAAGGGAGGGGAAAAGAGAGGGGGGTGTTAGAAGTAGACCTGTGCTAAAAGTACTTGTAAGTGCAAAACGGCTCTATTTAGGCTGTGTGCACCCTGCAGCACGTGCTGTCTGATCTACAGTGTGTGAGTGTTTTCCTGTGAGACCTGTAACCTGTTAACTGTTCCTGTGACCCGGCCTGTCCTGACTTTGTCTGATCTCCACCTGCACTGACCCCCGGCTTGCCTACGACCACTCTCCTGCCTGATCCCAGTGTACTTCTGCTGCCTGCCTGTTAATGACCCTGCCTGGACCCGACTACTCATCAGCCTGCTCCTTCTGTACCGCACTGGCAGCCTGTTCACGATCCGGCCTGTATGACCACGCTTACGTTGCACAAGAGCTCCAACGGACTTCCTACCACCACCAGTGACCCAGTCCGACCCTCGTGCCATCCTGCACTCCCGAGCCACCTGTCTGGTCTACCAGGGGTTCCCAAGTCAGGGTCGTAAGGGAGGTTGCCTACTGCACAAGTCAGACTCATCCACCAGGTACGTGACAGTATCAGACAGCCATGACCGAGTCTGCGCAGAGGCCCTCTCCTACGAATGAACTGTTGAATGAGCATTTGACCGGCCTTACTCAAGTTGTGAGAGACCTGCAAACTGGCTACTGTGATGATATCACGTGTGAGACCTACAGACCCGCAAGACTGACTCCATATTGGAAGGGGAGCTACTTAAATGGCTCTTAAGTTTTTTGTTTCTCTCCGTCTAACATGGCAGTTTGAACAGCATTCCTAATTTTCATTCCCTCTCCTTTTCTGGCCAGATCAACTTCAAAGGGGCATCTGGACAAGCCAGAAAAGATATCTGTCTGTGGTTGTCTTTACTTGAAGGTGATTGTTTATCTTAAACAAACATACCCCAAACTGATGTGGGACATGCACACCGTAAATCACCCCCCAGCAATCCTGACCCTTTCAGTAACTTTGGAACAACATGAGAAGGTAGAAAAACGTACATGCAGTTATAACTACCGTTATAAGTATGCCACAGTGATAAAACGTACATATTTGAATGTAGAATTTCGGCCCGGATAGTTCAAGTATAAACATCCACCCCTTGTTACCCAAGGAGGGATAAAACTAGTCTATTCCCTCCCCAGGGTCCTAGGAGGTCTCAGCACTCTCATGTTTGGAGTCATTTGAAAGCTTTACACATGCTGAAATTGAATTTCTTACTGGGAGATGTGCCGGTGGTTCAAACACAAGTTATGATTTTCATAATCCATGCATGATTATGCAGCAACTCTCGCCACGGCCTGCCCTGGACATTGTCTAAGAATACGCCCGCTCATATGAATGGCCAGAGGGGTATGGCTCCACCCCTTGTGATCCAGAGAAAAAAGAACTGCCAAGATTAATGGGCAGTTCTCATCTTACCATCAATGAAACAACATCAGAGAACCAGGAAATAATCTTCGAAACACTGATTAGGCACGGACATTTCAAATGCAGGTATTTTCATTCTGCTCTCTTTCGCTGTAATTTTGTTTCACTTTGTACTTTTATTTTTCTGTAAATATTTTACTGCACCTAAAACTTAACCTTTTCATTGTTAAACTTTATTTTGAAAAGTGTTAATTTTGTCCCTAAAGCTCTTAATGCAACTATCACTAATCTGTTCCTTTGAAGAGCGCTACTGTTTTTAAAATAACGCATCTGAGGTGACAGTGTGTGTACAGGCGTTGTTCTGAAATACTGGTATTGCTAACATATAGGTCTTCTGGCCGGCATCCAGAAGTGGTGGCAGAGAAAGGGTTAATTGTTTGAATTAGCCCGGTAACAATCGTTCTCAGGCGGTTGACATTTAGATGGTGGTCCCACAAACTGGGAAATCTTTGTGTTGAAAGCAGCTGAGGGTGGCATTGTTACGTTTGTGATAAGTGCGGTATTAGATCAGGGGGGTCCTTGGTCGCCGGTCGGTGAGGAGGGCAGCGATCTGATACCCGCGTTCGTCAGATACTGGTTGGCAGCAGTCGGATACTTTCGCCTTAAGAGTAGAGTTGAGTGGACACCTGGATGATCGGGTTCAGCAGGTTCGGCCGAACGTCGCGAAAAAGTCCGGGTTCGGTACCAAACTTGACCTGAACTTGACCCCTGACCCCGAACCCCATTGAAGTCAATGGGGACCCAAACTTTTCGGCACAAAAATGGCTGTAGAAAAGTCCTGGCAAGTGCTAGAGGGCTGCAAAAGCAGTAGGCGATGATTTTAGAACAATAATCTGTCCCTTACAGCAACAGCAGGAACCTGACCCTATAGGAGTAGGGGATGATTTTAGAACAATAATCTGTCCCTTACAGCAACAGCATGAACCTGACCCTATAGGAGTAGTCCATGATTTTAGAACAATAATCTGTCCCTTACAGCAACAGCAGGAACCTGACCCTATAGAACTAGGAGATGATTTTAGAACAATAATCTGTCCCTCAAAGCAGTAGACTCTACCTAGTCCAGTATCAGATTGTTCTGTAATGCAGGATGAGATATTATTAGATCTGCAATCTGTCCCTAAAAGCAGGAGTAGTAAACTCTACCTAGTCCAGAATCAGATCGTTCTGTAATGCAGGATGAGATCTGCAATCTGTCCCTCAAAGCAGTAGTAGTAGTAATCTCTACCTAGTCCAAAATCAGATCATTCTGTAATGCAGGATGAGATGTTATTATATCTGCAATCTGTCCCTCACAGCGCCAGCAGCATCCTCTCCCTACACTAGCCTGAGAGCATGCGACATGCTGCACTACGTGACTCCAGCTTATACAGAGGCTGGGTCACATGATGCACTGGCCAATCACAGCCATGCCATTAGTAGGCATGGCTGTGATGGCTTTTAAGGGCAAACCAGTGAAACGCTTGTTGATTGGCTGCCCTGCAGCTATTCAATAGGCGGGATCAAATACCCCAAACCCGAACCCAAACTTTTTTCAAATGTCCGGGTTCGGGTCCGGGACACGGACACCCCAAAGTTCGGTACGAACCCAAACTTTACAGTTCGGGTTTGCTCAACTCTACTTAAGAGCATTCAGTGCATTGTTAGGAATTAGCTCTGCACTGAAGGATTGTAACCTTTTTGGAAACAGCCCTTAGAGACATGCTGGTGCATCATTTTTTTTTGTTTTTAAAGAGACATACAGCAACAACTCCTTTCTATCTCTGCTTTCTGTTCTCTGTTTTCTGCTTGCAAAATGTCTGGGCCATCAGTATATAAGAAAATGAACAAAGATGAACTGACTACTGAGTGTACAACGAGAGGCCTTGACGTCAGTAACAAAACTTGTAAAGACATGATAAAGGCCCTACAGGAGTATGATATCTGAGCAGACCTGAACTTGGGGGAACATGAAGCTGAAGGCGGTTCCCGATACTCCATAGCCAAGTGGTTCAGACTCAACAACCTCGCAGCATGAGCAAAGAGGGACTGAAACGGGAATACTACTGATTGTCCCTACTGGGCCACAGCAGGATCAGGTTAGCCACAGATTGCCTGCAAACAGCAGAGACTCTCAAATGCAGGAAACACTCCAGTGCATCAGTGAAATGGATCCTGGGATGTACCTGCAGTTTCTGGAATGCCAGGCTGCAGCTGAGAGAGAGGAATGCCAGGCTGACAGAGAGGCTGCGCAGAAGGAGGCTGATCGTCGGCATCAATTGGAGATGTTGAGGCTCCAACAGCAGTACCGATAGGATCAGAACCTCGGATCCCTAGAGCACAGGGATACCTCTCTGCCTGCAAGCCCAGCCGCTAAATTTCCAGTCATGGAAAAGGACAGTGACATTGACGTGTATCTACTGTCGTTTGAAAAAACTTGCCGTTAGTACCATTTGCCCCAAGCACAATGGGCTCTGTACCTGACCCCAGGGCTACAAGGCCCTGGACATGTATGTGGACCTGCCAGAGGAGCAGGATGACGATTACGAAGCCATAAAGGCAGAAATCATTCAGAAGTATCCATGAACTCCTGAAGTATACTGAAAATGGTTTAGGTCCCTGCAAAAAGGGCCTGGGGACTCTTATATGGATGTGGTTTACGTATCACATTCCAACAGTGGACTAGGGGCCTGAAAGCCACTTCTTTTGAGGCCCTGGAAGATCTCATGATTGAAGATCAGCTCATGCACATCTGTCCTCCAGACGTCAGACAGTTTGTGCTAGAGCGGAAGCCTGGTTCTGCTAAAGCCGCAGCAGACCTGGCCAATACCTTCATCAGTACTCGGGTATCGGACCATTGCAAAGCTCCACCAAATGGCTGGAAAGGGGGAAAATCGCACACGGCAACCCCTCCTCTGCAGGCCAACCAAGCCTCTCAGCGGTCTGAAACTGCAGTCCCTGGCGTCAAACCCGCCCTGACTGATAACCGCAGGTGTTACCCCTGTGGCAAGCCTGGCCATCTGCGAACACAGTGCCCGGAGCAGAAGAAGATGACATCATCTGGCCACCCGGCCAGCAACCCTTCCACCGTACTGTTCATCAGTGGGAGACCTTAAGGACCCAATGCCAACTTGCAGCCAGTCATCGTGGGTCACCAGACTGTAACGGGTCTCCGGGACACTGGAGCTGAAGTCACCTTGGTCAGACCGGTGGTGATAGAAGAAATGGACATCATCCCCGAGAAGTTCCTCATCCTCACCGGAGTTGGGGGAACCTGCTCCCGCATACCCCGGGCCTATGTGTACATTGATTGGGGTGCTGGGAGTGGGATGAGAGAGGTGGGAGTTTCTGAGGAGATTCCCACTGCTGTGTTGCTGGGTGCTGACTTGGGGATCCTTGTCTCCTACTATGCCTCTGCTGAGGACACCCCCTCGGAAACCTCTGGACTCCCTAAGGTACTGTGTGCAGATGTGGGTATGATATCTGGGCAACCTGGGGAGGGGGAGGGGGAGGGGGAAGTGGAAATGCAAGGTTTTCCTTCTTCAGAGAAAGGAGAAGAGACACAATTGAATGTAAATGATGTATGTGCCAATGTTGTCACACGTATAACTGTTGAATGTAATGTTAATAATGATGACAATATATTACCCATACTGGTGGTCACTCGCAGTGCTGCAAGGACTGCAGAGGTACAGGCTAGGATTGCCGAACAGCAGGAGGAGGTCTCTGGGCCCTCTCCGTGTTCTGACCCAGTGGGCTCTACCTCTGTTGGGCCTCAGCAGCTGTCCTCGTTTGCCACAGGACTGCTGGCTGGGACTTGTGGTTCAGCCTTTGAAGCAGCGCTGCAGATAGACCAAACGCTGGCACAGCTCAGGAGTTTAGCTGACAGCCCCCCTGCAGTGAGTGACAAACAAAAGGTTTACTGGGACAAAGGAAATCTGTACAGGGAGAGTTTGTCTGCAAAGGAAAACACAGCTGACTTCGGAAGCAGGCAGCTGGTGGTCCCCAGCCAATTCAGGTGACAGCTCTTAAAAGTGCCCACGAGATCCCCCTAGCAGGTCACTTGAGGATCACTAAGACCCGGGGGCGATTTATACATAACTTTTATTGGCCCACCAGGCTGACAGACATAGTTGACTGCTGTCGGTCCTGTGATACCTGCCAGCGAGTTGACAAGGTAGGAGATGTACACAGGGTTCCGTTAAACCTTTGCCTGTGATTGATGAACCTTTTAAGAGGGTAGCAGTGGATATTGTTGGACCCCTAGCTATCCCCAGCAGTTCAGGCAAACATTTTATCCTGACAGTTGTTGACTATGCCACACATTACCCAGAGGCAGTGGCTCTCTCCTCCCTCCGTGCAGACAAGGTTGCTGATGCTCTGTTGGGAATATTCACAAGAGTGGGATTCCCGACCGAGCACATTAGTGATCAAGGCCCTCAGTTTGTGTCTGACTTGATGCACGCTCTCTGTCAGAAAATACAGATGACGCATATCATGGCCAGTCCTTACCATCCACAAACGAATGGCTTATGCGAGCGTTTCAATGGTACCCTGAAACAAATGCTGCGCACCTTTGTGGAGTCCCAGAGTAAGGACTGGGAAAGGTACCTACCTCATCTGCTGTTCGCTTACTGAGAGGTGCCCCAGGAGTCCACAGGCTTCTCGCCATTTGAGCTGTTGTACAGACTAAGGGTTAGAGGACCCCTGGACCTAATCTGTGAGACCTGGGAGGGCAAGATTGCCGACCCAGAGGTCTCTGTGGTGGATTACGTCCTGAGATTCCGGGATAAAATGGAGACGTTGGTGGGGATTGTGCGGGAAAACATGACCCAGGCCCAGACCAGACAGAAACGTTGGTATGACCGGAATGCTAGGGAGTGGACATACAGCGTTGGGCAGCTGGAGTATGTTCTGCTCCCCCCTTGCAGCAGAACAAACTCCAGGCCGCATGGGAAGGCCCGTACCCCACTACCCAGCGTCTGAATGATGTTACTTACCTAGTCTGGTTGGGAGAAGGAAGTAGACGGCAGTTTGCGTCCAAAAGAGGTATGCAGATACGTCTGTGGGGCAGCCAGCTGACCGAGCAGAAGTGACTCTGTTGGCAGTAAACAGAAAAAACAAGTGGCGCCCCACTAAGTGCAGTAGAGGGTTAAAAGCAACCAATTGGACTTCCGGTTCCGGCGCCGCATGGAGAGGAGCTAGGAGGCATCAGCTCCGCTCCCCTGCCAAAGATACAGCCTCAAACAGCAGCGAATCGCGGCGATTCTCGGTGGTAAGCCCCCTCCTGATCCCCTCTAATCCCCAGGAGAGTACATGGATCGTTTTGTAGAGCGATCCGGGCAACGAACGATCGCATCTCAGCCGTCCCAAGGGAGTGAGAAGACGCACACCGCAGCCAACATGGCCGCCGCCCCACAGCCTCAGGCACAAACAATGTCATATGCTGCAAAGCTAATAGCACCTGCCACGCTCCAGCACATGGACAATTCTGCCACCTCACAACACCAGCAGCAAAAGGGCTCCTTAACAACTGACCCTTCTTCTCCAGCTGATATTGCACAGGCGGTCGCGGAGCTCATGAAGCCTATCATCGCGGATGTGGTCGAAACGGCTGTGCAGAGAGGGATAGAACACCTTCATAAGGAGATACAGGCGCAGGCATGCAGACTGGAGCAAACTGAGGACAGAATATCCAACATTGAGGACGATACTACAGCCCTGGTTGCATCAGTCGCAAAACTTACTACAATACAAAAAGAGCTCCAAGACAAGGTAATAGATTTAGAGAACAGGGCCAGGAGGGATAACCTTCGAATCATAGGCCTTCCTGAGTCATACTCCCCTCATTCTCTCTCTAAAATCTGTGCAGTAGCCATACCTGATCTATTGGGGCTCCGCACCCCTTGCGCGGTGGAAAGAGCTCACAGGCTGGGCCAACCTTCAGACACACGAGCAAAACCCAGAGCGGTCATAGTGAAATACTTAAACTATGCGGACAAGCAGGCCATCCTGCAAAACTTCAGGAAATCCCGCTCTCTGACATTTGAAGGCCATTCTCTACTGATCTTTGCGGACTACTCCATAGAAATCATGCAGAGAAGAAAGGCATTCTCACCTGTCTGCTCTACTCTCCACGACCTCAACATCAGATTCAGTCTGGCCTACCCAGCCATACTTTATTTCCAGACGCCACAGGGAGAAAAACTCTCATTTGACACACCACTGGAAGCAGAGATGTATATCAATAATTCATTGCAACCGGATATGGATCAGACTCCACAGTCGGAGGCCTCCACCCTGAATCTGCCCAAAAAATCATCCCTCCTGACCAACAAGGCTGGTAGCCCGACGAAACCCCCATACAAGAGAGTACGCTTCGGCCCATCGGAACATCTCCCAAAGAATGCCTGATCAGGGACACCTCTGATCTCACAGCACTAAGCCTGAGCCCAGAATCACTGACACTTGTCACTTGCTACTTAACCTACTGTGGTCCACCTGTCCACTCCTAACTTTGCCCGCACCATGGCGGATCGATAGTCAAACTGTATCGTTAAGTGCCTTACCAGGGCCACCCCAAGGAAGGCCCATATCTATATATGCAGAACAACAAACAAAAATACAGTTTGTGGTAGGCTGTGAAGCTATGGTAACTCCATTAATGTTTCTTATTGTTTACTGTTTTCTCATGTTATTGAAGTGTTGTTTTTTTTTTTTACTGATCCCCCAGCTCCGCTGCCAGGTGACTGGTTTCCTCCCCCAGGATCTCATGACCTAGGAGGGGACACCATCACCTCAGGGCACATGGAGTTGGAAAATTTATGGATCCTCGGAAAAACTTGGAGGGCCCCTTTATTCACCGCCACGCCTCTTTCAGAGACTTGCTCTGCCATCCCTCCTCCACCCTCCTCCCCCTTCCCCATCCCTTTATCCTCCCCCCCTCTCCCCCCCTATACCTACTCTTACCCCCACCGGGATGACGCCCCCAACATTCCTGAATCTGGCAGGGACGGGCCCTGAAAGTTGATTTGTGCCCCCCTTTATGTGGAAAAAAGTGAAGTCCTTAAGACTTATTTTCATTGGTACATTCTTCCGATGTGTTCAATGTTTTGCTTTACTTCTCTCAGTTAGCAGAAGCACTTATTTTGCACTGTGTCCACTCCCCAGCTTGGGCAGATTCCACCCATGGAGGCCCCAATCAGGGCCCCCCCCATGATCCCAATCTCCAAATCATTATCTTATGGATCCCACCAAGCTCGGGAGTAACCTAACTGTAGTTTCGTGGAACGTCAAAGGGTTGAGATTGCCCCAAAAACGCATGCAAATCCTTAGACACCTAAAAAAGCTTAAGGCGGATGTGGCCCTATTGCAAGAGACACACTTAGGGGGCGAGGATCTTCCGAGACTCTGCAAATTGTGGGTGGGTGAAGTGGTAGGTTCACCTGCTCAAGGGAAAAAAGCAGGGGTAGCTATTCTTCTCAATAAAAAACTCCCCTATTGCATACGGGATACCATCACAGACTCAATAGGCCGCAGGGTCACCCTCAACTTAACTATAGATGGCAGAAATATTGCCATCTCTAACATATATGCTGACAACTCCCCTTCACAATCGTACTACCACAATTTAATCACATGGGCCCTGCAGATCGCGGAACCCCTTCATATCTTGGGGGGTGATTTCAACTCGATCATGCACCCCTCTGATGACCGCTCTCCGCAGCAATCTACGCAATCCAATAAAACACATTCTCACCCGACACCACTGGCTGGAGCGATTGATGCACTCCACCTGACAGATGTCTGGCGACTGCTTCACCCAATTGATAAGGAGTATACATTCTACTCCCACCCCCATAAGACATTTTCCCGCATTGATTATTTGTTTACATCCCCTGCCCTACTCCCCAAGGTAGTGTCTGCAACCATTGAAGATATGGCAATATCCGATCACTCCCCAGTGACTGTCAAATTCTCCAACCTGACCCATAGGGCACCAGGAGCGCCCTGGAGGTTCCCCTCTTACTTAGCGCAGAACGAGGAACTAAAGTCCTCTCTTCAACAAACCTGGTCAGAATACCTCCCCCGGGATCTCATGACCTAGGAGGGGACACCATCACCTCAGGGCACATGGAGTTGGAAAATTTATGGATCCTCGGAAAAACTTGGAGGGCCCCTTTATTAACCGCCACGCCTCTTTCAGAGACTTGCTCTGCCATCCCTCCTCCACCCTCCTCCCCCTTCCCCATTCCTTTATCCTCCCCCCCTCTCCCCCCCTATACCTACTCTTACCCCCACCGGGATGACGCCCCCAACATTCCTGAATCTGGCAGGGACGGGCCCTGAAAGTTGATTTGTGCCCCCCTTTATGTGGAAAAAAGTGAAGTCCTTAAGACTTATTTTCATTGGTACATTCTTCCGATGTGTTCAATGTTTTGCTTTACTTCTCTCAGTTAGCAGAAGCACTTATTTTGCACTGTGTCCACTCCCCAGCTTGGGCAGATTCCACCCATGGAGGCCCCAATCAGGGCCCCCCCCATGATCCCAATCTCCAAATCGTTATCTTATGGATCCCACCAAGCTCGGGAGTAACCTAACGGTAGTTTCGTGGAACGTCAAAGGGTTGAGATCGCCCCAAAAACGCATGCAAATCCTTAGACACCTAAAAAAGCTTAAGGCGGATGTGGCCCTATTGCAAGAGACACACTTAGGGGGAGAGGATCTTCCGAGACTCTGCAAATTGTGGGTGGGTGAAGTGGTAGGTTCACCTGCTCAAGGGAAAAAAGCAGGGGTAACTATTCTTCTCAATAAAAAACTCCCCTATTGCATACGGGATACCATCACAGACTCAATAGGCCGCAGGGTCACCCTCAACTTAACTATAGATGGCAGAAATATTGCCATCTCTAACATATATGCTGACAACTCCCCTTCACAATCGTACTACCACAATTTAATCACATGGGCCCTGCAGATCGCGGAACCCCTTCATATCTTGGGGGGTGATTTCAACTCGATCATGCACCCCTCTGATGACTGCTCTCCGCAGCAATCTACGCAATCCAATAAAACACATTCTCACCCGACACCACTGGCTGGAGCGATTGACGCACTCCACCTGACAGATGTCTGGCGATTGCTTCACCCAATTGATAAGGAGTATACATTCTACTCCCACCCCCATAAGACATTTTCCCACATTGATTATTTGTTTACATCCCCTGCCCTACTCCCCAAGGTAGTGTCTGCAACCATTGAAGATATGGCAATATCCGATCACTCCCCAGTAACTGTCAAATTCTCCAACCTGACCCATAGGGCACCAGGAGCGCCCTGGAGGTTCCCCTCTTACTTAGCGCAGAACGAGGAACTAAAGTCCTCTCTCCAACAAACCTGGTCAGAATACCAGGAGAACAACAAGGAATACCGCAAATCACCTAACCTCTATTGGGAGGCGGGCAAAGCCTTCCTCAGGGGACATATTATCTCCTATGCCAGTAAATTTAAGAAACAAATTCTCACCAATATGCAGAAAGCAAGTGATTCACTTAAGGAAGCCCAAAGACGACTCAACCAGTCGCGCACTCCAGAGAACACCCTGGCCTGGCAACATGCTAAACAAGCGTTCGACCAATGGTCGGCTAATCAGGAAGCAACCCACCAATTCCACTCCAAACTATTTTTTCACAAACATGGCAATAAAGCTGGCACGGATGGTCTCAGGCAGATTCACCCCCACACACATCTCATCCCTTAGGGACCCGAAGGGTAACATCTCCTCAGACCCAACTCAAATAGAACACATTCTCACATCCTACTATAGAGCCCTATACGCGAAAGATGACATTGACGTCAATACAACGGCAAATATCCTAATGTCCACCAACCTCCCTAAAATCAACACAACACAATTAGATATCCTAAATGCTCCAATTACCCTACCTGAAGTCTGGGACACCATCAAGTCCATGGCGGGAAATAAAGCCCCTGGACCTGATGGCCTCTCGGCGGAATTCTACAAATTGACCTCTATACCAGATACGCTACATCACGTCTATACATCCATTTGGAATGGTGGTCCCTATCTACCGACCGGACACCAAGCCTATATCAAACTCCTACCCAAAGGCAATAAAGATCCCCTTTCCCCAGGCTCTTATAGGCCAATCTCACTTATAAACGTGGACGTGAAAATCCTATCCAAAATTATTGCGTCGCGACTGGCCACCATACTTCCCTTTATTATCCACCCTGCACAATCAGGCTTTGTTCAAGGTAGGTCAGCCACCCTAAATATTAGGAAAGTACTTCTTATCCTGGAGCAAGCCAAGAAGCACCCTGATAAGGATATCGCCATAATAGCGCTAGACGCCGAAAAGGCGTTTGATAATATTAGTTTTGAGTGGCTCTTTCAGGTAATACCCTCTTTCGGCCTCACGGGTCCTTTCCTTAATTTTATACAAGAAATGTATGCAAAACCAACAGCCCGTCTGGTCACTCTGAGCTTTACATCCAGGGAGTTCCCCTTGGCTAAGGGAACTCGCCAGGGGTGCCCTCTCTCACCACTCCTATTTAATCTAGCAATAGAACCCCTCTCCCGCATACTAAACTCCCCCCAGGGAATCAGTGGCATCCCCATAGGAAGCAGAACATGCCAATCGGCTCTTTTCGCCGATGACATTGTTCTGTTCTCCTCAGACCCACCCAAGGATTTTATCTTTTTAAAACATACCCTTCAAACATTCAGGGATTGTACGGGTATGAAAATAAATTTTGACAAAAGTGAGGTGCTTCCCCTCAATCCCCATAGGGCGAAGTCTTGGAGGTCTTCTTCCCCTTTTTTGATAGCAAGGGGACATATTAATTACCTGGGCATCCTCATAGGCAGGGATCCGTCCTCCCTATATTCCCTGAACTACTCACAGCTAATAGCAAAAATTATAAAGGATTTGCAGGCTTGGCGATCTCTCCCTCTCTCGCTCTTCGGGAGGTGCCAATTGATAAAAATGATCCCATTTGCAAGATTGCTGTACCCCATACAAACGCTACAGGCAGCCTTCTCCTCATTTATCTGGGGCGGAAAATGACCCAGAATTGCTTTACAGAAACTTTGCCTCCCGAGGGGTGAGGGAGGACTGGGCCTTCCTAATCTGAGAGCCTACAACCTAGCCTGCTTACTGAGGAATGGGCTCGACTGGATATCGAAAAGATCTACCTATTCAAACTCTGCCTTAGAGGAACAAATTACCTACCCATACAACTTAGCAGCAACCCTTCATGCCAAGATATCTTCCTTACCAACACGAATACATCACAACCTAGTCCTTAGGGACACTATTATAGCGTGGAGGGAAACAAGGAAACTGCTAAAACTCCCACTCTCAATCTCACCATCTCTCCCAATACTGGGGAACCCCATGTTCCCCCCCTCCATAAACACACCAGCGTTCAAGTTCTGGGCAACAAAAGATCTGACCAAGGTCGCGCAACTTTTTAATCCGGGTCTCAATACACTTAAACCATTTTCTGTACTCAGCGAAGAGTTCTCCCTACCAACATCACACGGTTTCCACTATTTACAAATTAAATCTTATCTGCAGTCATGCCGAGGTAACCATCAATCTCCTTGCTCCTCTTCCTTTTTGGATACCTTGCTCACAAAAGGGGACTATTCTATCTCCGCAATTTATGGACACTTGACTCTACTCCAGCTCTCAAAATATTCAACCCATCTGTTCCACCCATGGAGCATAGTCCTGAATGACACCCAAGCACCGGAACAGATTCTCCATGGATACAAAAAAATTTGCTCTGTAATATCAGCTGAAGCCTGGAGAGAAACACAATTTAAACTGGCACATAGGGCCTACCTTCCTATCATCTTCACCCCAGATGCACCACGTCAAGGCATCTGCCCCTGGTGTCTCGCTCACAGGCCAACATTACTTCACAGACTATGGCAATGCCCGCATATCGCCCTCTTCTGGGACAAAATCCTTACTTATATTGGGAAAGTTAAGGGAAATATTGTTCCGAAGGATCCTATATTCTGCCTTTTTAGCGGAAACCCCTCATCATTAGTGTTGAGCGAACCCGGACTGTAACGTTCGGTTCCTTACCGAACTTTCGGGTGTCCGTGGCACGGACCCGGACCCGGACATTTGAAAAAAGTTTGGGTTCGGGTTTCGGGTATTTGATCCCGCCTATTGAATATCTGCAGGGCAGCCAATCAACAAGCGTTTCACTGGTTTGCCCTTAAAAGCCATCACAGCCATGCCTACTAATGGCATGGCTGTGATTGGCCAGTGCATCATGTGACCCAGCCTCTGTATAAGCTGGAGTCACGTAGTGCAGCATGTGGCATGCTCTCAGGCTAGTGTAGGGAGAGGATGCTGCTGGCGCTGTGAGGGACAGATTGCAGACCCGGACATTTCAAAAATCGTTCGGGTTCGGTCCGGGGTTCTGCTATTTTACTCCACGTGTTGAGAAGCTGCAGGGCAGCCAATCAACAAGCGTTTCACTGGTTTGC
>BLSH010007956.1:0-30479 GCA_018402905.1 Glandirana rugosa
CTACTCTGATCATACTACTACAACCCCCACCATCCTACTCCGATCATACTACTACAACCTCCACCATCCTACTCCGATCATCATACTACTACAACCCCCACCATCCTTCTCCAATCATACTACTACAACCTCCACATCCCACTCCGATCATACTACTAAAACCTCCACCATCCTACTTCGATCATACTACTACAACCTCCACCATCCCACTCCGATCATACTACAACCTCCACCATCCTACTCTGATCATACTACAACCTCCACCATCCCACTCCGATCATACTACAACCTCCACCATCCTACTCCGATCATACTACTACAACCTGTTACCTCCTACTCCGATCATACTACAACTTCCACCATCCCACTCCGATCATACTACAACCTCCACCATCCTACTCCGATCATACTACTACAACCCCCACCATCCCACTCCGATCATACTACAACTTACCCCATCCTACTCCAATCATACTACAACCTCCACCATCCTACTCCGATCATACTACTAAAACCTCCACCATCCTACTACAACCTCCACCATCCTACTCCGATCATCATCCTACTACAACCTCCACTATCCTACTCCGATCATACTACAACCATCACCATCCTACACCGCACATACTACAACCATCATCTCCCTACATTGGGCATACTACAACCAACACCATCCTACACTGATCATACTACAACCATCACGATCCTACACCGATCCTCCTACAACCATCATCTCCCTACACCGATCAGACTACAACCATCACCAACCTACACCGATCATACTATCACCACCACCATCCTACACCAATCATACTACTACCCTTCAACATCCTACATCATGCATCCTACACCTATCATACTACAACCATCACCAACCTACACCGATGATACTATCACCACCACCATCCTACACCAATCATACTACAACCCTTCAACATCCTACATCGTGCATCCTACACCTATCATACTACAACCATCACCAACCTACACCGATCATACTATCACCACCACCATCCTGCACCAATCATACTACAACCCATCAACATCCTACATTGTACATACTACTCCGATCATACTACAACCATCCCCATCCTACACTGATTATATTACAACCTTCATCTCCCTAGACCAGGCATACTACAACCATCGTCTCCCTAAACCAGGCATACCACAACCATCACCATCCTACACCTATCATACTACAACCATTACCTCCTTACACTTATTATACTATACTGGGCATTCTGCAGCCATCATCTCCCTACACTGATCTTACAACACGTGGCATCCTACAACCATCATCTCTCTACATTGATCATACTACACCGGGCATCCTACAAACATCATCTCCCTACACCTATGATACTACAACCATCATCTCCCTACACCAATCATACTACAACCATCATCTCCCTACACTGGGCACCCTACAACAATCACCATCCTACAATGATCACACTACAACCATCATCACCCTACACCAATCATCCTACACTGGACATCATACAACAATCAGCATCCTACATAGATTATACTACACCAGGCATTGTATAACAATCAGCATCCTACACGGATCCAAACTACACCAGGCATCATACACCGATCAGCATCCTACATCAATCATACTACACCGGGCATCATACAAGAATCAGCAACCTGCATCCATCATACTACACCGGGAATCATACAAGAATCAGCAACCTGCATTCATCATACTTCACCGGGCATCATACAATGATCACCTTCCTACACCAGTCATTTTACACAATCTTTCTACACCGGGTATCGTATAATCATCATCATACATTGATCATACTACACCGGGCATAGTACAACCATCATCACCCTACACCGATCATTCTACACTGGGAATAGTACAACAATCATCACCCTACACCGATCATACTAGACCAGACATCATACAACAATCAGCGTACTATACCGGGCATTGTATAACAATCAGCATCATACTACACTGGGCATCGCACAATGATCATCACCCTACACCGATCATACTACACCGGCCATCATACAACAATCAGCATCCTACAACAATCATACTACACCAGGCATTGCACAACAATCAACTTCCCACACTGATCCATACTACTCCAGGCATCGTACAACCATCGACATCCTACATTAATCATACTACACAGGGCATCGTACAACAATCAGTAATCTGCACCGATCATACTACACCTGGCATTGTCCAACGAGCATCTTCTTACACCGATCATACTACACAAGGCATTGTACAATAATCCACATTCTACACTAATCCATACTACACTATGCATTGAACAATGATCAGCATCCTTCACCGATCATACTACACTGATCTTCATACATTGTGTTGTATTGGGAAAGCACTTCATAATTCACACATTCTTACAATACAGCTTTTCTCAGCTAGGGTTCCTCAAGAGGTTGCTGGGGGTTCCTAGGGCAATTTCTGTTTCTTAACTAAGTAATCACTGGACTTCCTATAGTCTGTGGTCTTTTAGCTATCTGTAAGGGACATTCTTCCCACAAAACACAAATATAATGGACCTTCTTCCCAAAGACCACACATATAAGAAACAATCTTTCCACTGACCACTAATGTCAACTGTCAAGGGAATTCTTTCTACTAACCACAAATGTAAGGGACATTCTTCCAAATGGGCAAAATTGTGAGGAACATTTTTTTTCTACTGACCACCACTGCCTTCTTCCCACTAAGGGCAAGTGTAAGGGTCATTCTTTCTAAGAACCACTAATGTTGGGATCATTCTTCCCACTGACCATCAATGTAAGTGGTATTCTTTACACTAACCACCAATGTAAAGGGCATTTTTCTGTTATACTCCTATATAAAGAGTAGTCTTGCTACCCACCAATGTAAGATACATTTTCCCACTGACCACTAATGTAAGGGGCATTCTTCCCACTGACCACCAATGTAAGAATAATTTTTCCCACTGACCACCACTGTAAGAATCATTCTTCCAAGTTCCCACTGAACACCAATGGAAGAATCTAAAAAACAATGGCTGCGCTATAAGCTAAATAAGGTAATACGTATTAACATGAGAACATGATATTAGAGAGCAGTCCATAGATATCAGCATAAATATGTCCACATGGGGTTAAGTGTTCAGTCTGGCAGTATAAATATTAATGGACGCAGATATCCCAACCACAATGTAGTATAGGAGCATATAAAGTTCAGATCGCTGCAGATGTGGTGAACCACCCAGCTAGGAAACTGTTTTTTAAGGTGATTGGCAGCCAATCAATATTAACATAGGATATTGAGAATAGGGATTGTAAAACTCTAGATACACCCAGTGCTCCACTCTTCACTCAAATTGCCTCCACCTGTAAGATAAACTGCTTACCAGAAGCAAGCTATAATAAGCTTGTGACTTAACCCCATCAGGGTCCCTCAAGGGGAAGAAGGCCGTATTCAACAGATGCCACAATCATCCCTCAATCCGGAGTTGTCCGCAGTCACTCAATATCCAGTGTCCATCGTAGTCTGTGTTTTCAGGTTCCTAGCAGTTTGAAGGCCAGCAATATGGAGCTTGAAAATGATAGAAGGTCCCATCATCCTTCAGTGTGAGGACATGATCTGATATGGGGAAGATGTAACCTTGGGCTTCCTAAATGTATTGCTTCCACTGGATCTTCAATGTTGAGGTTCTTAATCAGCCACTGGACAATGTCTGCTCACCATAAAAATGATCCACTTCCCTCTTTGGCTTCAGGCTCATATATAAAGAACATTCTTGCTACCCACCAATGTAAGATACATTTTCCCACTGACCACTAATGTAAGAATAATTTTTCCCGCTGACCACCACTGTAAAAATCATTCTTCCAAGTTCCCACTGAACACTAATGGAAGAATCATTTTTCCCACTGCCCACCACTGTAAGGGACATTCTTTTTACTTCCCACCACTGTAAAGGACCTTCTTCCCACTGCTCACCACTGTAAAAATAATTTTTCACACTGACTACCACTGTAAGGGACATTCACCCCACTACCCAACACTGTAAAGGACTTTCTTCCCACTGACCAACAATGTAGGGGATATTCTTTCCACTAACCACCAATGTAAAGGGCAGTCTTTCCACTGACCACAAATGTAAGGAATAATTTCCCTATTGACAACCAATGTAAGGAGCCTTCTTCCCACTGACCATGAATGTAAGGCACGTGCTTCTCACTGACCACTGATGTAAGGTGCATTCCTCCCACTGGCCATCAATGTAGGTGGGATATTTCTCATCAATCTCCAATTTAAGGGGCATTTCTCTCACTGAGCCTTAATATACACTTTAAATTAGAACTCCGATCTGCATACTTATTCTGGCTTAGTGCCTCAAAGAAATAAAGCCATTGGAGCAACGTGACAGCCTGACAAATAGCCAGGGCTCAAATGATGTAGAAACCAAATAGGGTCTTGTCTTGGGTGCTGCACTGAGTGGGCGCAGCTGGCATGGGAGCCTCTGTTGCACTGTGCAGGACTGAGCTGTCAAATTGAAAGCTCAGTCTTGCAAATTACACTGGGAGTGCATGGTTATATCTTTGCAATAAGCAGAGCTCCACTGTTAGGCTGGATTCACACCTGTCCAGTGCGAATTCCAGCCTGTCTGCTGCCGGGAAGGGGTGGAGCCACCGTTCAGCGGCTCCTGTCCGTTCCCACAGTGCAGCAGCTGCGGGGGTAGAGATGGGGAGGAGCCACGAGCAGGGGAAATATCCCAGTTCAGTGCGGAGTGCATCTCTGTGTTAGATGCGCTCCCATTGAACTCAACGTGCTGGGAATTCGCACCGCACTGCACAGAAAAGGCACATGTTTTTTGTGCAATGCGGAGTGCGAATGCACCGCACATATGTGAACCGAACACATTGAAAACAATGTGTTTCCAAGTGTCCTGCGAATTGGATGCGGTTTAAGCCGCATCCAATTCGCATAGGTGTGAACCCAGCCTTAGTGTGACAGCTGCCTCCTCTGTATAAGGAGCTCTGTGTGCTCCTGATAAACAGGGTGCAGTATACAGCTGTCAAAATGTCAAGAGCAACTCTGCTGATTACACCAGAAGAGAAGCTCTGCCAGTGTAATCTGCAGGTCTAAGATATCAGTTTGATAGCTAATTCCTGCTCTTTACACATTTATGAAATTTTCCCCCTTAGTGTACTCCAAGGCCTCATTCAGACGGGGCTGGCACCCGCACTGCATGCATGAAGCATTTGCTTTCGCATCTGTAATCCCAAACTGTGTGCAGGCAGCATATGGAAGTGGATGCACATACCCAGCTGCCTGTCAAAATTTGACAGGTGTGCAGGAGTGGCAGCCGATGGTGTCATCTAAGCCCAGCCAATCAAAATGGCCGAATTTAGGAACCAGAAAGAAGAAAGGCCAAAAATGTCAGCTCTTGGCAAGGGAGCTCCTGTACACCATTGGGAGGAAATGCGCCATTTTAGTAAGCCGATCCACAACTACGAAGATCGTGGTGTGCCCGTTGGCTGGGGGCAGCTCCACTATAAAGTCCATTGAAATCTTGGACCATGGCCATTCAGGGATAAGAAGGGGTTTCAACAGCCCCCAGGCCTTGGTTTTGTCTGTTTTGTTCCTGGCACAGGTAGAACAGGAGCGAATGTAGGCCTGATAGTCTTCAGCAAGTAATGGCCACCAAAAGGAGCGTAGCACGAGTTTGGCGGTTTTCCGTGTGCCGAAGTGCCCGGCTAGTTTATGGTCGTGGCAGAGTTTCAAAATGGCAGGGCACAGTTCCTTGGGCATGAAAATTCGGTTCTTATGCCACCAGAGACCATCTTTCTAGGTCAGCCCTTGGCTATGTGACCCAGAAGAGCAGGCAGAGGTTCTCAGAATCTGGGATAGTAGGTCGTCCTGAGTAAGCAATACATTTCTAGGCTGAAGGATGATGTCAGGAGAAGCAGATGTTCCAGGTTCAGAAAACATATGGGATAGGGCATCGGGTTTGATGTGCTTCGACCCAGGCCTGTACGTCAAGTGAAATTGGGAATCTAGAGAAAAATAGTGCCCAGCGAGCCTGATGAGGTTTGAGTCTTTTGGCAGTCCTGAGGTACTCTAGATTTTTATGATCCGTATAGATCAGGATGGGGTGCTGGGCTCACTCAAGCAGATAGCACCATTCCCCCAGAGCAGCCTTGATGGCAAGCAACTCCCTGTCCCCGACGTCGTAATTCTTCTCCGGAGCTGAGAGTTTGCGAGAGAAGAAGGTTACAGGGTGAAGGCGTGCCTTAGCTCCCTGCCTCTGGGAAAGTACAGCTCCCACGGCAGTCTCGGAGGCGTCAACCTCCAGGACATAGGGCAGAGTAGCGTCTGGATGTTTGAGGATGGGTGCTGTAGTGAAGAGCTTCTTCAAAGCTTGGAAGGCGTTTTGCGCCTCAGAAGACCAGTGGAAACGCTGACCCTGCTTTGTAAGTTGCGTGATGGGGGGCGATGATGGCCGAAAATCCCCTGATGAATCTCCTGTAGAAATTGGAGAAACCTACAAAACGCTGAACCCCCTTTTTATCCACGGGTGCTGGCCAGTCCAATATAGCTGTGACCTTCTGAGGGTCCATCATAACTCCAGTATCAGACAGGATCAGTCCAAGGAATGGGATACTGGAGCGCTCGAAGGCACACTTTTCGTACAATCTGTGTTGCCGCAAGCGGCTGAGGACACAGCGGACATGTTGGCGATGCTCTTCCAGGGAGGAGGAAAAAATTAGAATATCGTCTAGATAGATAATGACGAAGAGGTCCAGGTAGTCTTGGAATACGTCATTGACCAGGTGCTGGAATGTGGCTGGGGCGTTGCAGAGTCCGAAGGGCATGACGAGGTACTCGTAGTGGCTTAAGCGAGTCCGGAATGCTGTTTTCCACTCGTCGCCCTCTCGGATGTGGATCAGGTTATAAGCCCCTCGGAGGTCCAGTTTGGTGAAAACGGTGGACGACCCTATCCTCTGGAAGAGTTCTGGAACAAGCGGGAGAGGATAGCGTTTTTTAACAGTGATTCGGTTCAGATCCCTGTAGTCAATACAAGGGAGGAGAGTATGGTCTTTTTTCTCAACAAAGAAAATGCCAGGGATGTGGACGGTCGGATGAACCCTTTGGCCAAGTTTTTGTCTAGATACGCCATGAGGGCTGACAGTTCAAGTTCAGACAAAGGGTAAATACGGCCGAAGGGGACCTCCGTTCCAGGGAGCAGCTCAATGGGGCAGTCGTAAGACCTATGCGGAGGTAGTTGGTCTGCCCCTTTTTTGCTAAATACATCCAGGTACTCATGGTAGACTGGAGGGACAGCTTGGCGGGTTTCCGGGTCAGGCTCAGAGGCCAGGCTCAGGAGTGAGGGGCCAACATCCCGGGATGGGAGAAGACAGTGTTGGCCACAGTACGGGGATGGGAACTGTATATACCCAGAGGACCAGTCTATGTTGAGGCTATGTGCCCGGAGCCAAGGGAAAAGTGGTGAGGCGATAGCAACAAGGACGAGCAGTTCTTGGTGTCTCCCGGCTGTGGACACAGGTATAGGCAGGGTTTCATGGATTACCTAGTCAGATTTGATGGCCGTCCCGTCGGCCAGGCGGATGGTCATTTTATGCGCCTTGGGGCCCAGGGGCATCTGGTGTAGTGTGGCAAACGCCTGGTCCACAAAACAGCTACACGCACCTGAATCAATAATTGCTGGCACTTGGATGCTCCCTCTGGGCAACTGCAAAGAGATAAGGAGAGTCAGGTGAGATACATTACTAATGACAGGGGTGGCAACCTGGTTAGTCCGGTGGTGCCACTTACCGGCTTTGGCGGGACAGGTCCTCACCATGTGTCTGGGTTCCCCGCAGTATAGGCACAGATTCAGAACACGGCACCGCTGTCTCTCTTCTGCATTGGCTCAGGCAGGTCAACTGGTGCGGAGGTAGCAGGTGCCAGAGTCGTGTGACTGGAGACCCGGGGCATCATCCATGTCAGATGTTGGACAGCAGATGTTCCAGAAGCTTGTTCGGCCTGACGTTCCCTGAGCCTCCGGTCAATTTGAATAGCCAGGTTTATGAGGGCGTCCAGGGTCACGGGCACCCTGACACGGGCAAGCTCATCCTTTAACGGCTCTGACAGTCCCAGGCGAAATTGGTAGCAGAGTGCTGCATCATTCCAAGCTGTGTCAGCACTCCAGCGCCTGAACTCCGCTACGTAGTCCTCAGCGGTGCGCCGGCCCTGATGCAGGGCGTGCAGGGTGGCCTCGGCTGTGGCTGCAAGATGGGGATCCTGGTACAACCTGGCCATAGCGTCAAAGAATCCACTCAGGGTGGCAACTTCAGGTTCTCTTTGTTAACAGAGCTGATGTGCCCAGGTCTGAGGTTCACCTTGTAGCAAGGAGATCACAAGTCCCACCTTAGTGGCTTCCAATGAGAAGGAGTGGGGCTGTAGACAAAGTATAACTAGCAGGAGCAGTGGAAAGCCCTGAACTTGCTTCGATCCCCGGCAAACTTGTCAGGAAGGAGGACCTTAGGCTCAGGTGGCAGAGCCACAATGGTGCGAACCGCTGCAGCTCCCTCTCCAGGTGCAGAGGGAGCGGAGAGCTCACGCACTTGTTCCTCCAGCCGGGTATAGCCATCTTGCAGGTTCTTCACCTCTTGCACGAGCCCAGCCAAGTGGACACACAGTTCATCCATAGCAGAGGGTGCTCCCTGTGCAGACTCGGACATGGCTGTCCGTTACTGTCACGATCCTGGTGGTGGAGTCTGGCTTGTGCAGGGAACAACCACTCTTGCACACCCGATTCAGGGACCCCTGGTAGAGCAGACAGGGAGTCCAAGAGTGCGGGATGGCACGAGGGCTGGATGGTCACTGGTGGTGATGTGATATTCCAGGTAGTCGTATAGATCAGAAGGGTGGTCGTACAGGTTGGGTCGGCAACTGGCTGGTGGTGTATTACAAAGGGTCAGGCAAGAGAATGGTCAAGTCCAAGTCCAAGCAGAGTTTGTTAACGGGCTGGCAGCAGATGTACAGAAGGATTAGACAATCGGATGGTCGTGGATAGCCAGGGTCGGTGCAGGCAGAAAGCAGCAGGTCAGGTCAAGCCGGGTCAAACAGGAAACAGGAAGTAACACAGGAACTGGAAACAGGATCAGAGCTGGGGCTCACAGGTACTCAGACGCTGTAGAATGGACAGCACTTGCTGCCAGGCACAGGGGGTTTAAATAGCACCACTTGGCACAGTTTCTGGCACGTGCGCGCGCACGGGAGCGCACGCGGATGCACACAGGCGCGCGCAGAGGCGCCAAAGTCCAAAAAAGTGCCAATTTTCTCCTAACAGTGTCCTAACAGCATCCATTGCATGTCCCTTCTGTGTTAAAAGGGGGTGGGGGATTGTGAGCTTGAGGCCCAGACCAACTTCTTATCAGGTAACCTATGAAAATCAGAACTTCTTTTATTTGTATTTCTCGCTGACTTTTTCACATTCTTCACCTACTTATTACTTCCTCCTAAAGAAGAGTTTCCACTTTACTTGGATAAAGCCTTGAACAAACATCTTCTGCACAGGTTGTCAAACTTGGTTATTTGTGACATGAGATATTGCTAGATGTAGCGGCAGAACTTTGCTTTTTCCATTTCATATAGACACCTACCATATCCCAGATAGCAAGCAATTGTGCTGCAAGTTTGTAAATGACTTGCTAAGCTGTCTAGACTTTCCAGGCTTCGCAAGTTTGTTGCACAATTGCAGAAAGTCTGCATTGCATGACTCCAGATCAACTTTCTTTCCAAACATTCTGTAAGTCTGCTGCAAGTCCCGGTTCAGTTATGTTGTCCAATAGTCATCTATATAGAATCAATAACCAGCGCCAACCCTGTATGTGACACAAATAAACTCATAACATCTTTCTAGATGGACAGAACTGTCCACAAATGTCCATAAATAAATAAGTACATAAACAAAAAACATCCTTTATAAGTGACAAAAGTGACTAAAGTGCCCTTCAGTGCTCCAAAAACGCTTTGTGCAAATGGTGCCAAGTGCCAGGAACCCTCTTGAAGTAATGGACCTACTGCTTTGCAGTCAGAAGGTCAGATATGCTGAGTGCTGGTGAAGGTGGTTCTTGGCCATATAAACTGGAGAAAATGGACGGATTTGTATTCCACAGGGTAAATGCATAAATCCTTGATGGCTCAAAAAGACAAAGGGATACTCATAGTGCAAACGGTATATAAGCTGGTTTATTGCACATAATGAAAGCTACTTACAAGATCCCATAAAAAATATTGTGGTGTGCAAAACAGATATGGCGAGGTGACTGGCGTGCGTTCCACCAACTCTCTCCCACCGCCGGCGGACGTGACGTAATCGGCTGTGACGGACTGGAAGTGAGGTCAACGCGCTTAGTTCCGGGACTAGAGCGTCATCACGGGGGTATCTGTGACCCCTGCTGTATATGATGGTGTCCGCCCCGTCTGAAAGGGGCCTAAAGTTGATTTCTTATGTAGTGCCCTCTACCATAGGTAGGTGCTTAGAGAGATTTTTGTGTTAGGTGAGGTAAATTTAGTCAGGCCTGATTGTTTTGATTCTGGATCAGGGAGTGGCCTCCTTTCTGGATCAGAAAGTTCCCGAAGAAAGGGTGGGGAAGAGGTGAAGCTTCCTGAGGTATGTTAAGGAGCTCTGACCAATCCCCAACTTGGATTGGCAGGGGGCAGGCCTCCTTAAGTACCTGGGGAAGGAGAGTTTGGGTGGAAGACATGGAGATGGAATAGTGCGGAGGCTGTCAGGACCTGGGGGGAGCCCCTAGTCTGGGGGGGGTGGCCTTGGCCTGGGAGAGCTTGGGTGCATCCAGGAGGAGAGAGTGAGATCCTGGAGGAGAGGCACAAGGAGAGAGTGGGAGAGGACAGTGGGAGAGAGCACTATCGGAGAGATCTCCAGAAGAGGAACTACATGTGACAGGCGTCGGTGAGTGATGCACACCCTGGAAAGTGGAAGAGGCACACCAGAGCAGATTGGGGTGAGAGACAGCTTGAGAGGGGTGCAAGCCGGGAGGGCTGGCAGGGCCTGGAAGAGGATGGGCTGGGAGCAGTAGTCCATCACGCTAGCTAGCACACTATGTACTTTGCTACACTTTGGGGGCTCGCAGTCCCTGTCTGTAGTGTGCGGTCCGGAGGCCATGCTAAAATAACAGCAGGCCTCACCATGTGCTAGCTAGGCCCAAAGCAAGTTTGTGCAGGAGAGTGGAACAGGAGTCATTGAGAAGCAAGTCTGCGCAGGAGAGTGGAACAGGAGTTATAAAGAAGCAAGTGTGCGCTGGAGGAAGAGAAGGGGTGTATATAGAAGATGTGTATATAGATGGTCCGATTCAAGTTGGAATCAATCTGCTGGACATACCATAACTATCCCAATCCCTATCCAAGTTCAATCCCCTAATAAAAAAACAAAACAAAGTACCGGTCTGTTTCGTGACTCCGGATGGAAGGAAAAGTGTGATTGAGGACAGTGTGAAGGGTGGAACCACTACATTCAGAAACCCCCAAGGGGGCAATGGCTACACTTATACACACACAAGCACAGTTCTTTCTTCTACCCTTTTATTGTGTACTGAAAGGCATACTTTTGCTAGTGATACATATACCTGTATGCAGGGCTGCTGATATGGCAGTACAGCCAGCCCTCCTGTACTGGGCTCAGGTCCCATCAAAATGGGGGCCCAGGCACCTGTTGAGCAGGAAGTTTGGCTGTACTGTCTTACTGCAAACACCGATCCTCTTCTGCCTTCAGCACTGCCAGCTTCTCCCCTTCTAGCACATGCGCCTCTTCCTTCTGCTGTCCAGGCCCCCCTGGGTGCCCCCGCAGCGCTGTTCCCTCCTTTCCTCTCCCACCGGCAGCTGCTGCAGGCTCACAGGGGATGTTTCAAGGTGGAGAGCAGGGGAAAGGGGCGGCAAATATGTAATTTAATGGCCCCTTCCTTTCCTGAATGAAAGCAGTGAGTGATCATTACCAATCACTCCTGTGTCCATTCATCAACGAAGCATAGTAAACAGTGTTTACTATGCTTCCATTTGTGAAGGAGCAGGAAGCCTTAGAGCATTTCCTATTTATTTATGTGCAGCTGAGGCTACAGGGAAAGGGACTGACAAATCTATGTCATCAGTCACTTTCAGATGGGAAAAGGGGCCCTGTCAGGTAGGCTGTATGGGGCCTCGTGATTTCTAACAGCAGCCCTGCCTGTATGTATTTGAAATATACTGTTATTTCCATTATTCATATTCACCTGCATGACATATTCCCTTTAAAAGCTCAAAGGTCATTAACAGATCAGTAGAATGTAAAGCTAAACTCTGGCATAAGCAAATATTGTCTAGATACAAGAGTCATGTGTATTATTCCTTGAATCTTGGAGTGCTTTGTCTGTTTCTTCCAAATCTGTGCAGTAATTCAGCATGCAACTTTGTCTTTGTACCAGAACATTCTGTAATAAAGACCGGTCACTGCTGCTCTCTCCTTGTGCAGAGTGACTGGTCTTGTCTCCACCCCCTCCTATAGTTTTCTGCAGGCAGCCTGTAGTAGTAGTGAGTGGAGACAGATAGGTCCCTCCTACAGCATAGGCTATGTATAGCACAGAGATGAGGTCACTGCTACTTTTACAAGATAAAATCTGGGTTTATAAATACATTTGATGCACACAAAATGGTTATTGAGGAATATTTCAATAAAAGTGTTTGTGTCCAGAGTTCAGCTTACCCTTATACCCAGTGAAGTGACTGTCCTCAGATGATACACAGAGATGAAAAAAAATCATCCTACATAAGTTGTAACTGTTTATCTGCAGCCCTTTCTTCTCTACATCTATTCAAATTCCAGAATTTTTTTTTTAATCAAGAAAAGTTTTGATTGTAAATAGCAAACATTTTCCAATGTACATAGAAGTCAATATTGTGTTATGTGCAACCATAAAACATTAGAGCAAACATTAACAGTATTTAGTTAACAGTGCAGTCCCGTGTACCTCAGCCATACCCACCCAACCACAAGTATTCTCCATACTAGTTACCATCTGCCTTCCCATGTGTATTCTATTATTCGGCAGGAAACTATAAAAGTCTGGACATTACTAGTTCTTTGGGACTCAGTCCGGGGTATCCAGCCAAGGGGCCCAGATTCGTTCAAATTTACCCACATTCCCCCTGTGCTGATAGATAAACTTTTCCATAGTTAGAGTGTTGCCCACATGTGTTATCCATGTACCTATACTTGGCGGGGTTACTGACTTCCAGCCCATTAAAATTAGTTTTCTAGCTTGAAATAGAGCCCTAGATATGGCTATTCTACTCATTTCGTCAGATACATTCTCCTTGAGGACCCCCAATACACATTGCATCAGAAAATCCAGAATTTTAAAGCTTCAAAAAAAGGGGGCAGAGAGCTGAAGTTACACTCTGCAGAGCTCAGTGAGGAGAGCTCTGAGAGCTGATTGGAGGAAAGGGACACACGCCCTTCACTCAGCATACATTAACAGAGCTGAGGCTGTCAATTAGCTGGAGGTCCCTCCCTGTCACCATTTTTCTTGGTGTCAGGAAAGCTTGTCAGAAGAAACTAATGCAGAGGAACAAAGCATCAGTCAGAAATGGCACTTAGTGCTCTTAATTGAGGCAAGTACACACTATAGAGGGATATGCTTTGTTCATATTTCATGTCTGAGGTTTACAGCCACTTTAATGTAATATTCAAAACCCAGGCATTTTACTGTAACACACATATATTCTTGCTGAATGTCCCTAGAGCAAAGTACGATAAAGTATGTATGTGAGCATAAATACATATCACTGCTGCTTCCGCTTCTTTGTTTACATGTGAGATCAAGACATAGATATGCCCCGCTCTCCATCCTGAAGCTGTTGGTTGTGGTCCTGGGTTTTGATGATTTCATTGGAAATGCCATTGTATCAATTATGCTATTAAATTCATATTTTTCACATTAAATTATTTTAAAGTTTTTTGTTTGAATATTTTCTATTATTATTCAAAATAAGCATTTAAACTTTAGGGTTAAACGTTGCAAACCCACCATACGATGGATACTGTACGATCCGCGGTTCTCTGATGCATTTTATCATGTGACCGCCTAAGCTGCATCAGCTCAGCAACAGTTTATGTTATTTACGTGTTTGTGCGCAGCAGTGCAGCTGTAAATTGTATGTGTAATGGAACCTTTTGAGAGCATTACATAGGGATTTATCTAGATCTCTTATGTTGTTCTGACCTGGTGGCTTTACCTCCTGAGCTTATTGGCAAGCAGAGACTCTTTTCAGGAGAGAGTGGCCCTTTTTGGGACTAGAAAGACTAAAGATGAGGGAGAATTTAAAGTGTTACTAAACCCACAACAGTAAAATCTGTCTGTATATGCAGAATAGCATGCTTGCTATACTTACTGTGTAACTTAAGGGGTTAATCCGAGTCTGTATTGTGTAAAAAGGCTGTTTGATCTTGTATGGCCAGATACTTCCTTCTTGCCCTGTCGACTATATTAGACACTACTATACTTTACTACATGCAGGCAGTGTGGAATCATTGAACATGTTCTGTTCGATCTTCCTGTTTCACATGGACACGGACTGCAGTGCATTTCTAGAGGCAGTGATTGTTTATTTGTGAACTGAGTATTTCATTGGCAAAGCACCAATCAGCTCTGGCCGGATTGTGGGTGAAGGGTCACTGATGCAAAGGAAGTTTCATCAGCAGAGAGTGAAATCTCCTCCCACATGAACACTGGGGAAGCCCTGGCTACTTACAGTTTATCATCTGACTGTAATATACAGATGAAAAAAAGGTATATATAGCAGCAGCATTTTGATATAAAAAGAAGATTTAGAAGCTGTGTGCACTGTGGGGGGGGGGGGGGGGGTGAATTGTTGTTATATTGATGGGTTTAGTAACACTTTAAAGTGGAGTTCCACTGTTTTTTACGTTTATTAAAAGTCAGCAGCTACAAAAAGTGTAGCTGCTGACATTTAATAAACAGACACTTACCTGTCTCCCGGTCCAGCGATGCGGTCAGCACGAGCATCGGATCTCTCCACTCCCCTCCCCTCCCCTCCACGGCGCCAGCATTGCTAATGTGGGCACCCGGCCGTAATAGCAAGCGGCTTCACAGCTGGGCACGCACTGCCCATGCGCGAGCGGCGCTGCGGTTCATGATTGGTCCCGGAAGTCTTCTAGGGCCTGTCCTGTGTCCCAGAAGACTTCGGGAGGGAGGGGGAAGGTGACCTTCCACTTCTTCTGATCCCCTAAGGTGACTGGAATGGAAGTGCCCATATTAATCGGGTATCCACACACCCCCTCCTCCCTAAAAGCTCAGTTTCACCATCAGGAGCTGGGGAGGAGGCCTTAAAGCGGAAGTTCCACTTTTGAGTGAAACCCACGCTTTAAGTACATAATTAGACTGCTTTACCCAAATACCCCCCACTACCACCATACATGCACACCCATCCTAGGGAGCAGGAACTATACAGCCCAGGAGAATGGACATCTTATACACTATTGGTCTTAAGCATATTATATAATATGGATGGGGGAATCCCCCCCAATGAGCTATTGTTTTCTGACAGCAGAATAAAACACAAAGAAGTCAAACATTATTGAATAAAGTTGCAATCTTGAACTTTATTTAACCAGTTCCTGACCAGCTGCCGTCATTAAACAGCGGCAGGTTGGCTGTCCTGCGCGAATCGGCGGCTCGCACAGTCGGCCGGACTGGATGTCCGCCGGCGACCCACGATCGCCTTGTACACAAGGCAGATCCCCGTTCTGACAGGGGACATGACAGAGATCTACTGTTCCTAGTGATTGGGAGCAGTGATCTCTGTCATGTCCCTGGCAGCCCATTCCCCTACAGTTAGAACACACCTAGGGAACACAGTTAACCCCTTGATCGCTCCCCTAGTGTTAACCCCTTCCCTGCCAGTGTCATTTTTACATTGCTCAGTGCACGTAATAATGTCACTGGTCCCCAAAAAAGTGTCATTTGGGGTTAGATTTGTCCGCCATAATGTCACAGTCCCACTAAAAATCGCAGATCGCCGCCATTACTAGTAAAAACAATTTAAAAAGTCCCTAAATCTATCCCATAGTTTGTAGACACGATAACTTTTGCGCAAACCAATCAATATACGCTGATTGCAATTTTTTTTTACCAAAAATATGTAGAAGAATATATGTTTTTTGGATATATATTATAGCAGAAAGAAAAAAAAATTGTTTTTTTTTCAAAATTGACAGACTTTTTTTATTTATAGCGCAAAAAAAAACAAAACGCAGAGGTGATCAAATACCATCAAAAGAAAGCTCTATTTGTGGGGAAGGACATCAATTCTGTTTCTGACTGTGCAATTGTCAGTTAAAAACAACGCAGTGATGTATCGCAAAAAATGGCCTGGTCATTAAGGGGGTAAAAATCCTTCCAGAGCTGAAGTGGTTAATAATGTTTGAATTTTTTGTGTTTTAAGCAGACATGATCTATGGGCAGATGAAGCACAATGGCCACAATCAAAGGCATTTTAGCGCTTTCACAGGTCAAATCCTTCATTTTTTTCTGAGGCACCAGAGCACTCCCATTTCATTTCCAAAACATAGCCATGGAAATCAGAGGTCTGGCTGAAGGCTTGCCCAGTAGCAGAGATTTAAAGCAGAACTTCAGGTAAGATCTTTCCTGCATGCTTGGGGAAATGCAGTGGCGCTCTATTGGTCGGAGGGGGGGGGGGGATAGGGCGCGTCAGATCTGTGCCCCGAGCCCACCCTTTTTTAAGCCTATTAGAGCCTCTGTCTCTAATCACGTGCTTCAAAAAAAAAAACCCATTGGAATCCATGCGTCCAGCACCCTGCATGTAGATAAGGGGGCTGGACGCATGGATAGGGGGCTGGTGCCCCTGCGTCCTTAATAGACGGGCTGCCACTGGTGAAATGCAAGTATGCATTACTCTTACCCGATGGGCTGTTGGGGAAGCTAACAATCACAATCGTACCTCCCAAATGTCCCTTGTTTGCATGGACTATCCCTCAAAATCCCTCTGTACCTCTTTCCTTTTCAGCTGTCCCTCATTTTGGAATAATGTGTAGACCTCTATAATAAATGCAATGCCTAACTACCAAAAAGGTAGACTAAACACTAAACCTTTCACACAAACCTGCTTGCGACAAACATAGATCTATACTCAAAAAAAACAAAACAAAATGTATTAAAAAAAAACAGGCAGACTCGATGGACTACTCTGTCTTTTTCCTGCTGTCACTTTTCTATGTTTCTATGTTACATTTTCATTATCATTTTAAGGCCTCATACACACGGACGTTTTTTGACGCTGGCGTTTTCTGCCGTTTTTTGCAGCTCTCCATGTTAGTCAATGGCCCCATAAAAACACAGACGTTTTTGAGCTGTAGATGGCGTCGGCGTTAGTAAGCTGAAACTAGAACCCACGGCCAGCGCATTCTGAGGCTGTAATGTTTTGACATTTTTTGACGCTAACGCCGCAAAACAGCAGCAACGCCGGCGTTAACTGGCGTTTTTTGACGCCAACGTTTTTAGGTTGAAAAATAGCAGAGGGATGATTGTTTTTAAAAAACGCCTGTTGACGCCGACGCTCACTAACGCTCACTAATGCCGAAAAACGCAGATTTTTTTTTCCATGACGTCGGGCCTGACGTTTTGTTTATTTTTTTGGAAACGTCCGTGTGTATGAGGCCTAAAAGGCCAGTACAAGGCTAGGTTTACACCTGTTTGGGTGGTGCCGCTGCGGGACCCTCAAAAATTCCCGCAGCTGCAACCACCCGCACGCCGAAGCGCATGGTGCCATTAATCCTAAGAAAGGGCACTCACACTGGGAACCGCGCTGTACTCACAGTTCCCACGTGGGCTGCAATTTCCAAAGTAGTGCAGGGACTTCTTTCCTGTGTTTCATGGGGCACGGCAGCCCATTCAAATGAATGGGCTGTTGTGCCCGTGTTAATCGCGGCCCACATGACTCCGTAAATGTGAACCTATCCTAAAGGAAATATACTAATGGAAAAAACACTTTAAAGTTTAACCAGTGATTTCTTGCTTTTAAATTCTTTAGGGGCCACATAACTGGGAGCATGGTGGAGGCATTTCCTTTGCCTGCACAATCTGTGCTAAAGGGTGTCCCTCTGTCCTATCTGTGAAAGTAGGGAGGTATGACTGTTGTAATTATTGATACTACAGTGATAGTTGCGATCTTCTGTGTTCTGAGTCGAGAAGCTTCCCATCTGCACACTGACCACAGGGGGTCGCCCTCTCAGCACTGCTGCCATTTAAAGAATGCCTTGTATTTTTTTCAATGGATACAAAGTATTCTCTGATTGGACAAGGTGGAGAGGAGGGGCGGTAACTCAACGATCCTCACCTCACCCAAGAGATATTTTATATCCCTGTGCTGGGATATAAAAACACTGCATATAGTAATGCAGCAGGGAGTATATGCATATCTATGCTTGCAGAGTGCAGTGTTGTTATGTGGAGCTGACTCCCTCTAGTGGCAGCAGAAAGAAATCATTGTCACATTTTACAATACAAAAGAACTACATTTCCCACTAGACTGTGCGGCAGGAAAGGATGGATGGGAAAGGAACAATGCCTCATGGGAGACTATTTAAGTGGAGGGTGTGGCCTGTTCTGGTCTCTTGGAACAGCGTGATCGATCAGTGAGGAACCCTGCGTGCAGGGCCGGTGCAAGGATTTTTGCCTACACAGGCGAAGGTGCATTTTGGTACCCCCCCCATTGTACCAAATCCCCACTTCCCGCACAGAAAGCATAAAAAAAGCCAACAGGGGTTATAACCCTCCTTTTTTGCTATTAGTTTTACTTTAAAGCCTCAAAAGTGTTCTGATTGAGGTGTAATATGATAATGTGCTGTTCACATTGCAATGTACAAGGTTTACCTTCAGCCCTGGTTCACATAGGAGAGATGAGGGAAGCAGCGCGATTATAGAGCCGGTTCCCACATCGCTCCTCTCCCGCAGGGGCAGTTCCCACTGCCTTCTGCGAACTGCTGCAGGTGTCATTACAAAGTTAATGACACCCCCAGTTTTGTTCACAGATCGCAGCGTGAACTGTGCACTCGCACATGAATCGGATCGCATCAGTGAGAACACCAATGCAATACGATTCTAATGCGGGGAAAAAAGGTACATGTCATGTACCTTTTTTTTGTGCGAGTCGAATGTGAGTTCAGCCATATAAGTTTATGGCTGAACTCGCACTGCTCAGAGTACGCATGTGATCGGCACCCGCAGTGGCCGCTCATACAGCTAGAGCATGTGAACCTGGAAGGAAGAAGTGGTGAACATGGAAGCCCTGTCGGTGATGACAGTGCACTACGAGAGAGCTTCGTTCTAAGATAAGTATTTCATAATGTGCTAGTATGCGATGCATACTAGCACATTATGCTGTTGTCTTGCAGATGTTTTTTTTTTAAACTGCTGCAGTTTGCTACCACTTTAAGGCCCCTTTCCCAGAGATGTTCTGATATAGTCTACCTGTCTGTTTTTCAGGTGGACTCGATTGGACCATCCATTCTCTATGGAGAGGTGGATGTATGGACATGTGCCGCTCTTCAACATGTGTCCATTTACACCTGCTTGCCTCCAATCTGATGTGCTAAAAACAGATGGGTGGGGATCCATTCCCCATCCGTCTGGCTGATTGGATAAAAATTGGATGTAAATGGACACAAGGTTCGTTTACATCCAACTGCCCACAGAGGAGAACAAGCTCTGCCCATGTCCACTCTACGCAGCGGAGCAGACACAGACCAGTCATCCACCTGCTCAATGGGGATCAGCAGAAAGTGTTCCTGCTGAACAGGTGGATTTTGAGTCTGCCCATGTGAAAGGGGCCTAATAGTACATCTTATTGTATATCACATTTGCAGATAAACTATTGAGGAGCAGGAAAGGGCAGGGCCTGTGTATCCCATGCATATACAATCTATCATGCCAAAAAACATCTACTGGGGCAGGGACAGCTCAGAGCCCAGAGCATCTGTAAAGGGATGCTGGGGATGCCATATTCCATTCTCCAGCACGACTTTAGACAGTGACTCACCTAGTGTCTTTCCTCCATGCAGCCTGTAATAGAGATAGGAGTGAGATAGGAGGGGAGGCAGTCCAGCTGCTGTTGGCAGACAGTGCAGAGTCCTGAGTGAAAAGTTTGGTCCTGCACATCTGAGTGAAAATGAAACCAAAGTAACCCAAGGAGCGGCTCCTCCTCCTGACCTGTGTCCTGTAGGGTTTGACCGGACCACAGACTGCATACTGGGAGGGGGTGCTCGTCAGGGGGGCAGGGGGGAAGCTGCACATGCGATTTAGATGGCATAGGAGGCACAACAGTAATTGGTCCTGCCTGGATCTGTATCTAAGGACAGATTCCAGTTAGGAATGACCAGTCAGTGAGGGTGCAGCAAGTGACTGGGGATTGATTTTACTGCCCCTCATCTGCTGGCGCCCCCAGGCGGCCGCTTGAGCGGCCTTATGCTTGCACTGGCCCTGCATGCGTGCTGCTACAACCAGAGCTAGGCCCAAAGACTATGTACAGCGTTCCAGCGACTGAATTCTCTGCAGGTTACTCAGCTAGCAGCCGCTCTTCAGCAAAACAGTGAGTGACCAGCGGAGCCTTCCTATTCTCATCTCTGTCTGGTTTGAAGCAGCAGCTACCGCAGCAGTCATACCTATCGATCCATGAGAGCTGCAAGGAGTGCAGCGGATGCTATCCACCTCCCAGGAGCAGTCTACATGAACTAAGGGTTCCAGCGTTCCCAGCATCACCGACTGAGCGCCAGATCGTTTATCTTCATACAGTCCCTTGGAACCAGTGAGCGGGCTCAGTGCCCACATATAGGAGTACGCATACTGTCCTTGCAGCATATCTTTATTGCTTCTTGGAATACAGTTTATTCTTACTGGATAGCAGTTGTGACTAATCTTATTCAAGAAGTCAGTGGAATTTAACCTATTTGTGCCTCATGTTACTGACTAGAAGGATACATTATTCATAGGTACCTAATTCTTATTGCTGGCCGAAGATTGCTTGGACATTTCAAGACAGGAGAACTGCAACTACATCTACCCATTTTTCCTCACTCATACTTAGGGCTATTGCTTGGCGTTGTTTTACCTCCTAAGAACTCTTTATGCTAGAACAGGAGGAATAATATATAGGCCAAGATTATTTAGTGCTTTTGTTCAGCTACAGTTCAATTGCTGAATAATATAGTGTATTTGTGCATTGTAGAATACTGCTTACAAGTTGAGACAGAATCCATTGAGTGGTACCAATTTATTCTCTGGGTCAATGATTTGAGATAAGGATTCATTGCACTGTCTCATTTATCAAATTCCAGTAGATATTATCAAAATGATCTCTTTACAAAGACCCACAAGGTATTGTTTAAGCTCAATTGGAGGAATTGCATTGTTTTCAATTATTGATATTGTTGGAGAATACAGGGAGTGGTGAAAGTGTACAAATAATTTACTCCTTTTGTTCACCAGAACCTTCACGTTGACTACTTATGTGAAGAATTGTGCTATTTACTGTTCACTGTTGTTTTTTTTTTTAGGCGCGAGTTCCTCCTTAAGAACTCAACGCCACATCTGATAAGTAAATATCATTGATTTACTCAAATTGGAGTGTTCCTTCTGCTGTGTCTTATTGAAAGGGGAATTACCCCAAAGAGTGGGTCCAGGTATGCCAGATTAAGGTTGTTATTGGGGTTGAGAGGCAAAGTAATGGACAGAACATACCAAGCGGCTCCTACGGGGGTAGCGCTACAGTAAATATAATAATTACGTACATTATCATTTAAAATTTGCCAGAAAATGAATTTGGCTCCACAGACTAGTGTAAATTTTGTAGCTCTGCAGTGTCAACAAGGCGTGAGAAATGTGTAGTCATCTCCTTCCATTATTCCAGTATTAGCAGTCACCTTCACTTTATCAGTGCACATACAGGATTTTCAGGTTCCTCCATGCATTTAAATATAGATCAGCTTTGCGTAACTTAGAATATAGCATTTATGCCTGAAGGGTAGCAGAAAGTATATGAGAAATATTTAACAAGGGTTTGTTGCATTTCATTAGCAATCGTAATGCAAAGTTTTCATGATGTTCTGAACGAATCCCACTAATTCCTAATTTAAATGTATGTTAAATATCAGGACACTATGAGCAAAGCATCAGGATGAATATGAATCGGTGTGACATTTGTTTGGTACGTAAAGTTAACAATTATTGTGGCTGATCACCATGGTAATGCGCTCAAGGATTTTTAAGTAATGTGACTTCAGGGCAGTGAAAGAATTTCTGCATGTGAAATGTATTTGACATCTTGCTGAGTCTGTGTTCCAAGGAATTAAGACTGATGGAAAGGGCGATGCAGAGCAATATTAAAGATTACCAATACAAATCACTTCTTCTATGAGGACAAAGACAGAGCAATCCATACCTCCTACAAACTCAATTCTGCTAGTATGCCATTTCTCTGTCTTTTTTTTTTGTTAAATAGATGTTAAATAGGGATAATACATACCAATGCGGTGCACATAATTTCGCAAGCTTTTGTCATTCAGAAAAATGTAAACAAAACCAATAGCCACGAGAACATTTCAGCAGCATAGATTACAAAGTAGTATTTGTAGACAATAATGTAGTCTTCCGGTTCAACCATAGATAAATGGCAAATGTAGAACATGTCCATAGACACAAAATTTTGTCAAACCACTTGGGACAACCTTTGATAGTATAATGTATCAGGTAGCAGGTATAGGGAAAGAGCAGAGTTAAATACATGTTTCCATGTGGAAAGAGACTCTGGAGAATATAATTTCCAGACAATAATATGTTTTTTTTGTATAGAAATATAATAGTCTCCATAGGAGTTACAAAAATAAATATTAACAACAACTTTATCAGTGCCCATCAGTGCAGCCTTTCAGTGTTCATCATTGCCCATGAATGCAGCCTATCAGTGTCCATCAGTGCAGCATCATCAGTGCAGCTTATCAGTGCCACTCCATCAGTTCCCATCAGTGCAGCTTATCAGTGCCACTCCATCAGTGTCCATCAGTGCTGCATCATCAGTGAAGCCTGATCAGTGCCCATCAATGCAGCCTCACCAGTGCCCATCAATGCAGCCTGATCAGTGCCTATGAATGCAGCCTGATCAGTTCCTATGATGTCCAATATTAACCATCCAAGTTCCGGAGGACGTTAATAAAAGTTAATGTGCAATATTATCCAGCTTTAACCATTAGGATCATAGATGAAGATGGTAAATCAATCGATAATCCACAGGAAAAATTGATTTACACCTAGTTGAACTACTCCTTCACCAGTCACCCGGTGGCACACCCTACTCACCAGATATATGTGATTCCCATTACAGAGATCATTTGCGCATCAGGTAATCAGATGTCCCAGCCTCAGTGGTCTCCTTCTTCCTAGATGTAAATAGCGCCAGCTACACCGCTGGTGGTCTTACCCTCTTCAGCTCACCGGACCAGATAGGAAGTATCATTACACCGAGAAAGATACACCTTGGGAATTGGTTGCTCTAAGAAATCAAAAAGAAAAGGTTTGCATTTGTTTTGTTTGGAGGTGTCTAGGACGAGCTCGACACCGTATAGAGAGGTATCCTGCTTTGTGTAGTTTAGCGCCGGACAGCAAGGAGTTGTTTTGCTATTTTGTTTGTTTTATGACTTGCAATCTTTTATCAATAAAACTGGCAACCCGCCAGACTTTTAAGAAAGTTTGCCTTCAAGCTGCCTTTTTCCCAGGAAAGGTGATCCCCATAAGCTAATCTCCCACAATATTCAGTTGTTCTCCTAAGTTTACATACCCTGGCAGAATTTATGATTTCTTGGCCATTTTTCAGAGAATATGAATAAGAACACAAAAACATTTCTTTCACTCATGGTTAGTGTTTGGCTGAAGCCATTTATTATAAAGCAACTGTGTTTACTCTTTTAAAATCATAATGACAACAGAAACTACCCAAATGACCCTGATCAAAAGTTTACATACCATGGTGATTTTGGCCTAAAAACATGCACATAAGTTGACACAAAGGCCACTGCAATGATTATGGCAGAAACTATTTGAAGTAGATCCTGCTATAAATCAAGCTAAATACACACAGAAAGGGACAGTAGAGGGAGATTGGGTATTCTTATACCCTCCAAAGCATTACAAATATGTTTCAAATTCAACATTGACGGCTTTCATCATCTTGATTGTTGACATTTTGTTTGTTTATTGGGTGGCACAGTGGTGTAGTGGATAGCACTTTCGCCTGGCAGCAAAAGGTCACTGGTTCGAATCCCAACCACCACACTACCTGCCTGGAGTTTGCATGTTCTACCTGTGCCTGCGTGGGTTTTCTCCGGGTCCTCCCACACTCCAAAGACATGCTGGTAGGTAAATTAGGACCTGTCTAAATTGGCCCTAGTATGTATGAATGTGAGTTAGGGACCTTAGACTGTAAGCTCCTTGAGGGTAGGGACTGATGTGAATGAACAATATATATATAAAGCACTTCGTAAATTGACATCGCTATACAAGTACCTAAAATAAATAAATAAAATAAACTTAATCAGAAAGAAAAAAACTTGAATACCCATTATGCAGCATCAAAATGATTAGCTTCTTTGTATACAATCAGTTCTAACAAAACCTGTCATTACATTCACATAAACAAACAAAATATCAACAATCAAGACGATGCAAGTTGTCAATGTATGCTGTAATCTTCGTCTTTGGTTCTTGGACATAAAACCATATCAGACGGGAACTAAACAAAATGAAAGGTCTTAGTGGGTTATCATTACATTTCCCACCTAGAAATAAACATATGGTTAGCACAAAACACATATTCAAAACACTTCCAGACAAAGCATATGGCCATGTTGTTTAATGAGCGTCTACTCTTTTCTACTCATGTTAAATGAGCTAATTAAATAAATAATTAATCACCACGTGGATTTTCATTAAAGGGCGTCCATCACAAGTTGTCAATAATTCACCATGGTTAACATCCACAATAACATTTATAGGGTGTTCATCACATTATGCACACACATTATAGATCACCAAACTCGTTTTGATGTTTCTATTTCAATCTCTTGTTCAATTCCATGCAGATCTATGAAACTTCTAGGAACAGATCTGGTCCTTTCTGTATTAACAAAAAACATATAAAATAATCATTAGTTTTGTATTTTGCAGTGTCACACTTAATTACAATCATCAATCAGGACAATACATAGATAGACACATTTATCTCCAATGATCTTTCACTATTGTCCTATCATATACTGTTAGTAAAAATTATCTAAGCCTGGTCTTTACTAATCAACTATTTTGTTCAAATGGCTTTCATTAAAGGTTAAGACCAGGTTTTTTTATCAGTGGGTGGAGCCTTCTCTATTTCTATGCCCAGTAGACTGGAACGGAGAACTAAACATTGAAATAATTATACGAATAATGGCTACCTTTTAGGAATGTAAAGGGTGTGGGCCGCAATCAGACTTTTCTTTCTTTGTTTAAAATGAATCCTAGAGTTACAAAGCAAAAAACTAACCATTTCAACTAGGATTGTATTTCTACAACATAATTAAACATCTCCCTTGGTCTCAGGGCTGCTGTTACAAATCATGGGGCCCCATACAGCCTACCCGACAGGGCCCCTGCACTTCCCCAGCTGAAAGTGACTAACGACATAGATTTATCAATCCTTTCTCTACAGCCTGAGCTGCACAGATGAATGAATAGGAAGTGCTCTGAGGCTTCCTGCTCATTCACAAACTGAAGCACAGTAAATACAGTTAACAATGCTTCAGTGGTGAATGGACACATAAGTGATTGGTATTGATCACTCTCAGTGTTCAATCAGGAAAGGAAGGGGACAGTAAATGACATCCCCTGAATTTCCTAGGGGAAAAGGGCACACAGGGGGGCCCGGACAGCATATGGAAGGGGCACATGTGCTGGAACCAATCCCTTTGCAGTGCAGCCAGAGGGAAGGAGAGAAGGAGAAGATGGCAGCACTGCTGTGGGAGACAGAAGAGGATCAGTGTTTGCAATAAGACAGTACAGCTGTCCTTCTTGCTCAGCCGGTGCCCTGGCCCCCCTTTTGAACTGATGGAGCCCGGGCCCAGTACAGGAGGACTGGCTGTACTGCCTTATCAGCGGCCCTGCTTGGTCTTATATATCACCCACGTTTAAACATCACATTTATACTAGTCATTTCATATCTAGTCAAAAATGAATACATTACTACATTTCACAGACAGACCCTCACACAGGAAGAAAGGGGGGTGGGTGCTGCAGTCTGTCTCTCCTCTCTTTACACAAATACACACATGTAAAGAGGGAGGGGGAGGGATTCCTGCAGACTGCAGCCATTTCTGCTAGAAAATGATTTCTCACTTAAACTTACAAAGATCTTTTCCATATGCCATTTACACAGTTTCAGTACCTACAATATAACCCTTCTGTATTTCTCACTTTTCTCATTTACAACTTTACAGAACCTTTACTTTAGTTTCATGACTTAACTCTTCCGATATTAAACTCACATAAACGTTCAAACATAAGTAACAATACTTATTTTACAACTTATACTAAGCATTACCTTTCTGTCTTACGTCAGGTAATTGTAATTTTATATAGACAATACAAACAAGTAAAACAATGTCCTCAACATTAGCTAGCTACGAACAATACCCACATACACATAACAATCAATCTGAGCGGTCAGCTCATCGTTTTCAATATTCAAAGTCTCATTGCTCTGAAACTTCTACAATCCAGAGACAAATGCTGTTTACTATTGCAAATTAAGGCTTCCTGAAGATACAACAGTTTAAGTCTTATATCAGTCTCGTGCCCAATTTATCAAACAAAAACAAAATCACAAGCGGGTGTCCAGTCAGCGCCAAAACAAAAATCAGCTTGCACCTGATCACCTAAAGGCACCTCAAATAAGCCAGCTAAGTATCTGATACTTTTCTTATGCTTTCTGAATGTACTGTGGCTCACATTAGAAGAACACAACATTAAACACAACGCTAAACCCAGCACAAACAGTCTAGCATAACTCTGCATCATTTCTGTATCTCTTATTTGCACAAATTGGCCCCACTTACTATTGGTACCAAATCTCTTGTCACATTTTTGGGGTTGTGTTCGATATGTGCAAAGAGAGATCACACAAATACTTAAAAGTATAACATTAATTAAAAGTAATGACAGATACAGATAAAGATAAAGTGCTTGTTCTCTTGCCATGGAGTCTCTTTGCTGTTTTGCAACATGGCACCAGGTGACCGGGACCAGACACAAGCCTCATGGCTGTTCTGGGTGAGACTAAACTCGTATAGGATTTCGCTGTGGTAGTATAGAACTTAAAAAGCCCACCCCCACCAACTCCCTTGGCAATATGACCCCTCAAGGACTTGACCAGTTAACAATAGCATTCCTTTGGTATAAAGTAAACTATGCTCATGTCCTTATATGGCACTTTGACCAGGATTTGGAGGCTTAGAATTAATTTGTGAGCCACAATATGAACCAACAATAATAGGGAAATATGAAATATGCAATTTCCCCAGCAACCATGAGTGAAATAAATGTTTTATTGTGTTCTCATTCATATTCTCTGAAAAATGGTCAAGAAATCATACATTCTGCCAGGGTATGCAAGCTTATAAGCACAACTATATAAATATGCACAGTGTATAGTGAATATACAGTATATACACACATACACACAGAGACACACTCTTATAAATAAAAGCAAACAAACATTTTAAAGTCTATTAAAACATGGACAGTGTCAGTAGGGCAGTGGACATGTCAGTAGGGCAGTGGATAGTGTCAGCCAGCAGAGTAGTGGATATGTCAGTAGGACAGAGGCTGGTGTCAGTAGACTAGTGCACGTGTCAGTAAGGAAGAGGTTAGTGTCAGTAGGCCAGTAGATGGTGTCAGTCAGCAGAGCAGTGGACAGTGTCCATAGGGCAGAGTTTTTTTTTTAATTCTTATTTTTATTCTTTTTTTTACTTAATTTTTCAATTTTATTTTTATTGTTTTTTTTTATTTTATTTAGGAGCCCCGTTGGGGGGCTTTACTGAAATATCTGAAAACAAGGGACTAAGGATGCAGATTACCCTAGTCCCTTTCTCTGCAGCCTCAGCAGCACTGGATAGAGAATGAATGGGAAGTGCTCTGTGCTAGGCAGTTACAAGTTCATTCACAGACTGAAGCATAGTAAACACAGTTATGCTATGCTTCATTTATGAACGAACACAGTGAGTGATTTGTACCAAAATACCAGAAGGGATCTTGTCTATCCTTCCTTCCTCCTTCCCAAAACATCCCCCTGTGTGCCCTCAGCAGCTACCATCAGGAGAGGAGAGAAGGGAAGCTGGCAGCACTTTGGGGGGGGGGGGATGGTGCCAGGCAGCAGGGGAAATCTTCTCCGCATGACTTGATTAGGATGTGCCCAGGTATAGTCGACACACCCCATGTGCATGCCTATTATAGTCTCAGTAATTTCTTAGAGTGTAAGTTAATCTGGAGGTCCTCCGCCAACTCTATTATGCATACATTGGCACACTGTTTATTAGGCAGGCCTAAAGCCGATTCAAGGAACTCATTGACCTGTGACCAAAATGAGTTCACGTGTGGACATATCCATAGTGCATGAAAGATGTCAGCTTCCTGACCACAGGCACGAAAACAAAGAAGAGAATATCTGAGTTTCAAATTATTTAATTGTAGAGGACCATAAGTCTGAGTTGGATAAGAAATAACCAAGGATATGTAGGATTCCTAAAAACCTTTCCAGTCCTCTGGTGACAGTTGTGGCAATACATTGTACTATTTAGACTAGATGACAGGAGTCAGGCATGTTTTAGCATAGAGCAGCATAGTATGATAATTTGAAGTGTAGTTTTTCCAGCCTGAACTTCGACCATATATAGTTACTGTACCTCAATACATGGTAAGGAAATTATAACGCTGAGTACAGGTGAGATCCTAGAGCTGTAAAAAGCTGGTTGCACTTAGTGTTCAATGGGAGTTTCAAATATTTTAATTTTTTTCCCATCAGTTAAATATGAAATCATTTTTATGGACCTATGGATCATTTTTATTTTCATAAACAACCAACATGTGGCGCTCTCCGCTCTTGTTCTCATGTTTCCTGGGTACCATTGCCTGGATAGAATAGTGGAGGGACTGATGGAAAGCTGAGTATGAGAAGTAATGATAGTTAAGCAGGGCAAAGCATAGGGTCATGTTAATGGTAAGTGACAGCTTAAAGGCCGATATACTGAATATGACCATCTGGATGGAACAAGGGGCACTCTTATGTCTACTGCGTACCCCTGAATAAAGCTAGAAGCTTTCTGAAGGTAATAGAGAGATCTGAAAATCATGTACAGTAAGTCCCCTACTTACGAACCAGTTCTGTGCTCGCAGACAAAGGCTGCGAGCGCTGATTAGTGTGTTCTGGTGGGTACAGCATGGGAGATAGCTCTACTAACATTGCGTATGTTGGTACGATGATCTGCCTTTTTTTTCTTCACCCCACTGGGAGTGTGTGTACGCAACTTTACAGGATTGGACATGTGTACACATGTCTGCATTTTTGAAAGTTCGTAAGTTGAATGTAGGGGACTTACTGGATACAGGTGCTGGTCATATAATTAGAATATCATCAAAAAGTTGATTTATTTAATTAATTTCATTCAAAAAGTGAAACTTGTATATTATATTCATTCATTACACACAGACTGATATATTTCAAATGTTATTTCTTTTAATTTTGATGATTATAACGGAAAACTAAGGAAAATCCCAAATTCAGTATCTCAGAAAATTAGAATATTGTGAAAAGGTTCAATATTGAAGACATCTGGTGCCACACTCTGATCAGCTAATTAACTCAAAACACCTGCAAAGGCCTTTAAATGGTCTCTAATGCCCCGTACACACGGGACGACGATCGCACGTACGACCGTGTTGAATCGTACGTTGACGGTCGTATGTAGCCCACTGACATGCACACGACGGTCGTGTGTACAACGTACGACCGGCCGAACGTGATGACGCGAACGCGCGTATAAAGAGGAAGTGCTGGTATCATTGCGCCACCCTTTGGGCTCCTTCATCTAATCTCGTGTTAGTTGAAGTTTGGTGTGTGTTGATTCGCGACTTTCAGATCGTTCTTCAGATCGTTCTTTTTGGATCGTTCTTTGGCTCGTTTCTGGACGCTCGTTCGTCAACCATGTTGCCTTCTCGAGAGAGAAATCTCGCTTCTGTTGGCCTAGGAGTTCTGGCTTGGACCCGAAACCAACGTAGGAGAAGGAGAGAGAGGAGTTGCTGGACCAAGAATTGGTTGCTGAATCGTG
>BLSH010007956.1:32240-49423 GCA_018402905.1 Glandirana rugosa
GGGGGGCGGGGCGTCACGACGACCGAAGGGAGACGAGAGGGGGCTGACGATGCCCCCTACAAAGTCCTACCTCTCACCCCCTTCCTCGATTAGTTATACATTATAAGACTGGGAATGAAAAAATTTACTTGTGTCACTTGTGTGAGTGAGTGACACAAGTACGTACTGACTTCGTATTATTTCACAAATGATACGTAGTCAAACACTCCTTAGGCGAGTCGTGTCTCGTGAAGGGTAAGTAAGTGACAGGTCACGTCGACTCCAACGTCTCTTTTCGTACACACACAACTCGAAACCCCACGTGTGGGATTACGTTAACCGACGCGTGTGGATATCGCGTTGGGAACGAAGTGTACATAAACTTTTACACACATTTGATTTGAAGACAAAAATATGGTTTGTAACCTTTGTCAAATATTAATCCATGGGATTTTCCTTAGTTGTCAGTTATAATCATCAAAATTAAAAGAAATAAACATTTAAAATATATCAGTCTGTGTGTAATGAATGAATATAATATACAAGTTTCACTTTTTTAATGGAATTAGTGAAATAAATCAACTTTTTGATGATATTCTAATTATATGACCAGCCCCTGTACTCTATTGTTTTCCATCAAGAGCTGGCTGTTGGAGGTGACTGCACACAGTACAAACATTTATAGACATTTGATCTAGCTAGCACAAAACACCTAATTATAAACTGTTTCCAATGTTTGGTATAAAAACAGAAGTTTAGTTTACACACATTTTCAAATACATGTGAAGCAAGGGTTGCGCTATAGGTGTGCGCAGCCAATTGCATTAGGGTGTGCACCCCAAAGCTCAACACACACATGCTTTTCTCTGCAACCTCAGCTGCACTGGACAGTGAATGAATGGGAAGTGCTCTGTGCTGAGCGGATTCCTCACAAACTGATGCATAGTAAACACTTTATTATGCTTCAGTCATGCATGAACACAGTGAGTGAGTGTGTTCACTGTGTTCATTTAAAAAAGTAAGGGTCAGAATATTACATATTGATTAGCTCCTTCCCCCACTCTCCATCCTGAAACATCCCCCGTAGCAGTCGGGGGAGAGCAGAGGGAAGCCAGCAGCACTGCGGGGCGGGGGGAGGGCACAACGCAAGGGAAAGCCTGGGCGGTAGGGTAAATCATCACCGCACAAGTGATTAGGGTGTGCCCAGGCACACCCCCTGAACACGCCTGTGGGTTGCGCCATGGAGGTATACTATAGCACCCCCAAAATTTCATTATTGACCCATGTATCATGCTATCAGCAGCCACCATTGCACTCTGCTATTAACATTTTTAAATTGTATTCAATCAGACAGCATTTGGAACAGCAGAACAGGAGCTCAGCACAGTGGACAGTGGAACGATCCTGCTGCTTCCTGTAGATTTCCAGCACTTGGAGATATATATATATACTGTATATATAAGCTGTCCATCTATAGTATGCATAGAAATTAGTTCTGTACAAATAGGACACCATTGAATGCTCTCTATATTCTCTGCAATTCGAATATGTGAATGCAGAAAATACTGCATTATGGCCACTAGGTGGCAATGAAGAGCATACTTATTTTCTATAGTAGTCAGCACCATCTAGTGGCCATAATGAAGTATTTTTCACATTCTTGCATTTGAATTGCTGAATATACTGTATAGCCGAAAAACATTACATTTTCTGAGAAAATTTATTTGCATGCAGTTTTGATGGGCCTGTGAAGCTATAGTTTCAGCTGCTGGATCTCAGGACTGTCACTGACTTTCCCTGTCAAGATTGAGCAGAGCAGATTTGTCTGATGTGAAGTACTGGTGGCATGGGATGGATTCGCTCTGTACTACCCATTCACACCAATTATAGCGTCTTCTTCTGACTTCACTACTACTACTACTACAACACATACAGTACAGGACAATGGAGTGTTGAAAATGACAGGAGGAACTTGCTTGGAATATAGAACACTTCAAGCTGTATTTATTCCGGTCAGCACCAACTGTGAAATAGTGAACCTGATAAACAATGGACACACTGAGCACTACAACTTGCCAATTCTTAATATTAGTTGCTTATATGGAGAAGAGCATAATATATCATCATGATGCAATTAAAATAATTGACATCGTGATTATACATCAATTTGTTCTTTTTCATATAAGCAAGCCAATTCATATCACTAACAGGAAGTTTTCTCAGTGTGGCCTTTGCTTTACTTATCAGGTAACCTGGCCTTCACTCTTCCCAGCTGCTGCTGTGTAAAATGCTCAGAATACTTGTTATTATCAGTATAAAAACATGTATGTGTAAAAGCTATTGAAGAACAAAGCAACATTTTTATGACTTTAATTGTGAAGGGAAAAAGTATTAGAAATCCTGCTTTATCCTTCAATATAGTATTGTATTATAAAGAATACAACAAGCAATCTGTGCATGAGAAACTTTATTTACTCCCGGAGGTGCTATGTGAAAGTCATGACTGTGTTGGAGTTTTCTTACAGAGATTATATTAACTCCTACCAGAAGTTATAAGTTACATATTTCTATTAACGCTCCAATATTTCCAAGTGGTTGCTGACTATATAATATTACATTTTTCATTTGTCATTGTGGTATGTCTGTTAACACAAATTAGAATTAGGGCTAGGAACTTAGCCCTCTCCCAAATCCTCCCAACACTGGCACACCACCAGCAAAGAAAATGGCTAGAACCTCCCTTGATGAAAAGCCATACTGCTGCACCAAGGCACCTCTGCAAAGTGTGGGCCTGAATTTAAACTAAACTACACTATATTACCCAAAGTATTGGGATGCCGGCCTTTACAGGCACATGAACTTTAAAGGCGTCCCAGTCTTAGTCCATAGGGTTCAACATTGAGTTGGTCCACCCTCTGATGCTAAAACAGCTTTAACTCTTATAGGAAGGGGGTCCACAAGGCTTAGGAATGTGTCTATGGGAATGTTTGACCATTCTTTCAGAAGCGCATTTGTGAGGCTAGGCACTGACTTGGATGAGAAGGCCTGGCTCGCAGTCTCCGCTCTAATTCATCCCAAAGGTGTTCTATTGGGTTAAGGTCAGGACTCCTCCACCCCAAACACACTCATCCATGTCTTTATGGACCTTGCTTTGTGCACTGATCCAAATCCTTTGGTGGAGGGGGGGGGTGGTGTTGTGGGTTATGGTGTGGGGTTGTTTTTCAGGGGTTGGGCTTGGCACCTTAGTTCCAGTGAAGGGAACTCTTAAGGCGTCAGCATACCAAAATATTTTGGACAATTTCATGCTCTCAACTATGTGGGAACAGTTTGGGGATGGCCCCTTCCTGCTCCAACAAGACTGCACGCCAGTGCACAAGCAAGGCCCATAAAGACATGGATGAGCGAGTTTGGTGTGGAGGAACCTGACTGGCCTGCACAGAGTCCTGACCTCAACCCGACAGAACACCTTTGGGATGAATTAGAGCAGAGACTGTGAGCCAGGCCTTCTTGTCCAACATCAGTGTCTGACCTCACAAATGCGCTTCTGGAAGAATGGTGAAACATTCCCATAGACACACTCCTAAACCTTATGGACAGCCTTCCCAGAAGAGTTGAAGCTGTTATAGCTGCAAAGGGTGGGCCAATTCAATATTGAACCCTATGGACTAAGACTGGGATGCCAATAAATTCATGTGCGCGTAAAGGCAGGCATCCCAATACTTTTGGTAATATAGTGTATATGAACAACCAAACTGTGTATAAAACACTTTCACTGCCTTTTCTCAGAGGCCAAAATATGAGTAGTTACACAATCCAATAAAGTATCATTTCTACTTTCATTTCCACTTTACATTTTCTACACAAAAAACTTTTCTTTATCTTTTTGCAATACAAACAGTACTGTTACAGTAAGCAAATTTAGAAGTCTAAGGGCCCCCATGTCTTCTACTTCATGGTAATGTTTAGAATGGCACTCCATCACACTAAGGCAGTGGTTCTCAACCCCTGTCCTGGGGACCCACTAATAGGCCAGGTTTGCAGGATAACTGAAATACATCACAGGTGATATCATTTTCTGCTCAGTGATTGCAGTATTCTAGTCTGCATCTCCCCAAGGTAATACTGAAAATCTGGCCTGTTGATGGGTCCTGAGGACCGGAGTTGAGAACCAATGCACTAAGGCATGGTAGTGCATTGCGTTGCCATAAATTGTACATGTCTGATATTTGGCATGTTCGGTACCTTGTCAGACCATTCATTTGATAGGGTTGTCTCTACACAACAGATCTTAGTGTTCTACATAATGAGCGTAAATGCACTGAAAGTATGTATTTTGGCTCTAAATCCCCTATTCCCACTACTGTTTCAACCTCTGCAGTAATTTTGATATGTGTAAATCAATTAATCATTTTTAATCCTTATGTAATCGAAGGTCCACCACACCATCACAGCATATTTCTACAGTACATGATCATATTTAACATAAAGACTAACTTTTAAACTTATTCTGGCACTTCCAAATAATCAAAAATGTCAAAAGGCAATTAGTTGAAAATTCATACTTTTTCTTCGTAACACCTTTTCAATCTTGAGTTTTGTTTCCACCAGTATCTACAATGCGGATGTTCTTTCCCAGTGTTTGTTTACATGGTGAGAGAAACTAGATGGCAGGATTGTGGCTGCTGCAAATGTATCACCTAGGTTGTTCACGTACACTTTTCGACTTTTCAGAATACCAAGTTTTTTTCTGGTTCTGGAACCTGGAGACTTTGTCCAGGTCCACGTGTTACTTGGTATCCAAATGTGCTGTGACAAGGTCATTTAGCACTCAAGGCAAAAAGGCCAAAGCTCTCCAACCCCCCCCCCCCCCCATGGGACATGAAGTGCTTTAGCAGCATAGGTTGCAGGTCCTGCCCCCTTTTGCTAACCCTACTAGCTAAAGCACCCAAGGTGGCCACCTCTTCTGCCTACACCTCTGTACATCACTCATTATTAAGCTGGCCAAAGATGGTTTGAATGTGGACCGGCCGAGATTCAAACTATGTATGGGCAGGCTGAATGTACCAAAGTTGATCGATTTTATATGGGTATAATCACCCCCCCAGGAGAACACAATGGCTCCATGGGAGGGATTCCCTCATTAACACTGATGGAGGAATAGAGTGTTTTTTTTCCCTGCAACCTATGGTTTAGGAAAGAAAATCGCTTTGTCTGTGGCCAGCCTTAGTCTCAGCTGTTCACAGGCTTTTAAATATGCAAGCGGACTGCATCTTAAGTCTCTTGTTAGCTCGCCCTGTCTGCTGTGAGAATCTGCTGCTGGGTGAAAAAGTGCTGGCAGAACACTAACTGTTTGGAGGAAAGCATTTGGGGCACCCTGTTAGTCAGGAACTATCCTGAGTTTAGTTAGTAGCTCAGAAGAGCAGCTGTTTAGTGTATTTTATGCTATGGACTTGCTGTACAAAGCCCTCCTGCATTTAAATTGTGTTTGCTAACATGCTGAATAAAAGTACAGGACACACCTGCATGGCCATTTTCTGGGTGTCCCTGTCTTGTGCATAGTTTGCCGCTGCCAATATCAGTTGAGCCTGTCCCACTTACTATAGGTTTCCTCTTGGTGTTCTGGTTTCCTCCCACAATCACAAATGTACAGGTAGGTTTAATGGCTACTTTCCAATTTGGCCATATAGTGCGTGCATATGTACAGTATATGTGCTAGAGACAATAGTCAATTTAGGGGCAGGGACTCATGTGGCTGAATTGAAGCAGAAATAATGTTAAGGTCCATTCATACCAATTGGGTCTACTGTACTGCGTTGCACATCAACGTCCTTTGCATTAGGCAGCCCATTAATATGAATAAGCCGCCTAACACAAAACAAAGGACCCAAAATGATGTATGCTGAACTTTGAGCAGTGCAGCACACTGTCGTGCCTCAGTGTGGGTTGTGGCATGCTGCAACAAAAGGTGCACTGGGAAGGTGCATAGAGATTCCATTCAGAATGGTTATGAATTATAACAAACACACTGCCAGCACTTGAGTGCTAGAGGATATAAAAGTCTTTCACTTGACTCCTTGTATACCAATCCAGTGCCAATAATGTCATGGAATCGTTTGTGGTTTGCAGCTCCCTTCCAATTGGGAAAATCGCGAATCAATATCAAAATTACAAAAAAAGAGAGCACACCGGTCTCCTGCAACACCTTTGACAACACTTTATAAAATTAAATCCATTAAAATACACACAAAAGTATTAAAATAACAGACATGTAACCATCCATCATATCCAATGGACCGGACCTCCTCACATCTTCATTATGTAGATAAGGGGTTCTCAAACAGGGTACCTGTTTCCCTACATGGAACCCTAGGGTTTCTCCAGAGGTTGCTGGGGGTTCCCTAAGCAATGAGCAATTTATGCAACTTAGTTAAGTTCTGACTGACACCACTGATCTTTTAAGCTATCTGTAACGGGGTTAATTCTTCCCTATGGCCACAAGCATAAGGAGCATTCTTTGCAATAACTATCACACCAGTGTATCACAAGTTGTAAATATAATCATTTTTAGCAGGGCTCCCTGGGACCGAAAAGTTATTTCAATGGTTTCTCTGTGTTGCAAAGGTTGAGAAAGGCTGACCTAGATGATCAATTAAAGGACTCCTTTAGCAACCCAGTAAGTACAAGTTAGCTGACTAATTTCAACTTCCTCAGAGCTTTGAAGGCTTGCTCTTTTGGGCAGGCCTTTAGAGTTCTGAGAAAGAGGGCTTTTCCCTCGAAACAGGTCAACTAACCTGTACTCTGATGGTTGCTAAAGGGGTCTTTCAATTGATCATCTAGATAATGTGTCTCCAAAATGTGGCTCATGGGCCAGATGTGGGCCTTTGCTTGCCTTTATCTGGCCCTTCCCTTGACACCAAAGAAAGGGCACTATTCCTCCCACTGACACCAGCAATGGTATGCTATTCCTCCCACTGATATCAGAGAGGGGGAACTATTCCTCCAACTGAAACCAATGACGGGACACTTATACTCCCACTGACACCAATGATGTAAATTTTATTATACCCACAGACCATCAAACCTATGGCATTGTTTAACCTGAATGATGCCAGGGTGTTTTCTATTTCCACTGGCTGTATTCCAGCCCCCCTATATTTTGAATGGCAGTAAACTGGCCCTTTGTTTCAAATGTTTGGAGACCCCTGATGGAGATGTGAGGAGGTACCATATCTGTGATTTTAATATTTTTGTAGGTACTTTATTAGATTTTATTTAATAAAATGGTGTCAAACGTGTTGCACAAGACCAGTCAGTTCTCTCTCTGATTTTACTGCAAAATTATACTGTATTGTATGATGTGGCAGGTAATCGATTTCAGCATATGGGCAGAAACACAATTTTATGGTAAATGGTAAAACAGAAATAAAATATTAACTTTTCAGGGCCAAATGTGTAAAAACAGGGGTTCAGCACTGGATAGCTCCTAAGGTACTTGCATATATAGTCAAAAACCTTTTGGAGGAGGAGGAATGGACTATGACTTGATCCATTTCAAGATTACATTTTCATTTTTTTTTTTTTATCTTATTTCATTTTTTCAGAAGAGTTCTCTAGTATTAATACTGAGGTATTCCTTGTAATGTCCAGCTATAGTCCTGCATTGTAACAAATCCTACATTGTGTATATATTTTTTGTTATTTGTTGTCTAATACAAGCAGTAACGTTATGTCCCACATTTTGTTTAAAAAAGTTGTTAAAAAAAGGTTTAAACAAAAACAACAACTTCAATCTTCAGGCCTCATATACACGGGCGTTTTAAAAAAACGAGCTGTAACGTCAGTACCGACGCCAGGAGAAAAGCCACGTTAAAAATATGATTTTATCAGCGTTTTGCATTGACGTAAGTGCGATTTTTCAGCGCTAGCTTTCAGCTGTGTTTCCCTGCCTCTATTCAAAATCAATGTTTCCCTATGGGAGCCCATTGATTTGAATAGAAGTCGCACCAGAAGTCGGATCATGATGATCCGAATTGCGGTGCAACTTGTGTGCAGAGGATCTTGAAGGGGAACTCCCACAAAAATGTAAAACATTTTGTGCACGGGTTTCCCCCCCAAGAGGTACCAGACCCTTTGGTCTGGTATGGTTTTAAGGGGAACCCCCACGCTGAAAAAAGGCGTGGGGTCCCCCCCAAAATCCATACCAGTCTCTTATCCTGGCAGGCCAGGAAAGGGGGTGGGACGAGCAAGCACCCCCCCTCTTGGACCGTACCAGGCCGCATGCCCTCAACATGGGGAGTATGGGTGCTTTGGGGCGGGGGGGCCCTGTGCCCCCACCCCAAAGCACCTTGTCCCCATGTTGATGAGGACAAGGGCCTCTTCCTGACAACCCTGGCCATTGGTTGTTGAGGTCTGCAGGCGGGGGCTTATCAGAATCTGGAAGCCCCCTTTAACAAGGGGACCCCCAGATCCCGGCCCCCCACCCTCACCCCCATCCCGGGTCCATGCTGCGCCATTGCCTTATATTGACATGGGGCGGGGCCATCCGCTAATGTCATTCGGAGGCCCGAACACTTATGACGTCACACCCTGGGGCGGGGCTGTGATGTCATAAGTGGGCGGACCTCCGAATGACATCAGCAGGTGGCCCCGCCCCATGGCAATATAAGGGAATGGCGCAGCGCGGACCCAGCATTTGAGTGGGAGAGAGCGACGAGTCAACGTCTCCAGAAGGGGGGGGGGAAGACAGCGGAGGAGACAGCGGCAAAAGAGCAGAATACAGAAGACCCCTCAGAAGACAGAAGACCCCGCAAAAGAGCCGAAGAAAGAAGATACCGGAGAGGGAGAAGAGAGGGGAGAAGACACCGGAGCCGATTTAATAAAATATTTTAAAAACCTGTGTAGTGTGTTTTTTTGGACACTTTTTTCAGGTGAATGGATAGGGGTACGATGTACCCCATACTCGTTCACATAGGGTAGGGGGGCCGAGATATGGGGGGTTAATAACGCCCGCGTGTATGAGGCTTAAATAAATAAAGAGATATGGTGGCCGACGGCCGTACATGCTTTGATTTTAATATCCAATTGATGTGAGATCTGAGCAAAATGATTGAATCAGAAAACCATCAAGTAGCCATAACTTCCCTTCCAATCAATTTAGATTCAGTTAAAACTGAATTCGATCAAACTGAGTTGATAGGCCAGGGTGGAGAATTATTGATCATTTTGCATTACTCAGCAACAATGGGCTGAATTGGTCATAAATTTGATTATAGTTCAAATTATTTCATTATCAGATTGCCTGGTTGAAACGGATGTGGTACGATTGTTTCTTTCAACTATTGATCGAATTTCACTTCCCTGTGTTTGTCAATTGTATTGTCAACTATCGATTTACTATTCCTATTGGGATTGATTGAAAAATAAATTGATCATTTATCAAAGGCTGTATGGCAACTATTAAACCGAACTCCAAGTAATATTAATACTTTTATCATGAACCTGTCACCAAACTCTAACCTTTTAATGTATTTGGGTCCTTATTCACTAGCTTAAAACTGAACGCAGCTTTAAGTTATTTCCTAAGCTCAATCAACATACACTTCCTAAAGTTCTAATACACGTTGTAAAGTGAAAAGCCTTTACTTCTTTAGCAAATCAACATAAATGTCTGCTTCAAACTTTGTCCATTGTGAAAACGTTTGACTCCGCTTTTGCTGAAAGGCCGTGCAATAAAACTGTAAAGACCAGCGTTTATTAGGCCAGCATTTCTAAACCTTTTAAATATGGAGGAGACCAATAACTTTCCAGTCTCAGGGAATTTCCGATAATAATTACTAAAGCCACAGCTCATTGTACATTAGTGTGATGGTCTCTGGGAAGAATGTTCCTTATATTTTTGGTCATTAGGAAGAATCCCCTTTACAGATAGCTAAAAAGAGCAGTGGTGTCCATAGTTACTTATCTGAGAGGCAGTAAACTGCTCATTGCTCAAGGAACCCCTAGCAACCTTTGGAGGACCCCTGGCGTTCCACAGAGCCCTGGTTGAGGAAGGCTGTATAAGACAGAAGCCATAGCAGAAAAGCAGCATAAAAATATGCTTTGCTTAGGTGGACATCTTGTGGCTGTAATTCAGAACTGCATGCATTTTTTTTTACCACACTTATTATTGAAATGTTAAACTATATTGCTTTTAATTTATTGCATTTATATAAAATATGTATTTGTTTACATAACATATAATAAATTATAAACAATAGTTATCCTAAAGTAAGCCTGGCATGGTGTCTTCTGTTTGTCATATCAATCTCTTGAGTATCCATAAAATTGTGCGATGCATTAACCACTTCAGTCCCAGAAGGTTTCACCCCTTCCTGACCAGAGCACTTTTTGCGATACGGCACTGCGTTATTTTAACTGACAATTGTGCGGTCGTGCGACGTTCTGCCCAAACAAAGTTGATGTCCCTTTTTCCCTTCAAATAGACTTTTCTTTTGGTGGTATTTGATCACCTCTGCGTTTTTTATTGTTTGTGCTAAAAACAAAAAAAGGCCGACAATTTTGAAAAAAACAATATTTTTTACTTTCTGTTATAAACACATCCAATAAAAAACCATATAAACATGTAAGCGAATATTGATTGATTTGCGCAAAAGTTGCTCCTCTCCGAACGATCGCTGAGTTCCCAGTGGACTCGCTGATTGGCTCCTGATTGTCTCCTGCTGTGTCCAATCACAGCGGGAGCAGTTTTCCAGTGGTACGCTACCCAGAGCCAGAAGGAGCGAACAGCAGACAGGTACGTTGTTTCGCATAGGTGTCCTGCGGTTGGCGGACGTTAGAGACCTTGCGCTCCTCCACCTTCCTTTTGAGGATTCCCCACAGATGCTCAATAGGGTTTAGGTCTGGAGACATGCTTGGCCTGTCCATCACCTTTACCCTCAGCTTCTTTAGCAAGGCAGTGGTCATCTTGGAGGAGTGTTTAGGGTCGTTATCATGTTGGAATACTGCCCTGCGGCCCGGTCTCTGAAGGGAGGGGAATGGGGATCATGCTCTGCATCAGTAAATCACAGTACATGTTGGCATTCATGGTTCCCTCGATGAACTGTAGCTCCCCAGTGCTGGCAGCACTCATGCAGCCCCAGACCATGACACTCCCACCACCATGCTTGACAGTAGGCAAGACACACTTGTCTTTGTACTCCTCAACCTGATTGCCGCCACACACGCTTGACACCATCTGAACCAAATACGTTTATCTTGGTCTCATCAGATCACAGGACATGGTTCCAGTAATCCATGTCCTTAGTCTGCTTGTCTTCAGCAAACTGCTTGCGGGCTTTCTTCTGCATCTTTAGGAATGACTTCCTTCTGTGATGACAGCCATGCAGACCAATTTGATGCAATGTGCCGCGTATGGTCTGAGCACTGACTGGCTGACCCACCACCCCTTCAACCTCTGCAGCAATGCTGGCAGCACTCATACGTCTATTTCCCAAAGACAACCTCTGGATATGACGCTGAGCACGTGTACTCCACCTCTTTGGTAGACCATGATGAGGCCTGTTCTGAGTGGAACCTGTCCTTTTAAACCACTGTATGGTCTTGGCCACCATGCTGCAGCTCAGTTTCAGGGTCTTGGCAATTTTCTTATAGCCTAGGCCATCTTTATGTAGAGCAACAATTCTTTTTTTCAGATCCTCAGAGAGTTCTTTGCTATGAGGTGCCATATCAAACTACCAGTGACCAGTATGACAGAGTGAGAGCGATAACGGTAAATTTAACACACCTGCTCCCCATTCACACCAGAGGCCTTATAACACTAACAAGTCACTTGACACCGAGGAGGGAAAATGGCTAATTGGGCCCAATTTGGACATTTTCACTTAGGGGTGTACTCACTTTTGATGCCAGCAGTTTAGACATTAATGGCTGTGTGTTGAGTTATTTTGAGGGGACAGCAAATTTACACTGTTATACAAGCTGTACACTCACTACGTTACATTGTAGCAAAGTGTCATTTCTTCAGTGTTGTCACATGAAAAGATATAATAAAATATTTACAAAAATGTGAGGGGTGTACTCACTTTTGTGAGATACTGTAATTATGGTTATGCCCAGCACATCTGAAAAAGGCGCCCTTCTGCATTCCATTTTTTTTTTTACAAACATATAAGAGAAATACGGGGCTTCCTGGCGTTCTATGGCTCCATGCACTCTAACTTATTTTTAAACTCCTAGCAGATAATTTAAGCTTTTTTTTGCTGCTCCTAGAAGCAAATAGTGTTATCCTATGTGTCCATATACATTATTGTAGGCTGGAGGTGTTTTTCAAGCTTCAGCTTTCAGAGGCAGAAAAAAAAACAAAAAACAGACAGCTCCTAAAAGCTCCCGAACACTTTTAACCGATACTAAGCACCGGTTTTGCTTTTATTTTTCTTAGCCAGAGACCCGACAGTGTCCTTAACAACTAGTGTATAGCTGGTTGTTTGGGACTGGGCTGGAAAGCCGCGCTCTTAACAACAGATGACTCATCATCTGTCAGTGGGGTTCCCCTCTGACACCTGAATGTAAACAAAATGATTGCCGGCAATATAAATTGAAAAAAAAAACAGCATGGGGTCCCCACCAATACATACCAGGCCCTTTCGGGTCTGGTACACATTTTAAGGGAAACCTCACGTCAAAAAAAAACCAGCGTGCCCCCCCCCAAGTCTATATTAGACCCTTAGGTCTGATATGGATTTTGAGGGGAACCTCATGCCAAAATTAGAAAACACATGGGGGGCAGGATCTGGGGGCCCCCTTGTTAAAGGGGGCTTTCAGATTTTGATAAGTCACTCCCAGCATCCCCACAAATACCAGGCCAGGGTTTTGGGGAAGATATCAATATGGGGCCAAGGTGCGCACCCCCCCCCCATGTAGAGGGCATGTGGCCTTTAATGGTTCAGGAGGGGCGAGTTTGCACACCCCCCCTCCCTTTCCTGGTCTGCTGGACTGTATGCTCGGATAAGGGTATGGTTGCTTCTTTTTTTTTTACATTTTAATTGGGTTTTAAGGAAGAAGAAATACAAACAGCGGCCGATGCAAGGGGTCTATACTGATTAGCCTAAAAAGTGATAAGACATTATAAAGAAAATCTTACAACAGGGGAAATCTGAGTACTGTATCAGAGGTCAAGGATCTTTAAATCTATTAGACAAGGATTTACAGAGGCTATCGAAGGCAAGTGAAGCGTTAGAGCGAAGAGCTATCATTCTTTTCAGGAATAGTGTGCTTTTATTGTGGAAATAGTTTCAGACACATTGGGAGCATATTGACTCTCCCAGTGCCTTAGGATGGTGACTCTAGCAGCTAGTAGTATGTGGGTAACTACACCCCAAAGTTCGGTACATCGGGATCGCTCAACTCTAGTGATAAGTTACCTATGTGTTCATAGCCCACCAGCACGGGGGGGGGGGGAACCGGAGGAGGAAAATTGAGCCAGTCTATATAGGGTAGCTGAGTGGCAGCAGGTAGCTCCCAGTGATTAATACAGTGGGAAGCATGGTAAATAAATTGGTAGGCCCGCAGCCATTGAGAGTTGGAAAACGTTTTATGCAATTCTAATTCCCACTTCAATAAAGAGGGGGAATTTTGAAATATGAGTTTATTTTGGAATAGATTATAAAAAAAGTGTAATTTCCCTTTTTGGAGGATGTAGCCGAAGTATTAAATTGACAGGCCTTAGAGTGTAGAGAAGCCTTGGGGGGAGGATATCTGTGAAGAAAGGAGGCATTTTGCAGATAGGAATAATACTCAATGTAAGGATATCTGTGAAGAAAGGAAGTAATTTAAAGGAAGGAATAATACTCAGTGTGAGGTAAGTTGTAAATTTCCTCCAGCTCCTCCCTGCTCCTGAGCCGGCGGGCTTGACCAGTGTTTGGTCGATAAACTAGCGATAAGCACCTCTAGTACATAGATAGGTAAATGTATATTGCTACTTGTAGTACATCACAATGATACGTTATGTAAGGCCCTCCATGCTAGGATAGACACTTGCGTAGGTAGTGGTACAGTTTCCAGGTCACATGGTAGCCACCTAGCTGTCAAAAGTAGTAAATAAAGATTTTGGCCTGGTATCAGAGTGGATTTCAGACCATAGGATATGGGCTGAGGGCCTGAAACAGTGTTTAAATTGGTCTAGTTGTGTAGCTAAATAGTAGTCTCTAATGTCCACAAAGCCCATACCTCCAATGGACCTATGTTTAGTTAATTGTGAATAAGGGCATCTACTGCATTTGTTTTTCCAGATACATTTTTTAAGCATGGATGTGATGGACCACTTCTAAACTTACTGGTTCAAAGGCCATGTGATACACTATAGCAGGGGTCCCCAACCCCAGGGCCGTGGACCAATATCGGTCCATGGCCTGTTGAGAGCCGGCCCACACAGCAGAAGGTGTGTGGCAACCTCGGTCTGGACAGGACGATCACAGACCACGGTGCTCTCCCAGGTCTCCTACCCTGCAAACAATGTCATCCTATCAGCAGGCCAGAGGACGCGAGGAGCTGGAGATCTAGACAGAGAGTGGGAGTCTTTCCATATAATCATCCGGTAATCATCCGCTTGTTAACATGATAAATTGGGCAACTCCCCCCCTCCGTCCAATAGTGCAGGTCCTATCTCTACCTGCCCTGCTGATATGATGACATTGTCGGTGGGGCGGGAGAACAGGGAGAGGACACACAGGCTGAAAACTGCCTCTGTTCTGCCAAACGTAGGATTGTGCAGGGGAGGCAGAGATTCAAAGGTAGTAGTGATGTTAGAGAGAAAAGGGGGGCCATGACTGCAAGGGACACTGTGATGGGGGGGCTGTGATTGCTAAGGACACTGTAATGTAAAGGGGCATGGTGATATAAAGAGGATTGCACTGTAAGGGGGCACTGTAATCATTACAGTGCCCCTTTACAGTGCAGTCCCCTTTATATCATGGTGCCCCCTTACAGTGCAGTCCCCTTTACAGTGCATTCCCCTTTACATTAATGTAAAGAAGACTGCACTTTAAAGGGCACTGTAATGTAGAGGGGAGTTGTGATGTGAAGGGGAACTGATGACACTGTGGGACTGCTTTAAAGAGGGACCTGTGATATAAAGGGGGACTGTGGACACTGATATAAGAGGGAAACTGTAAAGTGGGGGGTTGTGTTGTGAAGAGGGGCTGAGAACCGACTCCGTAAATATCCCACACCCCGGTCCATAGAAAAATTAGCTGCCTTGAAACAGGCCCCTGTTGCCAACAAGATTGGGGGCCGCTGGTTAGCTCTTATGAATTTGCACCAAAGTTTCCTGGTATGGCAATCTTCAAACCCGCAGGGTTCACCATAGCTCAGATGAGGTTGACCCTCATCCCTGTTAGAAATGGCTTCCTGGTTAAGTTACATGGATAGCTCAAGTGACCTTGAGGCCTGGAGGTTCAGGTGCAGCCAGGCGTGGAGGTGATTCCTGGAGTCGCACAAGGGAACAGGAGAGCTGCAGAGGTGCTACTGAGAGACTTTAAAGTGGTCCACTGGAGTCGGTGAGTGACTGGCCCTGGGAGCTGGAAGAGAAAATGCTGAAGCAGACTGGAAGAGGAATAGTGGACAGTCTGTTTAAGCCTTGGGAGACAGTCAGGGGAAGGAGTGTCACTGTGAGGAAAGTAGGTCTGTGTGGTGGCCTGGAAGAGGGATGGGCTGGAAGTTGTAGTACATCAAAGGGGCTAGCACCCAAGTACTTGCTATATATTCGGGGGCCCGTGATCCCTGGCCTGTAATGGGTGGTCCTGAGGTCCTGCTGACAGAGTGCGGGCCTCACCAGGTGCTAGCTGCGGTGAAAAGAAAGGAGTAGAGAAGTTTGATAAATTTCCTTTCAAGCTGGGAACCAAGTGATGTGCTGGAGAGTAGTGAAGCAGCAATAGTCTGCAAGTACAGTGCTGGAGAGAGAATTGCTAGAAGAAACAGTCAGCAAGCTGAGAGCTGGAGAGAGTTGTGAGGAGTAATAGTCTGCTGAAGGATAGTCTGTAGGGCAAGTGTGCATATACAGGGCTGTGTATGGAAGTCATGTACAATAATTCCTGGGGCATCCCACAGTCACCCCTTTTCCCTATCCAAGTTATTTCCCCTAAATAAAACAACAAAACAAGTGCTGGCCTGGTCAGTGTCTACGGATGTGCGAGATATGGTGGAATTGAGGGCAGCTATCACGTGAACCACAACTAATGCTACTCCCAAGGAAGCATATGGCTACAGGAGTAAGACCCAGCCTAAGGGCTGTGGCATCCCTGGGAAATCCGAAAGGAGCTGCAAGCACGTTTTGTAGGGTCCCAGTTACTGTTTGTCTGGGGGACGTCTGTTCTATGCTCCTGGAGCATTTACAGGAAGCCTCCTAATGATCCTTGACAGGCAATTGGAGTACAGAAGTTGACTAACCTTGCATGTGGCTGCACAGTGATCAGGAAACAGTGAGTACCAGCCTTCTGGACCCATAGATTTTCTTTGGCTTTTTGGGGAGATTAGCAGTTACTTGTACACTTAGGACTGTATTTCCATTAAGGAGTCCCTGTTTTGTACTGTTCATCTATACACTTTAAAGGGGGTGCCACCCTGAAGTCTTTGTGCAGAGTCCTCATTTTCAAGTTTAAAGTTACCGGAGTATCCCTAAGCTCACCCTCACTCTATCCAAGTTCTACCCAAAAATAAAAAGACAAAACAAAAAAAGAGCTGCACACCCTGTTTACTGACGCAGGTGTGCGGGAAATGTTGTGTGCCTGGCTGCCATGTGCCTATCAGGAAATGGAACCCGAGATGAAACAGCCAGACCAATACCACCTGTGCGCTACAGTTAGCTTTAATGTTAACCAGTAATTCGCCCATGCATGGCAAAGTAAAGGGCTTACTTAACCACTTCCTTACTGGGCACTTAAACCCCCCTCCTGCCCAGACCAATTTTTGGCTTTCAGCGCTGTCGCATTTTGAATGACAATTGCGCGGTCGTGCAACGTTGTATCCAAACAAAATTGATGTCCTTTTTTCCCCACAAATAGAGCTTTCTTTTGGTGGTATTTGATCACCTCTGCGGTTTTTATTTTTTGCGCTATAAACAAACAAAGAGCGACGATTTTGAAAAAAGAACAATATTTTTTACTTTTTGCTCTAATAAATATCCAAAAATAATATATAAAAAAAAAATTATT
>BLSH010007956.1:51161-117625 GCA_018402905.1 Glandirana rugosa
ACCTTCACTCTCCTTTAGAGACGTTTAATTCCCTTAAGTAACTCTTAGGGGGGTCCACTGGCCTTCAACACAGGGGTAACCTTCTAAAGGAAAGATGATGAAAAGACCCCTGTTTTGTCCTAAACCCTAAAAGAAAATGAAAGTGAAAGTTACTATTACCATTAGTCCTTTTTATCTCTCTCCCGTGCCAGTTGTTATTTTTCGCAGGATTAGGGAGAGATGAGATAGGTTTTGTGTTTTTTGCAAAACGGAAATCGACATGAAATTGGGGATGTCTAGACGCGATAACGGCTTCAGTGACAGGGATCAGTAGATCTGGTATGTCCCCTGTCACAGAACGGAGAACCGCCGTGTTTACATCGGCGGTTCCCCGTTCTGAGGCTGCTAAAAGAGATCGGCGGGTCTCGATGTCCCCCCGACCCACGGGCACGCCCACGCAGCGTGCGGCGTGCGCGCCGCCGCTGCCGCCAGGGGGCGCGCCAGGAGCGTGCACAGGGGACGACGTCCATGGACGCATTTCAGATCCGCGCTGGAGCTGTACTTCGGCAATAGCGCAGATCTGTAGGGGTTAAAGTACAGCTAAAGGCAAAACGTTTTTTGTGTTTTGGATAGAGTAGAGAGGGATTAGGACGCTTTTTATTGTTGACCGTGCCCTCTCTCTATTTTTCCTGATTACCATTATCATTGAAAGTGAAAGTAAAAGAAAATCCCAAATCCTGTTTTGTCCCCAGAAAAGTAGTAGAAAGGAAATCTTCCAATGGGGACACAACTTCCGGTCACCTGGGGGGATTCTCAATGAATTCCCTTAATTTGCAGAGATTTCCTCTCACTTCCAGTTTGGCTATGGGACAGGAAGTGAAGGGAAATCCTTGCAATGGGACACAGATGGTGGGAAAAAAAACCGGACAAGTGTTATAACCCTTCCTTTCTCTATCCAAAATGGCTATGCCTATAGTTCTACTTTAATTAGCTGCCCCAACAACTTCTTACACTTACCTTCTCTTAACCACCACTGTGCCCCACTGAAGTGTTTTTCAAAAGGCCAATTAAAGTCTCATACCTTTTTATCTCTTTCTAGTCCTGTACCGGGTATGTTAATTATTGTTACTTATTTTTTTTGGGAAATACTTTAAAATATTGGTACTTTCTCTCCCACTCCAGTGCTATGTGTTGGCATAGCAGAATAACAGCCACACACCGCATTGCTAGTATCTACATACAGACTTGTATTGAAGAGAAGGGAAAGGGGGTTAGACTGTATCCCTTACTGTACGTCTAATTCTGGCACCTATTGGACTGCGCAGTCATATGTAATTGATGTGAAATTATTTAATTGATGTGAAATTAGGTTAAATGTTTTTGGATTGCTCTTACATAATTTACAAGTGTGCGTTAGAGCTTAACGCCAAAATAGTGTAGGCAGAAAAAGTAACAAATTAACAAGACATGGCTACTGTTTAAATTAAGCATCACTGATCGAAATTTGGCTGGTTTAGCAGGGACAAGCTGAATTTTGATCGGTGCGCATCAGTTTCTGTTTGACAGAAGTTGATCATTAATTGACTTCTGTCAAAGGAACATAATGGAAAATATTTCTTGATTAGTGGCTGCAACCAATCAATTGCTGTCACTTGTCGGTGTATTCTAACAGCAGCAGGTACCACTGTCAGAATATAATGTATTTTCAGGGCAGAATTCCTCTATCCACCTCTACCAAAGAACTAAAAAAAAAAACAGTACACGGCGTGCCTAAGTATAAAATCCATTTACATCAAATTGCAAAAGATGTAGCTACCGTGCTTGTGATAGTACTCAGGTCTCTATCCAGAGGATAAGATCAGTATTAGGAGCTCTTGTGTATTGTAAATAAAGGAAAAGCACCTAGAAAGGTGCATATGTGCATGAAAATGCTGGAGCAGTTTGCTATGTTGACTCACAAGTACAAGGGCACAATATGATTGCATTAGCTATAAACTTCAATGCTATATTATAATTTTTAACTTTTATAATTAACTATTATTATGCATAAAATGAATAATACACAATGATTAGCTTTGGAATATATTCTCTCTTTTTGTATATATAGGTGTATATATTGTATATCCACAAGAGGGCATCATAGTCAAACACAAGTACAACCATTAGGCGTCATGCAGGAAATTCAATCATATTCTGGCTCTTATACTCAATGTTACATATTTAAACTGAACTCCAGACAAACTTAAATCAGTAGTTGTCAACTTGCCAAATATAGGGGACTCAATATGTAGCACAATAGCTTACATTTGGTAAATTTACAATCAATATTTATTAGGGTGGTACCAATAACTTTGTAGCTTACGTTTACCTATTCTTTTCTTTATGTTTCCAGAGTAACTGTCACATAATTTGTGCAGCGCCAGATATTTCCCCCAAAATATAATCCACTAAAGGGGTCTCACATTATGCAATCTTTAAGTAATGTAGAATAAATGTAGAATTCAAAGGGAGCTTTTTATCCCTTTTTCATATTTGAATTGCAATATACAGTACACAGGAAAACATAAACCCTGTCATATGTTGGTGTTACAAAAGGATGAAATCAAATCAGGTTTGCGTGTTGCACTGTGCTGTGTTAAAAATATAATCAGCATGTACAGTATCTGGAGGTGTATTGCAGCCCATTCATTATGTATGCAGTGTACTGCATTATAGCGTGAACAGGCCCATAGGAGCGGGTTCTGACAGTATGCAGCTGTTCCAGCATTCTTGCTGTCACTCAGAACATCTACCTACCTACAATGTTTTCTATTAACCATTCCCTGCCTTACATCTTTAGATTCAGCTCTTTGCTTCTTCCCTAAGGGCTTGACCACACAATGGTGTATTGAGGTAATGCATCCGCCGCAATGTGCTTTATCATGTGTTGCAATGTACTTCATTAACACAGCCTTTTGACTGGACCCTTATGCAAGAGCACCTCAACGCACATCATGCGCTGTAGTGTCCTGTGGAGTGCTCTAGTGCAGGTTCACTTTGAAGATGTATAGAGATACCATTCAAAATACAAGCATACCATGTGTTGGGGTAATGCATGTGTTTTAACGCACATTACTACAATGAAATTATGTGAATAAGCATTAATGTGAGCCCATCATTCCAGTTCTTATCCACACTCCACTTCCAGGTAGGGTTGCCACCTCATCCCTTTAAACCCGAACACATATGAATTACACAGGTTCTGAGGCTAATTCAATGCAGCTAAGGCATCAAGTGACTTTAATTACCACCTTAACCACTTCAGCCCTGCAAGGATTTCCGATGTTAGGTGCAGAGCACTTTTTGCGATTCGGCATTGCATCGCTTTAACTGACAATTGCGCGGTAGTGCAACGTTGTACCCAAACTAAATTTGCTTCCTTTTTTTCCCACAAATAGAGCTTTCTTTTGGTGGTATTTGATCACCTCTGCATTATTATTGATCACAGCTATAAACAAAAAAAACGACAATTTTGCAAAAAAAAAAACAATATTTCTTGCTTTTTCCTAAAATACAAATTCAAAAAAATATATAAAAGAATCTAATTTATTCAGCCGATGTATATTCTTCCTCATATTTTTGGTAAAAAAAAATGCAATCGGCATTTATTGATTGGTTTGCACAAAAGTTGCCGCGTTTACAAACCATGAGAATTAATTTCTGGCTTTTTTACAATAATTTTTTTTTTTTTACTGGTAATGGCGGTGATCTGTGATTTTTATCGGGCCCTTGATATTGGGGTGGACATGTCGGACATTTTTGACACTTTTTTGGGACCAATGGCATTTATACAGCGATCAGAAATTTAAATATCCACTGATTGCTGTTTAAATGTAATTGGCAGTGAAGGGGTTAACCTGGGGGGCCATCTAGGGGTTAACTGTGTTCCCTGGGCATGTTCTAACTGTGAGGGGGCTGGGCTGTCAGGGGCATAAGAGATCTAACTGATCCCAGTGACAGGGATCAGTAGATCTCTTAGATGCTGCCTGACAGCATGAGGAACCGCCATGTTTACATTGGCAGTTCCCCGTTTTTCTTTTGTCCGCTCGCCGGCGGACATTGAGTCTGCCCGAGCCACAGGTACACTCCTGCAGAGTGCGGCGGGCACGAGTGCACACCACTGGCGGCACGCTCCCACCTGATAGCCGCGCATGCGCGAGCCGCTGTTTAAAGACTCCGATTCGTGCTACAATGCCACTCAGCAGCAGTAAATGTACTCAAACCGATCAGGAACCAGTTAATCAGCCACAGAACCTGTGTAATCAATATGTGTTCGGTTTTAAAGAGATGAGGTGGCAACCATACTTCCAGCTCTGTGCCCCTTCATCAGCTTTCCCGCAGCTTATCGAAGCTACTGCTCTCCAGGACCACCTAGGTGCCTACCTAGCCTCATTTCCACTCTTGCCTTCATGCCCAGGTAGCGCCTAGCCCTTAACTCCTGTGCTTGTCATCCTTAACTACCTCCCCTACCTTTTACACAGGGCAGACCCCTGTCCACAGATCCACTTTCATTTGCTTCTAGCAGACCAGATCGGAGGTAGGTGGGTGTCAGCGGACACAAGTCTGTTGACACCCACCAGTCCATAGGGTTGAAATCTGATCAGGACTGCCTGAAAAATTGACAGATGGACCTGATCGGGACAGTCATGTGAAAGGGGCCTATATCTTTCTGATATCCTTTTCACCAATACCCTCCACTACTACTGCCTACTGGCACTGCCAACTCGACCTTTCAAAACATTATGACATTATTCTATTAGGAAAATGTACCTTATTAATTTTTCCTTTCCTCCTCACTGTTATCAGAGCCACCTGATGAAGAGGGTTCGCACTGGAAACACGTCAGCCTAGCCACACGGACACCGTCTGGTCCCTCTGCTGAGGTGGAGATCTATAGGTGCCTTGGAGGCACAATGACCACTTCTTGCCTTGTTGTCTTTTAATTGCTCCGTTTGTGAGTATATATATTTCATCTTACTTTTCATAAATGTTTTAATGGTATTGCACTAGGTCGGTGCGCCCCTCTCTTGTTTTTTCTTCCCTAGCACCACACTGGAAGCACAGCATCTGGTAGCAATTGGAACAGTGCTCTCCGCTGTGGCTGGGTCTTCTGTAGAAGTGGAGCGCTGTTGGGCTTCTGCCCATCTGCCTGCATGCTGGGACTAAAAGTAGAGGACCCGGGTGGATATAACATACCCAGCCACCTCTGCCTCATCAGGTGCAGTCTCTCCCTGCAGAGGGTGGGAAACAGGGAAACATATTGATTGGGCATGTCCAGGAGCCCAGGTAACCTGCGGAATTGTGACATACATTTCTTGCTGAAGTACTCAGACCACAGTGGGTTACTCACACTCTAGCTTTTTCATTCAATAAATAGTTTACATTCTTTTCAATGCAAACCAGCTGCTCTGTGATTGGAGGAGGGGCAGAAGAACATCATGATTTCCTCTAATGTGCTAGATTTACATCACTAACACTGGCCAATCTAAACAGCTGAAGACCAAGAACACTGAAGAAGCTGAGCAGAAGATATTGGTGCAGGCAAGGGAGCACTAAGAGGTTAGCATCTGTAGACTTTTTTTATTAACGACACAGTTTTCCTCTCCCCCACAGATTTCAATTGGTTTCACGATAAAGTTCAAGTTTGCTGAAATTCAAATAGGATTCGCTGAACCCCTGGTGAATTGAACCCAGGCATATTTGTCCATCCCCAACCAAAAGGAGTTGGATGTACTAAATTACACAGATTCCACCCTCTGATCCAAAGGCAACACAAGCGTTTCAGAATAGAGCACCTACAACAACATATTCATGATGTTCCATCGCTCATATTTTGGGGCATATTTGAATTGTTATTCCTCCTAGAATTAAACTGTATGTTTAAAATGGTTTTGACTTAATTCTGCACCAGCCATGAAACACCAAAAAATGGTATAGCATAGGAATTCCAAGCAGTCTTTCATGTGTGCTTAAAAGCAGAACCAGATTACCCAAAAGGTAACCCTGGCAAGTGCCTGGGGTCTGGTGGGTATCTGAATGCCCATCTGAATTACAGTCTTAAGGCTTAAAAAAAGCTTAAATCTGTAAAGCCACCTAATCACCAGTGGTGGTTGGTCCATAACAGGCGCAGGGGCGCTGCCCCCCCCCAAAGCTCCCAAAGTTAGTTTGCCAAAGAAGAAAGTTACTTTAACATGTTGAAAACTGTTAGTCCCCCTAGTGCCAGTTTACTGTTCTGTGACTCTAACAGTAGCAAGGAAAATGCACTGTGGGGTTGTAGTTTGCTTGTGAGGATTCACCCTCTGGCTGTACTACAGTGGAACTGCATTTCCCATCTGACTGTGCAGCAAAGAAGGATTCCTGGGGGAAGAAGTGCCTTGTGGGAGAGACTATTTAAAGCAGTTGTATCCTCTATACCAGGCATATGCAATTAGCGGACCTCCAGATGTTGCAGAACTACAAATCCCATGAGGCATAGCAAGACTCTGACAGCCGCAAGCATGACACCCAGAGGCATGATGGGACTTGTAGTTTTGCAACAGCTGGAGGTCCACTAATTGCATATCCCTGCTCTATACTAACGTTTTTCTTTTAAATATAATCCAATAGTATATATTATAGTTAGTTAAACTATCCTAGTTAGACTACAAGAAACGTCCTCTTACTGTATGTAAAAGATATGATATTTTCTTTCTGCAATCATCTTCGGCGCCGCCATTTTAGATGAGGGCTTCCATGTCTTGTTCTGTTCCCTATTTCCATCCTTTTTTCTTATTCTGGTCCATAAACCCACGCATGCGCATAACGAAGTACATTCCGGCCTGTTTGTTCCCGGTTACTATGGAAATGGAGAAGAGCCAATCATGAACTTTCCTCTGTCTGCCTTGCTCCAGTATCGAGGTAATACTGTTAGGAGACGTATTTCCTACATTATTACCTCTTGGAATGTGCAGGTAGGCAGCAGCAACGTTTTTAATATATGTATGAAACAACTTGGACATCTTGGAATAATAGAATATAAAATTATCTCTATATATAATTTTGGCTCTATCAAAATACTATTCCTATTTTATATATATATATATATATATATATATATATATTTGTTTATTTGATTTTACTAAGAAATAATATTTATAAAATTAAATAAATGTATTTATAAATAGTATTTTTTTACATATATAACTTTAGATTTTTGGAGAGACATGAATGCATGTAGATCTCAGATTCATTACAATAACAATATCAATTGCAAAATCTTAAAAAAATTATCAAATTTAAAAAAAATATTATTTGTAATCCATTTTTATAATAAATAAAATAAAATAAATTAATTCTTACTCTGTTTCTTTTTTTTTTCTTTTCAATGAGTTTTTATATATATATGTTGTTCACTCCCCTCTCTTGTGCTGTCTGCGACTCCTTCCCTCTCTGCTTCACCCGTGACGTCGCACGGGACTTTTTCTGAGCAACACTCTGCTTGTCTCATGAGATGGGCGTCTGCAATGGGAAATAATGCTGCCAGTATACCCCAAACAGGATGGCGGAGTCCTGGAGTCCTGCCGTAATTTAGCGATACTCGCATGTTCGGGCGATGTCACGGAAGAACAAAATACAGATATATGCAGAATGAAGGAGGTAGGAGCGCCGAGATACAGAGCTATGACATATTCCATATGATAGCATTGCAATGCAGAAAACTGATGGAAATGATGATACAACAGCTTTAAGCAAAGGCTGGGGCCTAGCGCCTTCTCTCTGGACGGCAGTAATCGACCAAGCAGGACCCTGTGTAATGGTGGCTGAATCGGGGCCTACTCCCACAGACTGAGCAGTTCAGCAACCTTGGAGTACTTAAGTGAGCAACCTGAAAGGCCTGCCCTGAACCGAGTGGAGCCTGTTCCTGATTCCTGAGAACCGCAGAGAGAGGTGGTGGAAGCCGATCCTAGGAACCAGAGGACTGGAGTGAACATTATCATGATCTCCATCCTTGTCATCATCATCATCCTTAGCAGCGGATACATTCTCTACATCCATTGATCCTGTGAGGTGAGCGGGCTGAAGCCCATTGTTACAAACACTGCATACACATAACCTGATTCTGCTTATTCATTGTAGTCAAGGCCTAGTTCCTAATGTTGAGGATACAAGTGGAATACAAGTATTTAAACCCTAAACTGGATCGCTGTTATTTGTAGTCCCTCAATCAAAGTCAGTGATCACTGCGAAGCTTCCTTTGTATTGCTGCAGTAACAGTGCTTTATACAAACATAGTACCCTTCCTGGAATTCTATTCTGTTGCATCGGCATTTGATTTTGGTATATACCATTTAAACTACAAAGTTAGCTGAAGATCATCTGAACTGTCAAGCAAGGAACATTGAACTACAACTGCTCTTCATCGGTTTCTCACCCTCACTTAGTGAGCATTTACTATTTGCCAGAGTATTGTATAGATTGCATTTACCTAAGAACTCTCTCCTTTAGAGCAGGTTGAATATATCTGTAATTGTCATTCTGGTGGTATACCCGTTTATCTACTATTTACTGGTTTATACCTGTTTATCTACTATTTACTGGTTTATACCTGTTTGGCTACTATTTGCGACTGTCAGGAGAGTGAGCAGTAGAGAATGGTTTGACATTTCAGTAGTCATTCCCCTGCTCTCATGCACAGTATATAGATCTGTTTATGTACTTATTGGTTGAACCTATAAAGTTATAAGAAGTATATTTTATTATTCACTGGTGTTTCATCATCATGCTATTGAGACTTATTTTATGCATCCTGTCAATATATTTTGAGTAAACACTATTGATTTTCTTAATTTTGTGTACTTTCTTCACTGTGTCCTATTTAAAGGGGAACTAACATGAATGAACCCAGTGTGTCAGGGGTGGCAGAGGACTCATAGGGTTGGTAAAACCAGGGGGGACTGACTTATCTTACGATCCCCAAGGGGGCAGTGCTACATTTGGGGGCCTGATGAACCACCCAGAGATAAGGAGAAGAAGGACTGCTGACAAATGGGTGCGGGAAGAAGGGGTTGTCTGGAGTTGGCCAGTGTGCTAAAGCTGTCTGGAATTGGATGGTCAGAGAAAGATGTACGGCTGATGATGAGAGGAGCTTTTCCAGGGCAAGGATCCTATGTAGTGGATCTGAAGCCTGAATATGGAGAAGGTCACACCTATGCCCTACTTGAGTGGCGAGATAGCAATCTATCTAAACTTTGAGACGAGACTGAGTCTATCGGAAGGGTTAGAAGCCTATGTAATAACTCTACAGACAGAAGGAGACTTATACCAGGAGGAGTCTCAGTGTAGCTCGGTGAGTCCTGATGTGGAAGAAGGAGGAGCTGATACCACCATTAAAGGGATTCCTCCATCTTCGTTCTATATGGATATTCACCCCTGAGGGTTAGGAGGAATTTGAGAATTGGATGGATCAAGTTATTCAAGCTGTGGAGGATTGGAATATGTCGGAAGCAGTGAAGAGGCAGAGAATAAGTGAGAGCTTAAGAAGCCCTGCTGCAAATGTTATCTGAAGTTTGAAGAGAGGAAAGCCTGAGTGCGCGGCCATGGATTACATTGAAGCATTGTGTGCAGTGTATGGTAGGGTGGAGAAGATTCCTGATTTGATGTACAAATTTAAGCACACACGCCACTCCAGAGGAGAGAAGTTGTCTGCCTATGTTGTTAGGGTGGATCGTGTCCTACATCAAATTATCTTAATAAAGGGAATCGATCTGAAAAAAGCTGAGAAAGTCACATGGGATTTTAGAGGGAGCAAGACCCAATCACCATATCATGCTCCGATTGCTGTTGAAAGGGATACAGACAGAACCAACTTACCCTGAACTAATGAAAATGGTTAGGGAGGAAGAAGCCCTGTTGGATGAGAAGAACCAGGGACCACGAGAAGGGATCAATACTACCCCAAAGGCTGGGAAGGTGTCTGCTCAACCAGTGCAAATAGAGCCAGGGGTCTTTGAAGTGGACAGTGAAGTAGAGACAGAGTGGGAGGAGAGTACTAAAACCCCTGTGTCTTCACCTGCACTTGAAGAATCTCCAGTCAAGCTGCTCACTCAAGTGGCTCAAGATCAACAGCAACAGACGTTGTTGCGGTTGATGGAAGCTCAAGTCACCACTCAGTTGGATAAAGCTGACTCTCGGAAGTGCTTTAAGTGTGGGGAGTCTGGGTATTTCAAAGAAGGACGAAGAATTCAATTTCATGGCCGAGTTATTGAAAGCATTACAGCAGCTCCTATCCACTCAGAAGGCGGGAAACTTCAGAGGGTCTCAGTGAAGGAGCCAACTGAGAACCCGAAGAAAGAACATAGCTCAAAGAAACACGATAAAGGCAAACAGAGTCCAAAGAAAGGGAAGAAAAAGAGAGAGACATCTCCTAAAGCATTCAACCCGTCATCGGGGTCTGAGGGTCGGGTGCAGGGAGTCAATGCTCATTCATCACCCAGGGCTAGCGTTAGATCCTCTCAAAGTGGGCCAAAAAGAGACACCAACAATGCAGGACTGGATAGGTTACCTGAGAAGTTAGTGGGACCATCTCCTATTGTGTCAGTACAGGTGGAGGGTGTCTATACGAGAGCTCTTTTGGATACAGGAGCCCAAGTCACTTTACTGTACCAAGATTTCTACAATCAGTACCTAAAGCATATTCCCCTGAACAAGCTTGAAGAGCTGGAGATTTGGAGAATTGGGACTGACAAGTTTCCATATGATGTATACATCCCTATAAGAATTTCCTTTGGACCAGCAGCAACAGGGAAAGTTGAGACGTTTGACACCCTAGCCGTGGTGTGTCCCAGGCCTCCAGGTGCCGAACAAAATTTCATGCTGATTGGGACATATACAGACTTGGTGAGAAGATTGCTGGAGAAGGTAATAGAAGAAGATGGGTCGGTGCCAATGGAGACTCACCCAAAATTATATCAGGCTTGCCAGCAGGTGATTACAGAGAGGAAGGCTCCTGCCCATGGAGTAGGACGAATATGGAAGCTGGATATGAAAGAGGAAGTGCTCCAACCAGGTGAGGTTGCTTGCCTGAGGGCCACTGTGAAACTCACTTGGGATCACCAAGGGCCAGAGGCGTAACTAGAACCTTCAGGACCCCGGTGCAAGAAATCATGAAGGGCCCCCCTGACTCCCGGGGGGACCCAGCCCCATGCTTCAGGGGGCTCATGTGTCACCCCTGTGCATCTGGATAGGAGGAGTGGCGGGGATGGCATATGGAGGAACCGATCCTCCTCCATTTTCTTCCTGCAGCCGCTGAATGTCGGTGGGAGTTAGAGGAGAAGTAGGCTTTCAGTGACTGCAGGAGGAAAATGGAGGGTATTGGTTCCTTCATATGCTGCCCCTCCTCCTATCCGGGAATACAGGGGGTGAGGCATGGCCCCTCTGGAGCATGGGGCTGGGATGAGTGGCAGCGAGCGGTAGTGGTAGTGATGGGAGGAATGAGATGAATAGCAGCGGCGGTAGGGTGGATGGGATCAGGGGCAGCAGTAGTGGTGGGGTGGATGGGATCAGTGGCAGCAGTGGAGTGGGGAGATGGGATCAGTGGCAGCGCTGGTGGCTTTACATTACATTTACATTACACAGCCCTGCACCTCTGGACCCCTTTACATTACACAAACCCCTGCACCTCTGGGCTCCTTTACATTACACAAACCCCTGCACCTCTGGGCTCCTTTACATTGCACAAACCCCCCGCATCTCTGGGCCCCTTTACATCACACAAACCCCTGCACCTCTGGGCCCCTTTACATTACACAGAACCCCCCCACAGCTCTGCCCCCCCAGTTCTGGACCCCCTCCATGTTACACAGCCCCCCCAGCTATGGACCCCCTCACAGCTCTGGACCCCCTCCATTTATTCACAGACCCCCCATCTCTGCCAATTCCTACCTTATGCAGAGGGGGAGACACAGACATCAGCTCTGAACAGAGGGCGGGAACTGCTGGAGTTCATTTTTCATATTAACAAGCTAATGATTGGTTGCTAGGACTGCCTAGCAACCAATTACCTGCTGGTTAACTTGCAAAGTTAACTTCAGAAAGTCCTCTCCTATTACTGCCTGTCTCTCTGTGTGTCTCTCTCTCCCCCGCTGTACAGGAGGAGATAGAGAGTTTTATTTATCCTGGCTCTGTCACCCGGATAGCGGTAAGTTCCGTGCTGGGGCACCCCCCACACCTTCACAGCTCAGTGAGCTCACTCCTCTCTTTCTTTCCCTGCCCTGTGACAGCGCCACTGGCGGGGGCCCCTCACACGGGCGGGCGGCAGGCCCTATTGCAGTAGCGTAGCTCCAGGGCCCAGTCGCAGGGGGTATTGACTTATCTTGCAACCCAAGGGGGCAGCGCTACACATTAGCCGGGCTAATGGGTTTCTATTAAGTCCACAATGTGAGCATGTGGTTTCAGGCTGTGGCTCTAATTGGCTTGATTCAGGTTGTCCTTGGGACACTCTGAACCGTCCCACTTTTGATTTTAGCAAATTAATATTCGTCATCGTGTCACTTCCGGTTTCTGGCTTCTTACGGTCCCATAGAGATGATAATGCCGGGGGAAAGTGCTGGGCAAGGTAAGAGGAGAGGGCAGCTATGGATTGTATTGTCTGTGTGATTGCTGCAATGTTAATCCCCCCCCCCAGACTGGATCTACCAGATCACCTACCGATCTGATCACCAACCATCACACAATCATCAATATGCTTATATACTGCATGTGATTGAGCAACAAGTCTGCAGAAGAGCCTTATGCACAGACATGGACTGTCTCTGTCTGTCTGTGTGTGCATTTCTTTCTTTCTTTTTTTTTTTCCAATATAAGTTTATTGAAATGAATCAAGTAAATACAGTCAGCTGTGCATCATATGATTGATAGATTGACAGTTAATTTGGTATTTATAACATGACTATACATTCAAGAATACTGACTAATACAGAATTTAAAGCGGTAGTAAACCCATCCATTTAACAGGTTAAAAACCAGTTAGATTTCTGGCATGTGCCGGAAATTTCTATAGAGATTTTTGCAGCGCCCCTTAAAATTAAAGCAGCAGTGATAATTAAAATCACAGGATCCTATGCAGATGGTGAATCAGCTGAAGAGACACAGGTAATGAAATATGTGTTATCACTCCATTATTCAGTGCAAATCCTATAACAGTTCAAAGAGCGTAGGTCCTGTGCGAATATGACAAGGCAACAGGGTATATGATGAATCCAAATACAGTAAGGGTGTAAGCTTACCAGAAGCCCTAAGGCTATGCGCAGATGGTCAAATGGGAGACCCACGGATGGTCATCTGTTGTCATCCGAATCCAGATGGGTAGTGTGTTGAAATCTACTGGTTGGTTCCAAAAAGATGCCAGAAGCGATGTCAATCCTCCATGTAGCCAAAGATGTGGTGAGATGAATCCTTATCCAGGTGGATGGTCCCGCTGCCTCCAGGCAGATCTTCCTCAGGTGATGGGTTGCACTCAAGGTGTTTGGATAAAAAATTGAAAAACGCAATAGTGTAATACTGTATAGAGAACATTTATTGCGCCAAAAGAATAAAATGATACTCACAATATAATAAGTAAAACCAGAGCTCATCAAGTAAATAGTGACAAAGGGGTCAGGAAACCCGACGCGTTTCGGCTCAGGAAGCCGTCATCTGGGGTATGTGCCGGAAATTTAACACTCCCATTGATTTGTGCTCTAAACCAGACTGTCAAACCATCCAATGCCTGGTGTCATAGATGATCACATGTGCAGCATCATGACAGTTGGAGGTTAAACAGAGGCCAAGATGGCAGCTTCCTTGGCGGAAAATGATAGGAGGGTTTACTACGACTTTAAACCTAGCTCAACTCGGTGATCCCGGTAATAGAGTCAATCATTATAGATCATTTTATTCCTCTGTGTAAAATAAGTATATAAAGTTGGGGTGATGGTTAATGTGTGGTCTCGGAACAATTGGGGGGTGTGGGTGTTGATGAGTCTGTTTTTAATAGGCCAGTGTATTCATCTGACAGTTTAAATAGATACCATCGTCTCCCCATTTTGTGGAGTTGAGACGTGTTTTCTTTTTTAATGGCTAACGTTTCTTCCATATCGTATATCAGATTCATTTTCAGTACTTTGATGGTTGGGATACGTGGGGATCTCCAATTGAGTGGTATAAGTGTCTTTGTTGCATTGAGCATGTGTCTTACCAGAGATCATTTATATTTTCTGTAGGATAGATTGTTAACGTGAAGGAAACAAAGGGCAGCATAGAATTTGATTTTTGTCTCTGTGATACTTTTTATCTATTCGATTACTTTTTTTTCCAGTATTTTTGGATCTCATGACATGACCACCAAATGTGAATAAAGGTCCCCACTTCTTTATGGCATCTCCAGCACTTGTCTGATTCAGCAGGTGCCCATATCTTTATTTTCGCAGGTGTAATGTACCATTGATTGCGAATTTTAAAGGATGTTTCTTGCATTCGGGTGCTTAAGGAACATTTATGGGTGAAGACACATACCTTTTCCCATTGTGCCTTTGAGATTTGTATATTTAATTCATTTTCCCAGATAGATTTATATCTATCTGTGGAATCAGTGTTTGGCTGTGAGATCCATTTGTATGCTAGTGAGGTAGCACCTTTTAAAGTTTTTTGGTCATGGCAAATTTTTTCTAGGTTTGTAAAAGGTCTTGTCATAAGATCTTTATGTTTATTATTCTGGACGAAGTCATGGATTTGGACATAAGTCCACATGTTCAGTGCTTAGCGCTTTTTTTTTTAGTTGGTGGTAGGGTAGAATCGTGCCATTGCTTAAGCAATTGTGTACCAGTAAGAGCGTATCCTTTTCTGTTTTAAGGGAGTTTATGTTTTCAGATCCAGGTGGGAATTCTGGGTTGCCTGCTATGGAGGTTTGTGGGCTGGTGGTGGAGAAAAGGTGATAGAGTTCAGCAATTTTTTGGAAGATTTTTAAGGTGGTATTACTGAACGGGTGAAATTTTATTTTCTGGGGATAATATTTAGAAGAGGTCCAAGGTAAAAATCTTGTGTGTATATTTGGGTCTAACTCCTCAAGGTTGACCCAGTCTTTGTTATTGGTATGGCAGTGCCAGTCAATCAGCCTAGTTATGTAGGTTGCATAGTAATATTTTTTAAAGTCGGGTATCCCTAGTCCACCTTTATCTTTGGGGTAGGTAAGTCATTTTAGCTGTATTCTGGGCTTTTTGTGTGCCCATATGAATTTTCTTTTGGTTGTAGTAAGTCTCCTAAAGAAATCGTGGGGGAGGGAAGGAGGGCATGAAACATATAGAGCAAACTGGGTAGTACAGTCATTTTTAAAATAGCGGCTCTGCCGAACCATGAGAATTGCTTTGAGTTCCAATTTTTGAGGTCACTTTCAATGTTTTTAAGTAGTGGGAGGAAGTTGTGTTGGTATATGTCCTTTAAATCAGGCGTTAGTTTAATCCCTAGATATTTCAGTGAGTTTTTTCCCCACTTATATGGACAATTTCGTTTAGTGAGTAATTCAATGTCTTTTGTGAGTGTTCATTGCTTCTGATTTACTGCTGTTTATTTTTGAAGTTGGATATGTATTTGAAATGTCGGAAGGTTTCGTTTAGGTTTGGTATTGAAATGTGAGGTTGGGTAATAAAGAATAATAAGTCACCAGCGTAGGCTGCGAGTTTGAAGTCTCTGTGGTTTATGTTGAATTCATGGATGTTCATGTTGGAATTAATAGTTCTTATTAAAGGTTCTAATGTCAGAATGAACAACAAAGGGGAGAGAGGACATCCCTGCCTTGTTCCGTTTTTAATTTGGATGGGGCCTGATAGAAAATGATTAACTTTGATTTTTGCCGTTGGGTTATCGTATAGGGATTGAAGCCAGAACATGATTTCCTGCCTAGGCCTACATGCTTTAGTTAGCGAACATATAATCCCATGCTACTCTGTCGAAGGCCTTCTCCGCGTCTGTTGACAGGAAAAGGCCTTCCATTTTCTTGAATCGAAGTCTGTGCATTAGATTCAGGGATTTGATGATGTTATCTTTTGGTTCGTGGCCTGGCATAAAGTCAACTTGCTCAGGTCCAATTATTTTTGTAGCAATGGTCTCTATTGGCCAGGATCTTTGCCAGCAGTTTGAGATCCAGATTCAATATTGATATTGGTCTGTAATTAGAGCATTTTTGTGGTCTTTGTTTTGTTTTGGTATAATAGTAATTTGAGCTGTTAGAAAATCTTGGGGTGGCTTTGTATTTTTATTGAGTGAGTTGAGGGCTTCTATTGTGATGTAAGGCTGTCTGGGCCAGGGCTTTTACCTGTTTTAAGGTTTTTGATGGCGTTTGTGATCTCTTCTATTGAGATATCTCTTACTAGTTCCATAGTTTTGTTGTTAGATATCTTGGGTAGTTTGCTTTGTTGAAGGAAGTCTTTAATAATTGTTCCTCTTTGATCTGGGGTATTTATTGTTTTATTCTGGGGGGGGGGGGGGATATTGTATAGTTCGGAGTAATAATCTTGGAAGATTTTTGCGATTAGTTGTGTCAAAGATCTCAGTGCCTCTTGGGTCATGGATGCTGCGTATATTGTTTTTAGTGTCCTTTAAGGCTCTGGCCATGTATTTGCTGCTTTTATCTCCATACTCATAATAGATCGCTTTTTTAAGGAATAACAATCTTTTCTTCCCCTTGCCTAGAAAGGTCTGTAGTTCTTTCCTGGTGTTAATTAGGTCTTGTTCTATTTCAATAATTTGTGATTGTATGTGTGTTCTTTCTAGCTGGGGAATTTTGGTTATAAGGTTAGAGATATACTTCTCTTTCTCTCTTTTCTTTTTACCTCCCCATTTGATGAATTCTCCTCTTATTACACATTTATGTGCTTTCCATACAGATATGGGAGGGGTGTCTTGATTGGTGTAGTTAGATAGTTCTTTTTTAATGTGGGATAGGAGTGTCTGTTAGGAGTGAAGGGTTTAGTCTCAAATTTAAGGATTTTGGTTCTTGTTTCTTTGTGCTTAGTTGAATTGAAATGGGCGCATGGTACCTGTTTTGGCCTTTTGTAAAACTGGTTTGTTTCTTTGTGAGGTGAATAGGTAGTCGATTCTCATATATCTTCTATGGGGGTTTGAGAAGAAAGTGAAATCCTTCTCACTGGGGTTCAGTAATCTCCATGTGTCTATCAGAGTTAGTGATTGTAAAAGTGTTTTCATTTTTTTAAAAATGCGGTATGCTATGCTAGTTTTACCTGATGATGTATCTTGTAGTGGGTTTAGGGGTATGTTGAAATTTCCCCCTAAAATTATTCGTCCTGATGCAAAACATTTCAGTTCATCGATTACTTGTTGACAGAAAGATATATGTGCTTTATTTGGGAAGTAGACGTTTTCCAGTGTTGTTGGGGTACCTAACATTGAGCCTTTAAAAAAAGGGTATCTACCTTCTTGGTCTACCTTCTCTTTATTTGGGAAGTAGACGTTTGCCAGTGTTGTTGGGGTACCTAACATTGAGCCTTTTAAAAAAGGGTATCTACCTTCTTGGTCAGCGAGTGTTTGTTCCATCTTAAATGTGGAGTCTTTGCTCAGGAGGATGGATACTCCCTTTGTTTTGGCGTGAAGATTGGTGGAATGGTAGGCTTTATTGAAAAAATTGTTGGTCATTTTTGGTATTGCTGTGCCTTTAAAGTGTGTTTTTTGTAGAAAGACTATTTGAGGTTGGTTCTTTTTGAGTTCTTTTAGAATTTTATGTCTTTTTTCCGGTGTTCCGAGACCATTTATGTGCGAGATAATTGTGGGTTTTTTGCCCAAGTTGGAGTAGGCCATGTTTGATTCTGATTGTTTAGTTTAGATGTGGGTAGGAAGGGAAAAATAGGGTAAGGGTGTGTAGGTGTTGGTGGTGGGGGTAGTGGTTCAGGGGGTGAGGTTTCTCTGTAAATCACAGTCTCTGGTACTGACCAGCAGTAGTCAGAGGTGTGTTGACTGTTTAGAAATTTTGTTAGGTTTGAAAAGAAGGAAAAGGTTTTATGCTTAGTTCTATCTTTTGGGGGTGGTGGAAGTTGTTTCTTGGTGAGGCGGAGCTATGAATCTTGTTAATGAACTTTATTTATGATGGGTCTTATAGGCTGTGGGTCATGTGAGGACTACTACATAACCCAACTGGAGGATAATTGTAGTAGCGAGGTTGAGTATTTAAGTATTGAAATGATTTGTTCTAGGGGTAGATTCTGTTCTAAAGTAACAATTAAGAAGTGTATGTTTCAAGGTGAATTTGTAAGCTTATGGGAGTATGAAACGTATGTGTGTTTCATATTGAGAATTTTTGGCACAATACAATATTCAAACATATTTTCAAACAATGTCTACTAATTAACAGTTGAAACTTTTTTCTAAGTTATAACGTCAAAACATAATCATTGTGAGCGCCTCATCCATTATGTCCTTCTCATTAGTTCTTATAATCCTTGTTTTGCCACCTACCTAGAGGTGGTCCTATGGTGAGTTTTAAGGGACCATATTAGACATGGATGAGGCGCTTTCAATGAAATGGGAAAACAGATTTTGTATCCCTATGAATAATAAACAAGAATAGAAGTGCAGGATTATTTTAACTGATCATAGGTAAAGTAGTACCAAAATACCATCTATAAACCAAACAGCGTTATTAATTATTTCTTCTACTCTTCCTAGGTTCTGTGGTCTCTAGGACATACCATGGCAGTTATTAATATTCTGAGTTTGAATGGCTTCGTTAGACTGGGCAGTGTAATCTGTGATTAATTCAGTTTATGGAGCTTATGGGGGTATAAATGGACAGGTAAAGAGGGGCCTGATGTCATAGTCTGGAATGTTTCTGTCCAGTTTGAGGTGGTTGTCTATATATAGCTCCATATCCTTTTCCAGCACTAGTTATAAGTTAATTAGAGCACTGCCCTCTTGTGCCAGTTTTTGTTATATCCATGCGAAGTGTTCATCCAAGGGTGTTTTGGTGTAAGCTTCAAGAGGAAGGTGGTTTGTAGTTTTCCCTTTGGAGTTAAGTTAGGGATTATTAAAAGTTACATATTTAGCTTTGGAGTTTTAGAGGCAGGTGTGCCTAAGCTTTGACCTTCATGTTTTTTTTGTTTTTTTCCCTTTGGTGTAAGGAGATTTGTGAGGCAAGTTACCTGGTGAAGACAACGTCATTGGTATTTGTGGGGGTAGGCGTAGCTCCTGGTACCATTCGGGTAGTCTATTAATTCACTTTGGATAGCTTCACAGAATAGCGGGATGTCATCTGGTGTACGTAGGAGCACCTGCCTGCCTTCAACGGTGATTTGGACCACTTATATGGTATTTTTTTCTCTTTAAGAATTTCAAGCAGCGGTTTTATTGCCCTTCTGTTTTTTAGGGTGATAGGCGATATATCTTGAAAAAGTTGGATTGTTTTGTCGTTGAATAGGATTTGATCATTTTGTCTAGCTTTCATCAATATTTCTTCCTTCAAAGGGAAGTTGTTGAGCCAACAGATAATGTCTATTGGGGGTGTGTGTCTGGACCTCTGGGTCTTTGGGCTCTATGAACCCTTTCATATTCAATGGTCGAGTCTATAGGTCTTTCCAGCACATTGTTGAAGATGGAAGCGAGAACAGGTTTTATATCTTCTGAATTAATTGATTCAGCAATGCCTCTTATGCTTATATTTTTCCTCCTCCCTCTGTTGTCCAAGTCTTCCATTAGTGTCCTTTGAAGTTGTTTCATAGAGAAGCCATCTCTCTTGTAATTATGGTGAAGAAGTTGTAAGTGACCTTTTAGTAGCTATTCTTAGTTTCTTTGGATGATATTATTAGACAGGGTATGTCAGGGTGTCTGTTGATTGCAGCTTGTGGTTATTAGTATAAGGACTGGGTATATCAGGGTGGTTTCCCTTCTGTCTTGTTGTGGTAGAATAGCTGTCTCTCACTGTAGAATTATAATGTAAGTGCCGGGTGTACCAACATGGCTGCCGTTTTCAGTCTCTGTAATTGGTAGTTTCGAGGCAGGGTGTACCAAAATGGCCACCACGTGTGTTCTTTCTAGGTAACAGTTTTATGTGTTTATATCACTGTCTATAGACCATAAAGTGCCTCAAAGGGATGGTGACAGTGGGGGTGTCCCTTGGGTGTTAGCGCTGCTTGTGTGTTGTCCCCTTGGTCCAATGTAGAGGCAGTGGGGCGTCTGATGTTATGCCCTAGTAGGCTGCATGTAGACTGGGGCTCTTGCGGCATCCGACCACCGAACTGGCGGCGCTGGGAGAACAGGCAGGGATGATATCGCTGCCCGAGGGGCTTTGGTACAGTGGATGGCTGTGGAATTTAGTCTGGTGCTTTTAAAAGCAAATCGGGGCCTAGTGGGGGGGTGATTGCCGTGCCAGTGAGGGCGAGATGTCAGACCTCCCTGCTCCCTGATCCGGTGCTGTCTCTGCTCAAGTCCGGGCTTGGTGGGAAGGAGGATGTAAGGGTAGTCTGCCTGGGTGTTTTTTTTTCCTCACCTTGTGCCCTTTCGTGCGGATTCCTTTGGATGGTGCCTTGGATCTCTTATTATTTCTATTCTATGTGTATTTATTTTATGTATTATAGTGTGTGCATTTATATAATGTATGTATTTGTGTGTGTGCAGATGACATTATGCATGTGTATTTATTTAGAATATATATATCTCTATATCTCTGTATGTATGTGAGTGCTGACATGGAGGAGTTTGTTTGTGCCCCCCTCCCCAACATTTTTTAGCATTAGCTGCAACTGTTGATCACATTATCTGTGTGCATAGTGACGGTTATTAATCTGCACAGCCCAGCACTTTCCTGGGTCCTCTATGAGCCCAGGAGAACTGCAGGGCATTTTAAAATGGAGACCCAAGGGAGACTGGTAAATTTCCATTGACCAATCCCTTTAGCTTAAGCTGAACCTCTAAACAATCAGTTCTAAACACTTCCAGTTTCAAAACGTCAGACTCCTGGCAGCACCAACAGAGTAAGCATCCTTGATTTGCATGAGCTGAAGACATTCGAGGTCTAACAGATCTAACAGATCACCATAATATGCACCTGTCTTTATCATTTTACTGTCACATAGGGGGCATGTCAGTGCCCTTATGACAGAAATAAAGATCAAATTAAAAATATATAATTACAATGTATGTAAAATTAAATTAAAATTATTTTAACCTGTCACCATCAGAGTAACACATATACTGTATGTGTGGTGGCAAATGGATTGGATTTAATAACTACAAACCACATGTATGCATTACTGGGTGGCCAATGTTTCTGTCCCGACAGGGAACTCACTGTATTCTCCCTGCACAGAGACCCACTAATGATCAGTAGTGGGCGGGACTGGCTCCTGATCATGTGACCACTGTGACAGCCAATCCTCTGGACAGACAGACACTCTTAAAGGGATGCTGGGGCTGGGCAGGGTTAAAGTGTTACTAAACCCAGGCCATTGCATTCACTATATCTGGTCTCCCACAGTACACAGAACATAGAAATGCAATTATTTTAGTAAATATAAACTGCTAAATTCCTTTTCGCATCAGCAGTATATAGCAGTTTTGTGATTTCTATCAGTTCCTGGTGAAGCTTGTAGGAGGAGTTTTCATACTGCACTGAGCTGTCCTATGAGGCTTCTCATCCTCTGATTGGACATGTCTGGACAATGCTGATTGGCCCTGCACACATGCACTCTCCCAAGAAAAAAAAAGAAACCTCTTTAGCAATACACAGCAAACTGAGCATGTGCAGCCTGACTCCAAAGGCTCTGTGTTATCCAGACTTGTCCAGGGGGTGGATCTGTGCATACAAGATCAAACAGCCATTTTACACAATGCAGTGGATTAACCCCTACACATAGACATACAACGGCACATATATACAAATAAAAATTACTAGGTTTCCGTGACACAAGCCACAGAAAAAAATTTGAGGACCATAATTTGGGTTTAGCTTTAAATTGATAAGCTTTTTTTAAGGATTTAAATGCATCTCCTATTTTGGGCATTGTATTCTTCCGCTGTTTTTCAAGTGTATGTGATGCAGATGATATATATGTTTGGTATTCTTTGACTCAATACAATATTGTCTCTAAAATATATTGGACAGAGTTGGAATTATATAGAGTTTGGGAGTCTTTAATTAAATTGCAAGCCTACAATGTGAATTGGGTATGCATATGGAAGATGGGCAGTGTGGGAAGATAAACTGCCTATAGCCTTGTCACTCTTAATATGGCTCTGCTTGGGAGTCTGTCTCTCCTACAGTCAGGGTGTGCCATTATGACACACAGCTCACATTATAGATAGCGACTGGTTTGCAGCAGCCTGAAATAGTAAAAGCCCATATTGAAAGAGCTGACACATTCATAGGTGGGGCTGATTGATCCTATTGACAGCAGTCTAAGAAAGCTTGTAGCAATTACATTACGTAATGGTTTACCCTGAAGAAAGGTGAATTGCATTCATTTTTGAGGAAATGTTCTCTGTTAAGAATCCATTTGTAACATATGACAAAGTCTTAAAAAAATATGTTCAGATTGATGATTGTATATCATAGCAAAAGCAAAATAACTCCTGATGCTCTAATGTAATCTTCCATTGTTGTTTGCTTTAAATCAAACCATCTTTTAGCACTATAATTTTAAATAAGTTTTATTTACATGGTCTGACATATATGTCTTTACTTTAAAGCCAAACTCCTGGATATTAGCAAATTCAGAGGCATAAGAATTCATTAAAATCACGCTCAGTCCCTAGGGGTGGAAAATAACTTGGCTCATAGGGGAAACTGTGAATTTGCAATTAGTGATCCATTACACTGAGGGATGGATGAGGACTAAGGTAATTGATGCACAATGCACTATTTCAATTTCATTTTTGCTTTGGAGTTGGGCATAAAGTTTAAGTTTCCAAACAACAAAGACAGCAGTGGTACATTCATTTCAGATGGTTAATTATACATCAGGTAAATTATTAACCGATATCCCAAAACTTTGCCAAAAAATCGTATCTACTAATAAACAAATTAGACAAGACACCCTAAAGGGGGGGGGGGGGAGACTGTTCATGGGGAGACTTGCACATAAAAAGGAGAGAGAACTGAACCATAGGTTGGGGAGGTGGAGCAATTAGTAAAGACCTTAGATGTTCCATAACCTATTCACAGGTAAAAAGAGCCATCAATACAGAGAGGGAAATGTGTTGGGCTATAAAGCATTTTATTGTAGCACCCTCTAGGTTGCTAGATGGAAGAAAATAGTTTTTTGTTGGGGTAGGCAAATTCACAGGCTTGGCTGGCAGCCAAGTCTGTCTGTTTAAATTTGAGTTGGGGAGTGACTCAGTGTAGAACTGGGTGACTCACAGGCAGCATCACCAAAACCTCACATTTATTTCCAGAATGTTCTAGTGTCTTCTGGAAAGGAAAGAGGAGAGGAGAGTTGGAGCTGCCTGGAGTATTCTGAGGAGCCCTGACCAATATCCAACTTGGATTGGCAGGGGACAGGCCTCCTCAAATAACCAGGGTCAGCAGCCCAGCTGGGGAGGAGTTGTTCGGGTTGGAAGCTGGAGATGGAATGCTAGGCTGTCGTGGCCTTGCAGGGAGCTCCTCAGTCTGGAAGGGGGGGGGTGACCTTGGGCCTGGGCTCAGGTGCAGACAGGACTCTCTAAGAACACATGGAGGTGTAGTCTGGGATGGGTGCAGAGCCAGTGGAGTGGACAGTGGCGGCATGGGCAGTAGAGAGGGGCAGCTGCAGCCAGGAGGGCTGGCAGTGCCTGAAGAGGTGGTACTGGAAGCAGTAGCCACATGTAGGACAGCTAGCACCAAGGACTACCATATGTTTGCTACACCATTGGGGCCCGCGGTCTCTGCCTGCAAAGGGCAATTACTAAGGCCTGGCTGAGCCAGTGTCAAGCCTAAATCTCAGTGCTAGGTGGTCCTGGAAGTGCAAGCATGTGATGTGCTGGAGGTGTTAAGGGGAGATAGACTGCAAGCAAGTGTTGTGCTTAAGAGAAGAGCGGAGGTGTATATACAGAAGAGTATATAGGTTGAGTCTCATGTTCATTGTGCTTCAATCAAGTGGATATCTCTTACTCCCTTGCCCCATCCAAGTTTAATACCCCTCAATAAAAATACAAAAACAAGTGCAAGGACTGTTTCATGTCTCTGGATGCTTGAAATTGTATGCCTGTCTGGGCAGGATGATAGACGGACCCCAACACTCAGCAGCCCTTACGAGGGTACCGCTACATTATCAAAACCTGGGATTGTTGGGAAAAATATGAAACTATGATATGAACTAAATTATTCTGTACAATTTACTGTAGTGTATGTTTATAAATCACATTTTATAATAGGAATTATAACGAGAATTGAATCTACAAATTTAAGAATGTGTTTGATTGAATTTAATAATCTGCACAAGTGTTTAGTAGAAAGTAAAAGAATTTAATCCTAATCTAAGATGAATTTTCTCTAAAAATGTAAGACTTTCAGGTAGTTCCCCGAAGAGCGTTAATCAAGCCAGAAGGTCAGCGATAGTCATAACAACAGTGAAGTGGTGTGGTGTCAAGCGGTTTGCTACATGTTGGTCTGGGCTCTATAAGTGTACCTCGTGATTCTTTTCTTGGGTTTTACTGCTCTGCAGATCTCCCTGCTGGGTCCTCTTGCACTCCAGATCCTCCTGCCACAATATGATACCAGACTCTTTACACTGTCAGACATAAAGCCACCCACAAGGGCATGGCCAAGCATGCTCTAAATGTACATCCTACGGTTAGCTTCTCTTAGTTGCTCTATTTTGGTCTGGTAAATATATTTCATTAAAACTATATTTTTATATCCATTTGATAAGTGCAAAAAAAAAGTTTGATTTTGTCAAACATTCAGGGCTGTCTTGTGTCCTGTGTATTCTGTCTATGTTATTTCAAAAGGTTTTGTCAGCTATCCCAGTTTGTTTCTTGGATTTTAAAACAATTCACTCTGTGCTGTAGAGATGAGGAGCAGGGGAAGAATTCTGTAGTGTATCAAAAGTGTGTAGCGCTACCCCTGAAAGAGCCACTGGTTAACCACTTCAGATCCGCGCTATAGCCAAAGTACGGCTCCAGCGCGGATCTGAAATGCCCGGAGGACGTCCATGGACGTCCTCCACTGCGCATGCTCCTGCGCGCCCCTGGCGGCAGCGGCGGCGTGCGCGCGCCGCACGCTGCGCGAGCGTGCCCGTGGGCTGGGCGGACTCGATGTCCGCCCGGACCCGCCGATCGCCTTTAGGAGCCTCAGAACGGGGAACCGCCGTTGTAAACACGGCGGTTCCCCGTTCTGTGACAGGGGACATAGCAGATCTACTGATCCCTGTCACTGGGATCAGTTAGATCTGTTATGTCCCGACCAGCCCCGCCCCCCCACAGTTAGAACACACCCAGGGAACATATTTAACCCCTTCACTGCCCCCTGCAGGTTAACCCCTTCAATGCCAATGACATTTACACAGTAATCAGTGGACATTTAAATTTCTGATCGCTGTATAAATGTCATTGGTCCCAAAAATGTGTAAAAAATGTCCGACATGTCCGCCCCAATATCGCAGTCCCGATAAAAATCGCAGATCGCCGCCATTACTAGTAAAAAAAAAAATAATAATAAAAACGCCATAAATCAATTCCCAGTTTGTAGACGCGATAACTTTTGCGCAAACCAATCAATATACGCCGATTGCGATTTTTTTTTTAACCAAAAATATGTAGAAGAATATATATCGGCTTAAACTGATGAATATTTTTTTTAATGGATTTGTACTTTAGCAAAAAGTAAAAAATATTGTTCTTTTTTGCAAAATTGTCGCTCATTTTTTGTTTATAGCGGCGATCAGAAATGACGCAGAGGGGATCAAATACCACCAAAAGAAAGCTCTATTTGGGGGAAAAAAAGGACGCAAATTTTATTTGGGTACAACGTTGCACGACCGCGCAATTATCATTCAAAATGCGACAGCGCTGAAAGCCAAAAATTGGTCTGGGCAGGAGGGGGGTTTAAGTGCCCGGTAAGGAAGGGGTTAAGATGGGTCCTGTCATGTACCTGGATGGAGTCTGAAGTGCTGAGTGGGCTTTCCTTGCAACTGAGTGCAGGGCACCCCTGACTTGGTGACAGGGAGTGTTATGCCTAGAGAAGTAGGAGTTGCCAGCTGTGACAGGCTGATGGGATCAGATGTCTGCTGGATGGCGGCTGGATAAGCAGGATGCACTGCTGGGCAGGAGTCCCTCAGATGTACCAGATGAGACTTGGCAGGAGGGAGAGCTGGAAGCAGGGTCAGGAGCCAGGCCAGTAGTCATACATGGAATATCAGACAGGGCTAAGACAGCAAGCAGGGTCAGCAGAATGCCAGGGTCATGCACTGGTAATCAGGCAGCAGCGGAGTCCAAAGAGCAAGTTAAGGTCATACACAGATAAGCAAGCAGAAGCAGAGTAAATGGAACAAGTTGAGGGTCAAAGCCAGGAACACAGACAGGACAGGTCAAAAGCAAGCCAAGTCGTTAACAGGAAATCCAACTCAGGAACATGGGGGAGGTGAAGATCATCCAGCAACTTGTGGCTCAGCCTGCTGGCTTTAAAATAGGGCCTGGGTGGCAGGATGTTCGCAACTGTTCACACAAAAGCCTGAGTGCCTGTAATCTGGGAACTTTATGATTATAATTAGCAGATGTGCCAGTTCTTCTGCAAAACCATTCTCTGACAGTACCCCCTCCCCCCAGGGTTGCCACCTCATCCCTTTAAACCCAAACACATATGAATTACACAGGTTATGAAGCTGCAGACAAGGCACCAAGCGAGTGTAATTACCACCTTAATCAGCCACAGAACCAGTGTAATTAATATGTGTTCGGTTTTAAAGGGATTAGGTGGCATCCCTAACCCCCCCCCCCCCACCCCGATGCCCAAGTGTGCTTGCTTCTCGGGGTATCTGTTGAAAAACTCACAAAGCAGTCTAGGGGCATGTACATTACTTGCAAGTTCCCAAGAGCTCTCTTCAGGTGAGTAACCCTTCCACTTTGTCAGGTATTGGACTTGTCTTTCTCTTTTTCGGCAATGCAGCATGGCTTCCACCTCAAACTCTGTTTTTTTTACCCACTGTGATTGGAGGTAGAGGTGGGTCTGAAACGTGGAAGACTAGGTGAATCAGAGACAATTCGAAGGCAACAGGGTTAATTTCTTTCTTGATTGCAAAGGGGCCGATGAACATTGCAGCCTGCTTCCGAGAAGGACAATACAGTTTAAGGTTTGTAGAGAACCACACTTTGTCCCCTACTTTCAGAACTGGATTCCCTTTCTTCCTCTCGTCATAATATTTCTTGCAGCCCTCCTGGGCTTTTCACATGTTTTCCTGAATAACCTGAAAATGTTCTTGGATAAAGGGTAATCTGTTCTGTACAGCAGGTACTGCTGCTATGGAATGGTACTAGACAGGAATGATGGATGGAATCCATAGTTCACCCAGAATGGGCACTGGTTGGTGGTAGCATGTACAGAATGTACAGAATTATTGTATGCAAATTTGGCACACGGCAGCAAGGCTACCCAGTTATCTTGAGCAAAGGTAGAAAAGCATTGTTCTAAAGTCTGATTTGTCCTCTCCGTTTGGCTGTTACTCTGCGGGTGATAGGAGGAAAACAAGCAAACTTCAATGTTCAAAGCTTGGCAGAGAGCCCTCCAGAACCTGGAGGTAAATTGCACTCCTCTGTCAGAGATAATCTTACAACCTTGATATAGGCGTGTGCTGTATCCATGGCAGAGGGAGTACCCACCAGAGGCAGAAAGTGGGTCATCTTTGACAGGCGATTGACCACCACCAGGATAGTGGAGAAACCTTTCGTGGGGGCAAATTCACTATAAAGTCCATGGATAGCATCTTCCAGGGGTGGCCTGGGACAGGTAATGGTCTTAACAGACCCCAAGCTTGCGTGTGACTTCCTTTATTTTGGGTACAGGAACCCACACAGTCCTTGAAATCTTGGCACAGGTTAGGCCACCAGTAGGGTTGCTGAATCAGCTCAAACGTTTTATGGACACTGAAATGGCCTGCAAGCTGTTGATCGTGGAAGGTCTTGAGGACCTGGAGTCTGGCTCCCTTGGGTACAAAAATCTTGTCCTCATGCCACAGTACTCCTTCTTGTTTTCTAAATTCAGAAATCTCAGATTCTGGTCATTGAACAGAGGCCTATTTGAGAGTTGACCTTAGATCAGGCTGAATCAGAAGAAAATTCTGAGGGGACAAGATGATGCTGGGGGCGACAGTCTCAGGAGTCTCTGGGAACATACGTGAGGGTGCATCTGCCTTCCCATTCTTGGACCCTGGGGGATAAGTGAGATGAAAGTTAAATCTTGAAAATAACAAAGCCCACCTGGCTTGCTGTGGTATTAGACGTTTGGTGAATCTGAGGTACACCAGGTTTTTATGATCTGTGAATATCATGATGGGGTGAGCTGCGCCTTCTAGTAGGTATCTCCAGTCTTCTGGTGCGGCTTTTATGGCCAGCATTTTCCGATCCCCCACATCATAATTTCTTTCAGTCTGGTTCAATTTTTGGTAGAAAAAAGCTACTGGATGCAGTAATACTTTAGTACCTTAACGTTGGAACAGGACAGCCCCGTGGCTACTTCTGATGCATCGACCTCCAAGACATAGGGCAGAGCTGGGTCTGGGTGCTGCAGAATGGGAGCTGAGGTGAACAAGGCATTTACCTTATCAAAAGCTGCTTGGGCTTCCTGGAACAGGTATACTGGCAAGTCTGCTGAGTAATTGGGGCGATAATGCTAGAAAAGTTGTTAATGAATTTTCAATAGAAGTTAGCAAACCCCACAAACCTTTTGATGCCATTATTATCGGTGGGGGCTGGCCACTACAGAATGGCGGATACCTTCTGAGGGTCCACCCCATCCGTGGAAATGATTGGGCCCAGGAATTGTATGGACGTCTTTTCAAATTCACACTTCTCTGCTTTCGCATAGAGCCCATGTTCTCTCAGTGTGGATAGTACCTTTTTGACGTGGGTTCTGTGCAGCTCCAAGATGGCAGAGAAGAAAAGGATATCATCCAAGCAAACGATCAGGATATTATCCAGGAACTCTCTAAATATGTAGTTCACAAAATGCTGGAAGGTAGCCGGGGCATTACACAGCCCAAAAGGCATAAGATGTTCAAAATGCCCAAAGCAAATTTGAAAGACTGTCTTCCATTCATCTCCATCATGAATGCGCACAAGAATGTAGGCACCCCGTAAGTCCAGCTTAGTAAAGACGCAGGCGGCACGACATCTCTGGAAGAGCTCAGGAATGAGAGGGAGAGGATAACGGTTTTTGATGGTGATTTTGTTGAGTTCTCTGTGGTCCACACAGGACCTGAGGGTAAGGTCTTTTTTCTCCACAAAGAAGATCCTGGCACCAGCTGCAGAAGATGAAGGACGAATGAACCCCTCTTCTAGGCTCTTATCAATGTACAGTATTGGCGTAACACCTCAAGCTCAGTCTCTGAAAGCTGAAATTTTAGTCCAAAAGCAATCCCTGTACCAGGCAACAATGTAATTGGGCAATCGTAAGGTCAATGAGGTGGTAATGTGTCGGCTTTCTTTTTTATCTAAAACATCCAGGAAGTCGTGGTAGACTGCAGGGGCATCTTGGCTGGTGTTGGAAACTGGCTGAAGAGTAAGGCAACTGGTAGGTGACACAGATTGAGGCACTATGCAATGCTGAAGGAAGTAGGTTAATTTGAAGGAGATATCCACTTTATTCCAGTCTATCTGTGGGTTTTGTGCCCACAACCACAGGATTCCCAGAATCACAGGAAACATTGGTGAGCAAAAAACACCAAACCAAAAGAATTCTTGATGGCCTGAGTCAGTTAAGGTAAGTATAGGTAAAGTCTCTTGTGTAACAGGCCTGAATGGAGGAGCGGTACCATCACCCTTCAAGCCAAGAAGCGTAAACTTGAATGAATCTGGGAGTCTCTTGCAAAAGTAATGTCCATAAAACAACTGCATGCCCTGGAATCAACTATTTCTGGAAGTCTGACCTCCCCATTCACCACCAGTAATGCGACATGGAGAACAAGGTGAGTTGGGTAAGGTCCAGGGACTTGGAGGTATGTAGGGCTGTGGGGCGAGGACTTACTTGGCCTCACAGGATAGTTGCAAAGGAGAGTCAACAGTAGAGACAAAGGTTGGCTTGCCAATGATGAAGTCTTTCATCAGAGGCCAGAGCAGAACGAACCCCGCCAATTTGCATCTCTTTCAAAAGAGACTGGAGAAGATGGTATAGGTCCAGGAGCAGGTAGAACTTTAGGCAGCATCCATGAAGGCCAGAAGGATTGTTCACGTTCTGACCGACACTCTTGCAGTCATCAATTAAGTTGGATGTCTAGCTGAATGAGCCCTTCTAATGTGGCGGGGTCTCCTCTCGTGCTAGTTCATCCTTGAGGGCTTCAGACAAGCCAAGCCATTACTGATATCTGAGAGTTCCACCCCGTATCTGCAGACCATTTACATAAGTCCACTGCATAGTCTTCTACAGGGCACCGTCCTTGCTGCAAGGTATGAAGAGCAGCTTCAGCAGTGGCCATGCATTGAGGGCCGCCATATAATTAGGCCATGGCCTTAAAGAATGCATCCACTGATTTGATAACAGGATTATTCTGCTCCAGCAGATGATGGGCCCAAGACTGAAATTCATCGGACATCAGAGAGATGACGAACCTCACTTTAACAGTCTTTAGAGTATAAATTCTTGGCTGAAGGGCCAGGTAGAGCAAGCAGGCATTCTTAAAAGCTCTGAACTTTCTTTGGTCACCCGAATAGCATTCTGGAGTGGGTACTCTTGGTTCAGGGGGTGGAACCACCACAGTAGGAGTGGAAGCTGAGCATTCTTGGACAGGTGAAGTGGACGTAGGGACTGCAACATGTGGATTAGGAGTTGTTGTAGCAGAGGACACCGTCAGGTTCTGTAGGTGACGCCCCTAACTGGAAATACCCATCCTCTAGGCTTGTCACTGCTTGGGTAAGGGCTGTGACTTGCTGGCACAAAGCCTAGAGCGTGGAAGCACCTCTGTCGGCCTCTGACATACTGGCTGGATGATAGTGTCACATACCTGGTGGGAGGCCAAAGTGCTGAGAGGGCTTCCCTTGTGGCTGAGTGCAGGGCACCCCTGAAGGTGGTGACAGGGAGTGCTATGCCCAAAGAAGCAGGGTCGCCAGCTGCGACAGGCTGAAGTGGTGAGATGTCTGCTACATGGTGGCTGGACGAGCAGGATGCACTTCTGGGCATGAGTCCCTCAGTTGTACCAGATGAGACTTGGCAGAAGGGAAAGCCGGAAGCAGGGTCAGGAGCCAGTCCAGTAGTCATACACGGAATATCAGGCAGGGGTAAGGCAGAAAGCAGGGTCAGAAGCAAGCCGGTGTCATATACTGGTAATCAGGCAGCAGCAGAGTCTAAAGAGCAAACCAAGGTCATACATGGATCAACAGGCAGAAGCGGAGTCAATGGAAAAGCTGAGGGTCAAAGCCAGGAATGGAGGCAAGACAGGTCAAAGGCAAGCAGGAAACCCAATAATACCAGGAACAGGAACTCAGGAACACATGGGGAGCTGAAGATCACCCAGCAACTTGTGGCTCAGCCTGCTGGCTTTAAATAGGGCACTGGGCACCAGGATCTGTCACGCCATGTACCAGGATTGCCACCATTTGCGGCCACGCGCGTGCATGCGCATTTGTACTAGCAGACGCCTGAGTTCCCGTAATCTGTAAACTTGCTAATTATTATTAGCAGATGTGCCAGTTCTTCTGTGAACCATTCTCTGACAGGTCCTCTGTTCCTGGGCTCAACCTTCTCAAAGACCTCAGCCCCTCTGATACACTAGGTTGATTACACAAACACATAATATCACGGGAAATCACTGACAGTAACACTAAGTACCCAGAAATAATGCTATTTCAAAGAAACAAGCACCAAATCAATTAGTAAATGCAAATATAATATATTGTCACCCAAGTTAGCAACAAGGCAAGCAAAGGAAAGAATGAGACAAGCAAAGGAAAGAATGACGCAAGCAAATGAAAGAAAAGTAAAAAGAATAACAACAGTAATAACAGAGTTTAGTATTCAGAGTAATTAGCAATGAGGACAAGGCATAGATGACACTTCCTGTCTAGATCAGCATAAACAGTAACAACACCACCAGAAGTGCAGCAGTGAGCAGTAATAAGATTTGATAGACCACTTTTGCACTAAAGGCAGCTATGCTAGGCCTAAAACCGTATGGTAAGCACTGTCTGTCAGTATTTGAGATGACACAAATGGGTATCGATGGACAGAAGGAATTTGCGGGCAGATTATCTGCAGGGCAGTCCTTAGGGTATTTTTTCTGCTGACTATCCTTGGGGCCCTTTAAAAGGCGTTGGTGCACTTAACAACAGTCTTAATGAACATGCATGAGTAAGTGAGTACTTTAGCTGATGTATAGTCATTGCACAGATGCAGAGTACATGCGAGTCAGAAGCAGTGACAGTTTAGTGTAATGGTGGTATAAAGTTGTTATGTGTGCAGTATAGGTTTGGTAGAGGTGCTGGGTAAAGCTGGCATAGATGCGTTATGTGCAGTGTGTAGTTAGTGTGCTGCTCTCTGCAACTCTCTGTTAGCACTGTCGGTAATAGGAAAAAACAAAATAACTAGGCGCCAAAGGAAAAAATGTAATATAAACAACAATAATTGCCAGCAGCAGTGTGTATGTGAGTTCAACAACGTCACTACATAACAGAAGTGTATAAGCAAACACCACGCTTAGCTAGTGCAAATTCATAATTCATATCAGGAAGTAAATATCAAACATTCAGTAAATAAAATGTCCCACAATGGTGAAAAAAAGTGCAAAACATTCAGCGCTCCACTATTCAGTATGCAGATGCAGTGCCCCACATGGATGTACACTTACCCTGGATGTTGACCACCTATCTCTAGTGTGGTCACTTGCGCTTTGTGGGGAAAGAGACCCCTAGATGTTCTCCTTAATGGCCAGCCACACTGCAATGAATCCTCCAAGCATAGGGAGAAAAATAACAGTGTTTTACTGTTTTATTTAAAAATTCAGTAGAATAAAACGTAGATACACTCACATGTTCTGCTGCCTAGGACCTGGCACCTGGTGTGTTCAGCATGTGTGTTTCAGGGGAAAAAAGTCCAGCTGGCATCCAATGGATACAATTGCGGTTTGGCTCGGTTCCCTGTAATCATTTCTCAGGCAGATGTGGTGTCGCGATGACGCGATCAAGCTTCAACGCATTTCAGCCAATAGGAAAGACCATCTTCCTGATGACGGCCTGTCCTATTGACAGAAACGTGCTGAGGCTTGATCGCGACACCACAATATTATGCACTCTCTATTGTAACATCTGCGTTGTACTTAGTTGTAAACAACTATCCTTTAACTAACAACTACATTTAAACAGACATATACAGTCTCTATATTTGGGTATACACTACTTACTGTTATACTTTTCTCTACATCTCCAGAGAGCGTTCTAATATTAGTGCACGTTTGATACCAGTCACTCTAGTACATTTTCCCCATGCATCGGTTGGACTGCTCATACTGGGGAATTGATCCTCGGACTGCTAAGTATATACACACTTACTTCTTGGTGAGTTGTGTCATTTTTAAGAGTGCACCCTAGGTTTTGGGTGTCTGCTCTTTATTACACTTCTGTTGTCTAAGACATTAGATTACCTCTCACCTGTTGGATACTGGGTGTATCCCCGCATCCTTTCTTTCCCCTGGTTGCATGCTGGCTCCAGCTTTGGGATCTTGAACAGTCTTAATCTATATGTGTTTATAATTATAATGCATATATGTCGTGTGATGGTTTTTATATGTTGTGACAAACAGCCAATGTCAGTTGTGGATGGAGTATATCTACCACATAGAATCCTGAGATTCTTAAGGTAAATGGGTGGCAGGGAGAGGTCTGTAGGCAGCAAGGGGTTAAGTATTGGTCACACCTTGCTCCCCAGCTGGGGTATAATTTTACCTGACCTGGGTGTAATCAGTGATGGTGCTGAGAGAGAAGGAGCAGGCTGTAAATGAACATGCCTGCAGGTCTGAATCAGACCCAAGGAGGTCTGTCCGTTAGACAGGAGGCCTATTTTCAGTTAATGGAAGTTTTGGTTTTGGGACTGTTTTCTACCCCTGCGAGGGAGACCTTTCTGTTTATCCTTATTTTCTGAGTGAATAAACATGGGCAGGAAGTCCTTAAAGCGGTTGTCTACCCAAGGGACAAAAAAACCCCAAAAACCTGCAAGGCAAAGGCATAATGAGCTAGTATGCACTGCATACTAGCCCATTATGAAATACTCACCTTAGAACGAAGGTCCCGTAGGACTGCCTGGTCCCTGCAGAGGGAGCGGACATCTTCGCCGCGTGGCTTCTTCCGGGAGACGTCACTCCCGCGCATGCGCGCTGGAGTCCGTCTTCCCGGTGAACTTTCCGGCAGGGTCCGGTGCTGAGTGCCGGGCCTTCGCAGGCCATCACTGCGCATGCAGCATGACATCAGCGGCTGCATTGCAAGTGTAATATCTCCTAAACCGTATAGGTTTATGAGATATTCATTTTACCTACAGGTAAGCCTTATTATAGGCTTACCTGTAGGTAAAAAACACTTTTTTGGGTAGACAACCGCTTTAACCTGACATACGGCTGGATTACTTGCTTGGAGAACCCCTCCACTTGAAGCTGATCTCCACAATTGGTGGAAAGCCCTCTACTGATCCGCATTGAAAGGCAAGTTGCTGGCTACACTGTATACCTGTTGTTAAAAGACTGCATTGAAATAAGCTGTGGGAACGTTGTGTCAGCGGTATTAAAAGGACAGTACGATACTACCTGCCTGGAGTTTGCATGTTCTCCCTGTGCCTGCGTGGGTTTCCTCCGGGTACTCCGGTTTCCTCCTACACTCCAAAGACATGCTGATAGGTTAATTAGATCCTCTCTAAAAATAGGCCCTAGTATATGTATGAATGTGAGTTAGGGACCTTAGATTGTAAGCTCCTTGAGGCTGGGGACTGATGTGAATGTAAAATGTATATCTAAAGTGCTGTGTAAATTGACAACGCTATATAAGTACCTGAAGTAAATAAAATAGTGTGTCTATACCACTTAAATGCACAGTGTACCACAGTGTAAATTTGTGAGTCTGCAGTATGGAGCACTTGAAAAAGGCCTTGTTTCAGAGTAATGCTACACAGCAACAGACTTTTCAGAAAGTCCTGGCTCAGCAGCAGCAAGCCCAAACAGCCAACCAGCAGGCTATGGCTGCCCTGGCTCAGGCAACTGGGGCTCAAGTGGCTGCTTTGGCTCAGGCGGCTGAGAAAGATCGACAGGCCTTAGCTGAAGTACTACAGCAGATGCCAGCCCAGACGGCAAATGTCTCCACAGGGGCCCCTGGTGACACCCTGCCAGGCACCAAAAGTCACCTTCTACAAAAAATTACATTGCAGGATGAAGTGGAGGCCTTTCTATGTACATTTGAGAGAACTGCTGAGGGGCAGACCTGGCCTAAAGACCACTGGGCTGCGCTGGTGGCCCCACTGTTAGCAGGGGACTCCTGAAAGGCATACTTTGACTTGTCCGCTGAGGATGCCCGAGATTATGACAAACTAAAAGCACAGCGAGTACTCAGCTGGAGTTTCAAGGCAGATGGATCCCCCTGCTCCCAAATGTATGACCTAATCAACCTGGTCAAATGGTGGCTGCAGCCTGAGATACTCACAGGGCCCCAAATAGTGGAAAGAGTTGCAATGGATCTGTTCCTGAGAGCGCTACCTCCTGAGTTACAGAAGTGGGTAAGGCAATCTGATCCAAATTCAAAGGGTGGTCTGGTTGAGCTGGTGGAATGCTAAATGGTGGCAGAGGACCTGGTCGCTGGATCTGCAGCTTCACGGTCCCTGATGTTCAAAAGTCCCCCTCCAGTGGCCACCCGGTCAACCTCAGTACCATCATTGGTTAAGCTGATAAGAGAAAGTCCTGAAAGGCCAGTGAGAGTGCTCAGAGCATCACACCCTGTTGAAAGACCTAGTTTGGCAAGCCCCAGAGGAACCTGTGGGCATCCCCTGCATTGGCGGTGCAGTGAGTGGGGGCACATCGCTGCCAAGTGTCCTTTGAATCCTGAGCCTATGGAATGTGACGTAATTCGACACATGTCCCTGTTTGCTCACATGGGCCTGGTCGCTGATCCGGACAAGTCAAGCACTGTGGTAAAAATAGGGGGGAAAAGTGTACGTGCACTCCTAGACTCTGGAAGTCTGGTCACCATGGTCCATATCCGGCAGGTGGAACCTAAACAGCTGACCCAGTATCAGGTAGGAGTGGTATGTGTGCAGGGTGACTGTAAGAAGTACCCCACAGCGCTGGTGACCTTTGAAACCAGCTCGGGATCTGTTTGCCATGAAGTGGCTGTGTCCCCTATCCTGTTGCACAGTGTAATAGTGGGGGGAGACTTTCCACTGTTCCAGGAACTTTGCAGGGTGAAAGAGAAGGGCCTTGAGCCTGGACTTCCTAGTGGGACTGAAGGGGGGAACCCCAACCCCTCTGAACCAAAGGTTGAGGAAAATGCTGTAGGGGTGACCCCTTATGAAAATGTGTCTTTTCCCCTAGCAGTCTATGCGGGTGAACTGGAGGTGACCCCTGAAACCCTAGATTTGCCCGGTGTGCCGGAGCTAGCGGTTTCTCGGGAAAACTTCGGGACCGCCCAGTTACAGGATCCTACTCTTGTACAAGCCTGGAAAAATGTGAAGGTAAACAATGGGACCCCGGTAGCCCCGGGGCTGGAAAATGTGTTTCCTCATATGGCGGTTACCCATGACATGTTGTATCAGGTTGACAAAATTCGAGGTGAGGTTGTGGAACAACTCGTGGTGCCTGGCCCCTATAGGAGGACAGTGCTGAACCTGGCCCATACACTCCCCCTGGGTGGCCATCTAGCCATGTCCTGAGTGTCAAAAAGTAGCCCCTATGCCCCATTACCATAGTCCACTGGTACCATTGGCTATGATTGCGATTCCTTTTGACTGAATTGCCATGGATCTGATAGGGCCAGTAGTTAAGTCTGCCAGAGGCTATGAGTACATCCTAGTTGTCATGGACTATGCCACCGGTATCCGGAGGCTGCTCCCTTAAGAAACACTTCCTCCAAGACCATTGCCAAAGAGTTGTTCCACATGTTCCCGTACTGGGATCCCAAAGGAGGTTCTAACCGACCAAGGGACTTCCTTCATGTCAAAGGTGATGAAAGAATTATGCAGGTTGTTCAGTATTAAGCATTTGCATACTTCAGTTTAGCACCCTCAGACAAATGGGTTAGTAGAACGGTTTAACAAAACCCTCAAGAATATGATCAAGAAGGTGGTGGCTAAAGATGGGAGAGATTGGGATTGTCTACTGCCATACCTGTTGTTCGCCATTAGAGGGGTCCCACAGTCTTCCACGGGGTTCTTATCCTTTGAACTCCTGTATGGGAGGCATCCCAGAGGGTTGTTGGACATTGCTAAAGAAACTTGGGAGACTGAAACTACTTCCTATCGGAGTGTCACCTGGACGCTATGAGATACTGGAAAAGGTTGGGGAAGTAAACTATAAGGTATACCAACCAGACAGGCGGAAGAAAGAGCAGATCTATCATGTAAGTTTAATTAAATCATGGAAAGACAGGGAAGCTCTCCTAGCCCTGGGTGATCAGCCACTTAAAAAAAGAGGGAGTCATAAGTGAAGTTCAGATACCTGAGTCCATGTTGGTGTCCCAACATAAGGAGATGAGGGAGTTTTTACAGTGCGATAAAGACTTCTTCTCAGACTTGCCCGGCTGCACAACTGTAATTAAACATGACATTGTCACTGACACCAAGGTTCGAGTACGCCTTAAGCCTTATCGTATTCCAGAGGCCCGTAGACAGGCAGTTCAGAGGATGTTCGACCTCGAGGTAATAGAGAAGTCTAAAAGTGAATAATGTGTAGTCCTATAGTCTTGGTTCCCAAACCATATGGGTCCTTAAGATTTTGCAATGACTTCCGGAAACTGAATGAGGTGTCACAGTTTGATACATATCCCATGCCCCGGGTTGAGCCCCGACAGGTACATAACCACTCTGGATCTCACTAGAGGGTATTAGCAAGTTCACCTGACAGAGGAAGCAAAAGAGAAATAGCTTTTGCAACACCTAAGCAGTTATGGCAGTATGTGCGAATGCCCTTTGGATTAAACGGAGCTCCTGCTACATTCCAGCGGATGATGGGTGAGAATCTTAGGCCGCATCAGTGTTATTCTGCAGCCTATCTAGATGATGTGGATATATGGAGCACAGATTGGGAAAGTCATCTAGCCAAACTCCAGGCTGTCATAAACTCCATCAGAAACGCTGGTTTAACCGCAAACCCAAAGAAGTGTGGCATAGGGTTAGAAGAGGCCTGGTATCTGGGATACACCATTGGGTGGGACCTAATCAAACCCCAAGTCCATAAGGTAGAAACCATTAAAGACTGGCCTGCCCCTGCCACCAAGAAACAAGTGAGAACTTTCCTAGGCATGGTTGGGTATTATCGAAGGTTCATCACAAACTTTGCCACACTGGCAGCACCCTTAACTGACCTCACCAAGGGAAAAAGCTCCTCTGTAGCAATTAAATGGAATCCTGAGGCTGAAGCAGCTTTCCAAAGCCTGAAGGAGGCGCTATATAACAAGTCAGTGTTGGTGGCCTCAGACTTTAGCAAGGAGTTTGTAGTCCAGACCGATGCCTCCAATATAGGTCTGGGGGCTGTTTTGTCACAACTGGTAGGCAGAGAAGAACACCCGGTAGTCTATTTGTCAGTCTGAAGCTGACCCCAGCAGAGGGAAATTACAGTATTGTGGAGCGAGAGTGCTTGGCTATTAAGTGGGCCTTAGAGGCTCTACAGTACTACTTGCCGGGGTGCCACTTCTGACTCATAACAGACCATGCTCCCTTGAAATGGATGGCTCAGGCTAAGGATCATAATGCAAGGGTTACCCGTTGGTTCCTGGCCACCCCAAGATTTTTCATTTAACATGGAGCACAGGGCTGGTTGCAATCACAAAAATGCAGATGCCCTTTCTAGAATCCACTGTTTAATAGCTGGTGTTCGAACCCACAGGTTCAAACAGAGGGGGGAGATATATGACAAACAGCCCATGTCAGTTGTGGATGGAGTATATCTGCCTCATATAATCCTGCGTTTCTTAAGGTAAATGGGTGGCAGGGAGAGGTCTGTAGGCTGCAAGGGGTTAAGTATTGGTCACACCTTGCTCCCCAGCTGGGGTATAATTTTTCCTGACCTGGATGTAATCAGTGGTGGTGCTAAGAGAGAAGGAGCAGGATGTGAATGAACATGCCTGCAGGTCTGAAGCAGACCCAAGGAGGTCTGTCTGTTAGCCAGGAGGCTTATTTTCAGTTAATGGACATTTTGGTTTTGGGACTGTTTTCTACCCCTGTGAAGGAAGCCTTTCTGTTTATCCTTATGTTCTGAGTGAATAAACATGGGCAGGAAGCTCTTAACCTGACATACGGCTGGATTACTTGCTTGGAGTACCCCTCCACTTGAAGCTGATCGCCCACAATGTATACTTACGGATTTGTTTTCTCCATTACTCAGTGAAAAATATCGATAAGCTCCTGAAGCGTCCTATCACGAAACACGTCGAGCTTGCATTTTTAAATACGCTATTTTTATCCCACTCTGCCAAAGTATATCTCCAGTGGTTATCACATCCACTGACCCTGACTCAGTGGTTAGAGTTGTTTGTACTAAATTACTGTTTATAGGAGTCTGTATTTCTTTTACATGCTTTAAGAAATTTTGTGAGTTTGTTATAAATAAAAATTATTTTAGTACATTGGTGCCTATAAAATGTGATCCGAGTATTGAATCATGCGTTTGGAAGCTTCTTATATACAGTAGATGCGCTTTACTTTCATGAAGGACATCAGAACATATCTTACAGCATGTAGACAGGAAACAGGAACCACAAACAAGTGGACTGAACTTAGATAGACAGTACATCCTGTCATATCATAGAATATACTCTATAACTCTATAATACTACAGTGCCACCTGCTGCATAGATAAGTATAATGTATACAGTATTGTCAGTTTATAAAGCAACTTTACATGCTCTTGTTCTTTCAACACCCCTTCTCAACAGCATGTGCTTTGTGAAATTATGTTCAGTTTCTTCTGGAAATAACAGATGTTCCTTCGATAAAGGCTTGGTGAGTGCATCAGCAGTCATCTCCTCTGACGGGCAATATTAATTGTTAACAACACCTTGCTCATGATTGTCCCTCAGTAGGTGATACTTGACATCAATGTGTTTGGTCCTAGGATTGACCCTTTCTGATTGCGTAAGCTTTATACATCCCTGGTTGACTTCAAAAATGGGAATTGGTTTTGACATGTCTATCCCAATGTCCACAAAAAGTTCACTAATCCATATCACTTCTTGGCAAGCGTGTGCTGCTGCAATGTACTCTGCTTCAGTTGAAGATAGAGCGAAAGCTGTTTGCTTTTGACTAGACCAACTTATGGTTCCTTCCCCATACTGGAAGATGAATCCATTGGTGGGTTTGTGGTCTGTTCAGTCCCCGGTCCAATCAGCATCCACATATCCAACCAGTGTGTGATGTGATGTTGCTAGAAACCGTAATTTCATCTGCATTGTTCCTTTGAGGTATTGCATCACTCACAGTGGCAACATATAGCAGCTTACCGATTGCTCTTCGATACATATCATTGTTGGGTAGCAAGTTTTCTCCTTCATTGCTCTTTTGATAGCCTGGTTACATAGGAGTTTTCAGTTCCTTTGCATCTTGCATATGGAATTGTTCCAAGATTTCGGAGATTTTTTGAGATTGGTTGAGAAGATAACTTCCATCTTCTTCTCTCTCTCTATTTGGATTCCCAGAGATTCCCAGATAGTAGATAATGTTCCCTGGCTATTTGATTTCAAAATTTTCTTTCAGCTTGTGAACTGATTGTAATCCCCTTCTTGTTCAAAACAGGTAATAATGTAATTGACAAAGATAAGGATGTATATCCATCTGTCTACTTGATTGCTGGAGTAGAGACAGGGATCTGCTTTACTTCTGTTAGGGAAAAGCATCAGTACAGATGCTTTCTGGGCATTTCCACGGTGGTGCACGTGCTTGTGCGTGTTCGCACGCGTCTGGAAAACAGCGCTGTTTAAACCCTGTGCTCTCAGCAGCAAGTGCTATCCGTTCTACAGCGTCTGTGACCTGTAAGCCCCAGCTCTAAACCGCTGTTCCTGTACTGCTCTACTTCCTGTTTGACCCTGGTTGACCTGACCTGCTGATCTGCTGCCTGCACCGACCCCGGCTATCTACGACCCTCCGATGGTCTGCTCCCTTTGTACTTCTGCTGCCGCCTGATAACGAACCTTGCTTGGACTTGACCACCCTTCTGCCTGACCCATCTGTACCGCGCTGCCTGCCTGTTGCCGACCCAGCCTGCACGACCATCCCTCTGACCAGCACAACCACCTGGATCATCACATCATCACCAGTGACCATCCAGCCCTCGTGCCATCTCGCACTCTTGGACTTCTGTCTACTCTACCAGGGGTCCTTGAATCGGGTGCGCAAGAGTGGTTGTTCCCTGCACAAGACAGACTCCACCACCAGGCTTGTAACAACTTCTTGAGAATCCCTCTCTAGTAAGCATTTCATTCATTTTCTCATTCCACATCCTTGCAGATTGCTTATGACCATAGATGCTCTTCTGAAGTTTACACACAAGGTTGTCTCCTTGCTCAACTCTAGGTGGTTGCTCCATGTAGAGGTCTTCCTAAATGTCTCCATATAGGAAAGCAGTTTTAACATCTAGGTGTTTCACTTGCATACCCTTCCCAGCTGCAATGCTAAGATGTGCTCTGATGGTGGAGTGTTTTATGATGAGAGCAAATTTTTCATTGTAATCTTCACCGAATTTCTGGGAGTAACTCTTGGCAACTAGTTGTGGATATTTCCTTCTGCGTCTGACTTTGCTTTGAAAGTCCACTTACTTCCTATTGTTTTGTGGTTAGGAGGGATCTCTGTGAGTGTCCAGGTTTTATTTTCTTGAAGTGAGTTTAATTCTTCTTCTGCTGCCTTTCTCCATTTATTGGCAGTTTTTCTATGTCTTCCCAGGATGTTGGTTCAAGTGCGTTGTGTGCTGTATATGACAGCTTGTGGGGTGGTATCCTCTTTGTAGTCCGAGTGGATCTTCTGACTTCAGGCATTTCAGTAGGATCTGGTGGGGAACTTGATTTAGGTATTGTGAGTTCCACCTCTTGTTCTGACTCCTGTGCAGGTTCGCTTTGGTTGACCTATTCTTCTGGTTTGTTGGGCATATTTGCTTCACAGCTTTCAGGGATTGGTGTTTCTGGTGATGGGCGCTCATCAAAATAACCACTATGGCTCATTGTCACTTTGTCAGTCTTTGGGTGTTGGATTCTGTAACCCTTAGTGTGCTTGTTGTAGCCTACTAGAATGCCCTCTATGGCTCTGTTCTCCAGCTTGGATCACTTTTCACTTGGAATACAAGCATATGCATTACATCCAAACACTCTGACGTGCCCTAGGCTAGGCTTTGACCCATGCCACATTTCAAATTAAGTACTTTTAATGGCTTTTGAGGATAGTCTGTTCCGCAGGTAGGTTGTGGTCATGACGGCTTCTCCCCAGTACTTGTGAGGTAGGTTGGCATCCGACAACATGCACCTGGCCATTTCTATAAGAGTGCGATTTTTCCTTTCTGCTACAACGTTTTGTTCAGGAGTGTATGGTGTGGTCGTCTGATGTACTATTCCTTGTCTCTTCAGGTATGAGGCCACTTCTTTGCTTATGTATTCTCCCCCATTGTCAGTGTGTATTATTCCTGGTTTTGGAATTTGTTTCTAGATATGGCAACAAACTCTTGAAGTTTCTCTGATGTTTCATTCTTGTGTTTCATCAGATAAGTAGTTGTGTACCTGGAATAATCATCAATGAAAGTCAGTAGATAACTGTTCCCATCTGATACGGGAGTTTTCAGTGGACTGTATACATCACTGTGTATGAGCTGCAGGGGGTGGGTGCTTTTTCTTTGAGAAGCCTGTGGAAGGGGAGCACGTGTGGCTTTTGCTTCAATACAGCACTTGCATTTCATGAGCACTTTGTAAGGCGCTATTGTCGAATCTTCTGATAAGCCTCTCTTTATAATGTCCTGTATAGCTTCTGGACTTCTGTACCCCAGCCGTCTATGCCATAAGTGAATGCATTTGCTGTGTAGGTCATTAGAGACTATATTGGCTTGTTGGTCTGTGGTGAGGAGCTTGCATAGGTGATCATCCAGTTTTCCTTTTGCGAGGAGTTGCTTATTATTGTGAATTGTTCATCAGCCTGGAACTTAACTGTGAGACCGTTGTTTGCAAGACATTTCACTGATAGAAGGCTGCCTTCTAGTTCTGGAACATACAGCACTGTCTTCACAAGGATACTCTGCTTGCCTTGTGGTGTAATGCATTTCGGTTCAGCCTTGGCCTTTACCTTCTGCAGTGATGCTTTTCCCGTTTGCTAGGAAAACTTGGTCTTTTGCACTGTAATCACTGTTTGTGAAGAAGGTCTCACTGCTAGTCATGTGGCTTGGTGCACCTGAGTCTATGCACCAGCCGCATGTCTTTCCGCTCTGTGTCACCTTAAAGGTGCCACTCCATGAAGTGTCTGCAGTTTCCTTTGTGGCTGCTTTGACTCTTTCTTTTGTGGATAGTTCTAGCTTTCGCTGCTAGGCTTTCCAGATAGAACAGTTTATTTTTAAGTGACCGGTCCTTTTACAGCTTTTTTGTTGTGCTTTGTGCCTTTGTACATCTTAAGAGCTTTGTTGTCATGGTGAGTATTTTCTTTCCTTCTGTCATATTCATCAATTAATTTGCCTTTGACAAATTCTAGTGTTAGTTCCTGCTCGGGTCTGGTTTCTAAAGCGTAAATAAGAGCAGTATATGTCTCCTGAAGGCTGCAGAGGAGCAAGGCAACAATATGATTATCTTTGATGTCCTCTCCGATGGCACGCAGCTGATCTATGATTTATAGCATAGCTTTCACATGGTCACACATTTGCTGGCCTTCTAGTCTCATCCCATACAGCTTTTGTAGCAAAAACAGTTTACTGTTGAGGCTTGAACGCTCGTGCAGCTTTTGTGGTGAAGTCCACATACCTTTGGCTGTTTTATCAGTTATTATGTGCATAAGCTGGTCATCTTCCACTAATAAGCTTATGATTGCTTTTGCCTGTCTATCTTTCCTGTCCCATGCCTCCGTCTCTCCGTTTGTGGGTCTGTCTATATTCAGCACTTGACACAAGTCATCCTTGCTGAGAATCATCTATTACTATTGCAAACTTCAATTCTGAACCGCTTGCCATCTTTAAGCAGCTTGTATACAGTACTCACAGACTTGCAGTATCCTCTTCACTGCCTGGGTGCCTGCTGTGTGTGCTGGGTGCTCCTGGGTGCCTGGGATATCCTCTCCAATGCCTGAGCCCATAACCTGTTTTCAGAGTATTGACTCATGCGCTGGAAGCTTTTTGTATACAGTAGATACGCTTTACCTTCATGAAGGATATCAGAACATACCTTACAGCATGTAGACAGGAAACAGGAACTAGGTGGACTGAACTTAGATAGACAGTACATCCTGTCATATCATAGAATACACTCTTTAACACTATAATACTACAGTGCCACCTGCTGCATGGATAAGTGCTATTGTCCTTTCAACATAAAGTGCATCATTTCTCCCAAACATATCCAATCCCTGCTAACAGATTGCAATCTTCATTCATAAGGGAGTACTTACAGGCAAAGCAAAGTTGTAAATAAAACGAAAAACAATCTGCACTTAGGAGAAAATATTAAATAAAAAAAGTGAAGCAACTAACACTAAATCTTGATACAAGATATAAAATCATAATTGCAGAAAGTGTAGCGCTAGAATTATACCCAGCGGGCGTGGCTAAGCTGCCGATGTGAGAGGAAACTGAGCTCCCTGCTGCCTCCGATACCTCGAAGAGGCTGGGACTCACGGCTGGAGCAGCCAAGATGACGTCACCCCGCTCCCTCCACGTGGTCCCAGAGACAGAGGCAAAGACGTGGCTTCCGGACTGGAGAGGTTTGCCTGGGTGCCAGATGGAGAACAACAGGAGCAATCCAGCTCTGGTCCTGCTATGGAGCCTCTGGATGACATGGATTCCCTTGTTGCTAGTGAGTCTCATGCTGGCATGTATATTGCTGGAAGGGGGGTGGGCAGCTGCACTGGAGAAAGACTGGGCAGTGCAGACATTTGCTGCACTGCAGGATACTCCTCCAGAACCTACCCTCAGTGATGTGTTCAGAGCAGCTCAGAGCTGCAATTCATCATTAACCCTCCTAACCACCCAATTTCAACACTTAAGGGAAGACATGGAGCGTATTTGACACAATGTTCAAAAAGTGCAGGAGCGCACCTCTGCAGTGGAAGGTAGAGTGAGCTCCCTGGAAGATGAGATGGCCCGGTCAGGCGTAATGTTGCTGATAATAATGTCATGATTCAATGCCACGCTAACATGATCGATGACATGGAAAATCGCCTAAGGTGAAACAATGTCAGGATACTTGGCCTGCCTGAAACAATTGAAGGAAAGAACCCGATGGCATATACCCAGCAGTTGCTACTGGATATATTTGACAAAACAACCTTTACTCTGTTTTTTGCGGTTGAACGAGCGCACCGAATACCATCTCGCCCTCTCCCTCCTGGAAAATTTCCCAGACCTTTCATTCTGACGATGCTTCATTATAAGGATCGGGATAACATTCTTGCATTCGCCCGCACCAGGGAACTGATAGAGGTCAATGGATCGAAGATCTCCTTCTACCCGGACTTCTCCGAGGAAGTTCAGAAGCTAAGGGCCCAGTATGATAAGGTGAAATGCTGACTGAGAGCGATACAAGTCCCTTACGCAATGTTGTACCCAGCCAAACTGAGAGTGGTAGCGAAAGGACATACCCACTTCTTTGACACTCCCAGGAGTGCTACTCAATGGCTAGACAGAAATGAGCAGCATCTTGCCAGGTCTCACTTTCTACCCTGAGCTGCTATAGATGTCCTCAAATGTTTTACTGTTAATATTTTTGTTCCAGAGTTCTGGCTATTTTTGTATGGAGCTTTTTTGTTGCTATGCCAATCCTACTACAATGTAATGTGCATGCTATTCCTACAAATACCTTTATTTTCTTCGCGCCAACCCTTGTCATTTATCTGGAAACTTCCAAAATCTGAATGCGTGTGGAACTTGCCCCTCAAAAGAGGAGGGGCTATACCCCTAAGGCGGTAGGGGCGAGCATTACCTCCTGGAACATCAGGGGGTTAAAAGACACTGTCAAAGCAAAGCCATTTTTGACGCACTTTCCCTCCAGGGATCTTCCATTGCCTGCATACAGGAGATGCATCTTACCAATGATACCTTAAACCTGTTGAACTCCCGTTCTTTTTCAGTACAATACCATTCAGTTTTTTTCATCCTATGCAAGGGGTGTTAGTATACTAATTTCATCTAATCTGCATCTAATCTGCAACTCTGGGAAGTATTGCGCCAGTTTGGTCTAGGGCCACTGTTTATTGGATGGGTAAAATTAATGTACTCTAACTCTCAGGCGACTATTGTGATCAATGGCTCTCAGTAGGACTCCTTTAGGCTATGCAGAGGGACATGTCGGGGGTGTCCCCTTTCCCCTCTCTTGTTTGCCCTGGTAATTGAACCGGCATTGGCAGCGACAATTCGCCAAGATGTTTCATAGTGGGATTTAGAAGGGGGAAGATAGAGAACAAATTATTTTTGGGCGATGCAGAAGGCTCTCTTTCCTCCCTTATGTCCACTATTAAGCTCTTTGGGTCCTTTTCCGGTTCGTAATTAATTGGGACAAATCGGTACCCCTTCCTTTGGATGCCCAATCAGTTGTACTCCTCATACAGTATGTGTACAACAGATAAGGATTGTACCAGCATTCAAAATACTTGGGCGCTTGGGTGTATTTCCAAAGGTACAGGACTACTTGCAATATAACCTGCAGCCATTACTGGAAAAATTCAAACTCAAAAGCAAGATATGGTGTAAACCTCCATTATCTGTGGTAGACTGTGCAAACCTGGTAAAAATGATCTGGGCCCCCCATTGCTATACATTGTACACAACTCACCAGTATGGATACCACAGAATTGGTTAAAAAAAATGATTCTCTCAACACCACTGAAATAGAGTAAAATCGAATTTTATTTGAACATATTAAAACATAGTCACTCTCATGAGTGGCTGTGTATAAAAGATGCATATAGCCAAAACATGTTGCTTGAACGTTGTACACAAGTTACAATGCATAGATATACATATGTTGTCCAAAAGAGTTTCTCTCCAGTATCCAAACAGAAGCTTTCGGTACCCGTTTCAGGTCCTTGCCTTTTGTCAGGGGTATTTTACAGGAGAATATACATTCAGCAATTTATCTAATAAATAGAAAGAAACAAAATTGTTGTGATACAAACACATACAAAGCATATTTTGTATTTCATAGGGATGTGCCAACCACCATCTAGTCTTGCTATGATGGAGACAATTGACAATTAACTAATATGGAAAGGGAAACAACCCAGGATTGATTTACCCAGCCTCCAACGACCCAAGGATGAGGGCGGCTTGGCTGTTCTCTCCTCTAGAACTTACTTTTTAGCTGCCCAGTTACAACATTTTTCCAGATGGGGGGGGGTATTGATGCTAATGATCCCATCCAAGCTGCTCTGTTAGCCAGATCCTATTGGAAACAGGGGGGTTCTGGGAATTCCCTCAGTTCCCCACCTTGATCCTTCTGGCTAAGGTCTGGGATGAAATGAAGAGAATCATGGGATATGTTGGCATATCTAGTTATCCCATATGGGAGAAAGGTAGTCTTGTAGAGTTGGGGAAACTACAGGGCTTTTCAGAATGGTACTCCTAAGGCATACAGTTTATTCACCAATTACTGTATATAAGAACAAACACCTGAAATCCTTTAAGGAAATACAGACGGAATTTGGTATCCCATCTTCACGTTTTTTCCACTACCTCCAACTTAGACGCGCCCTTTTAGTGCAGGCTAAGATGACGCCCACTAGACAGATCACTACTCCCCTTATAGACCAATTAGCTACTACAACTGATAAGAAGGGCCTTATTTCTTCTCTTTATGGGTAATTATTGACCTGCCTACAAGGCAACACACAACTGCCAGGTAGGAAAGGATGGTCTATGGACATCTTGTCCTTGGATGGTAAAATATGGCAATTTGTGTTGGAACAAGTTTCTCTGGTATCCATATCACCTACCCAAGTTTGCTCAACTCTTTATAATTCATAGAGTACACCGCACATCTCTTACACTGCATAAATGGTCTTGTAGAGACAGCTCAGAATGCCCTAGATGTGGCGACCCCACAGCTGACCACCTGCACATGTTTTGGAAATGTCCAAAGTTAGTGCGGTATTGGAATAGGATAATCACTACTATTAATAAGACATTTCAATTGGTTCTGAATAATGATCAATTGATCTGCATATTGGGATATATGGATTAAGAGTTATACACACCCCTTGTTAGAACGGCTGTATCTAGGCTACTGTTATTGGCTCACAGATGTATCTTGCTGAATTGGACTGCCTCAATGCCTCCCAAATTTGAGTATTGACGCACACAAGTAAAATCTGCTTTGTTGAAAGAAAAACAAATATTTAAACTCCGGGGCAGTCCATTTAAGTTTGATAAATTATGGCAACCATGGTAACAAGCCCCAGGCCTGGCCCCAATGGCTTTAATATCGCAAAGGCTCCTACAATGTTAAATACAGGTTGAGATTTTTGGTGGATTGTTGGATCAAGGATGTAGGGGATAGTTAGTGATGTACATCCGAGGAAGTACGAAGTAGGATGGCAACTGTTTTCTGTTTAGTTCTCTCTCTCCCTCCCTCTTCTCATTTTTGTTTTGTTTTGCTTTGTTTTTTTAGGGATACATGGTGCACTTTTCACTTTATTATGGCTCTATCAAGGTGAGAGCAATATTTGAGTAAGGTTATATATGTTACATATTTTTATATGGACGCATTAATGTTTATTTCTACTGAAAGCTTTTGCTGTGAATAATAATAAGAAATGACACATAGCAACTGATAACTGAGTGAGTACTGTGTATGGCATATGTTTTTATTTGTTACTTCTTTCTTCCTTTTCTTTGTTTGTATTGTTGTATGTAAAACGATAATACTTTCAATAAGAAATTATTTGAAAAAAAAAAGAATTATATCCAGAAATTAGAAAATGCACACACAATAAATAATATCATTAACATATTCAGTGCATGAGAAATAAAATTTAAATTCAAACTGTGCTTATAAAATCTACATAAGAAAAAAGTAACAATTATCCACATGACCAGATCTTTAGTGCGCTTCTTTCTTATGCAAATACAACACATAATATATAGAATGTGTGAGAAATAAAATTAAACTTTAAACTGTGCATATAAAGTCCATCTAAGAAAAGGGTGACAGATGGCACACATACGCAAATGCAACAAATAACATATACATCAGCAAAATTAAAATTCAAACTGTGCACATAAAGTCCATGTAAGAATAGAGTGACGGATATCCACTTGACCAGATCTTCAGTGTACTTCTTTCTTATGCAAATACAACAAATAACATATATTGTACAATGTGTGAGAAATTAAATTAAACTTTAAACTGTGCATATAAAGTCCATGTAAGACAAGAATAACAAATACAGTCAGGTCCATAAATATTGGGACATTGACCCAATTCTAATCTTTTTGGCTCTATACACCACCACAATGGATTTGAAATGAAACAAATAAGATGTGCTTTAACTGCAGACCTTCAGCTTTAATTTGAGGGTATTTACATCCAAATCAGGTGAACGGTGTAGGAATTACAACAGTTTGTATATGTGCCTCCCACTTTTTAAGGGACCAAAAGTAATGGGACAATTGGCTGCTCAACTGTTCCATGGCCAGGTGTGTGTTATTCCCTCATTATCCCATTTACAAGTAGCAGATAAAAGGTCCAGAGTTAATTTCAAGTGTGCTATTTGCATTTGGAATCTGTTGCTCTCAACTCTCAATATGAGATCCAAAGAGCTGTCACTATCAGTGAAGCAAGCCATCATTAGGCTGAAAAAAACAAAACAAACCCATCAGAGAGATAGAAAAAACATTAGGCGTGACCAAATCGACTGTTTGGAAAATCCTTAAAAAGAAATGCACTGGTGGGCTCAGCAACACCAAAAGACCCGGAAGACCACAGAAAACAACTGTGGTGGATGACCGAAGAATTCTTTCCCTGGTGAAGAAAACACCCTTCACAACAGTTGGCCAGATCAAGAACATTCTCCAGGAGGTAGGTGTATGTGTGTCAAAGTCAACAATCAAGAGAAGACTTCACCAGAGTAAATACAGAGTGTTCACAGTTCTGGAACAACATCCTATGGACAGATGAGACCAAGATCAACTTGTACCAAAGTGATGGGAAGAGAAGAGTATGGAGAAGGAAAGGAACTGCCCATGATCCAAAGCATACCACCTCATCAGTGAAGCATGGTGGTAGTAGTGTCATGGCGTGAGCCAATGGAACTGGTTCTCTTGTATTTATTGATGATGTGACTGCTGACAAAAGCAGCAGGATGAATTCTGAAGTGTTTCAGGCAATATTATCTGCTCATACAGATGGACAATGACCCGAAGCATAATGCAAAAGCAACCAAAGAGTTTTTTAAGGGAAAGAAGTGGGATGTTATGCAATGGCCAATTCAATCACCTGACCTGAATCTGATTGAGCATGCATTTCACTTGCTGAAGATAAAAATGAAGGGAAAATGCCCCAAGAACAAGCAGGAACTGAAGAGTGTTGCAGTAGAGGCCTGGCAGAGCATCACCAGGGATGAAATCCAACGTCTGGTGATGTCTATGCGTTCCAGACTTCAGGCTGTAATTGACTGCAAAGGATTTCCAACCAAGTATTAAAAAGTGAAAGTTTGATTTATGATTGTTAATCTGTCCCATTACTTTTGGTCCCTTAAAAAGTGGGAGGCACATATACAAACTGTTGTAATTCCTACACCGTTCACATGATTTGGATGTAAATACCCTCAAATTAAAGCTGAAAGTCTGCAGTTAAAGCACATCTTGTTTGTTTGATTTCAAATCCATTGTGGTGGTGTATAGAGCCAAAAAGATTAGAATTGAGTCGATGTCCCAATATTTATGGACCTGACTGTAATGCCAGTTCCAGCAAACCAGCAAAATTAGAAACATTTTTACAAGTTCCTATTTAACCCCTTATTAACAATTAGCCCTGGTTCCCATTGCAGCAATTTGGCATGTGATTTGACATGTCAAATCGGCGGTTATTGGCGGCAATGGCACCATCCGAATCGGTGCGATGCCGCATTTGCGGCGCCACACTGATTCCCAAAAGTAGTTTCTATCAGTGGCGGCTGGTGCAATTTTAGGATGGGGGAGTGCCAGACCCTGCCCTTTTTATCCCCTCCCACTTCTCATAAGCCCTGCCCCTTATAGATTCCACCCAGGGGACACTGTACCAGGGTCCCCATGAGAGTCCCCCATACATCCCAGGGTGATGTATGGGGGACTCTCATGGGGACCCTGATATAAGGGGCTGTGATGTATGGGGGACTATGATCTGGATGGGGGAGGGGCCTAGGGAGTGACTGGTGACTTCAGGTAGTGACACCTCTTGGTAACCCCTCCTTTCTGGTTCAGAAAGTTCTGGAAGAAAAGGTGGGGAAGAGGAGGCGAAGCTTCCTGAGGTATGTTAAAGAGCTCTGACCAATTCCCAACTTGGATTGGCCAGGGGCAGGCCTCCTTAAGTACCTGGGGTCAGCCCAGTCTGGGAGGAGAGTTTGGGTGGAAGAGATGGAGATGGAATAGTGTGGGGGCTGTCGGGGCCTTGGGGAGCTTCTAGTCTAAGGGGGGTGACCTTGGCCTGGGAGAGCTCGGGTGCAGCCAGGAAGAGAGAGTGAGATCCTGGAAGAGAGACACAAGGGAGAGTGGGGAAGGACAGCAGGAGATCTCCAGGAAAGGAGCTACAAGTGACAGGTGATGCACTTCCTGGAAAGCTGGAAGAGGTACACTGGAGCAGATTGGGGTGAGAGACAGTCTGAGAAGGGTACAAGAGCCATTTCGGACTGTGGTGTCACTGTGGCAGTGGAGAGGGCTGTTGTAGCCAGGAGGACTGGCATTGCCTGGAAAGGATGGTTTGGGAGCAATAGTCCATCAGGCTAGCTAGCACATTATGTACTTGTTACACTTACCCGCCTGTAATGGGCTATGTGCTAGCTAGGCCAAGGAAACCAAGTTTTGTGCAGAAGAGTGGAACAGGAGTCATTGAGAAGCAAGTCTGTGCAGGAGAGCGGAACAGGAGTTATTGAGAAGCAAGTGTGTGCTGGAGGAAGAGAAGGAGTGTATATACAGGATGTGTACTGTATATAGATGGTCTGATTCAAGTTGGAATCAATCCACTGAGCATCCCATAACAATCCCAATCCCTATCCAAGTTCAATCCCCTAATAAAAAAACAAAACAAAGTACCGACCTGTTTCGTGGTTTCGGAAGAAAGGAAAAGTGTGATAGAGGTCAGTGTGAAGGGTGGAACCACTACATTCAGGAACCCCTAAAGGGGCAGTGGCTACATGGGAATGTTCAGCTGAACTTGCACAATTTCATTCCCACTGTCAGTGTGAACCTAGGCTCAGTCAAAGTGTACTGTGGTGTGTTATTGTACTATTCGTGATCTGGTAGTAATTCCCATAAGAACTACCTGCACCTAATTTGGGCAAGCATTTGCACCAGTGTTGGTAACATGTGCGGCAAATTCAAGTAATTACTCTTATCACCAGTGGAGGCTCGCCCATAAGGACTGCTGGGGCCCCACCAAAAAAATAAGTAAGAAATAAAAATTAACTTTAATTATTAACCAACAGCAGCACAGCTAGAGAGAAACTCCAAAGAAAAACAAATCTTTGGAATTTCTCTCTAGCTGTGCTGCTGTTGCTAATTGCTAGAATAGATAGATTAGATAAGAAATAGAAGTGTAATCTACCTAGTAACAGGGCAGACGTCCCAAATCTCATTAAAAACCTTATCTAGAACACAGTAAAATGAATTCTCCACCCTCATTGGCTGCTTTCCAACATTCCATTCTAAGAATAGCTGAGTTCTGGGGCGTCTAAATCTACTGACCTTAAACTGCCTAGTCCATTTGGTCTCTGCCTGGGGGGGAGCCAAGATTTTCTCTGCCTGCAGTTACACATTCTGGCCAGCTGCCCAGCCATGTCCCCCCCCCCCCTCCACAAGTCACACTCCGACACTTAGTCTCTACCTCTCCAGCAGAGTTTCCACTCTCCACCAGGGACGCTTCCCACCATCCTATACAGAGCAGAGAAGGAGGACATGAGGGATCGCTCAATGTAGGAGAGGAAAGGGAGCAGCAGATCTCTTGCCTGGATAGATCATCATAGATGGCTACAGCTTGAGGAATGGGAAGCTCAGAGGGACAATCAGATCCAAGCACAGCAGTGTCTGCAAGGTAAGATCTCTGAGCATACATGACAGGGATCTCCCAGCAATACACAGGCAGTGATTAGTCTGCATCCATAGATAACAGATAAGGCTGAACAGGCCCCTTCCAAAGCTCAGCAGTAGGATAAGAACTGTGAGCCGGCATGTAGGTCACAGGGAGTTCTCATGGATACACAGGCAGTACTTGACCTGCAATTAGTCTGCTGACATTGGGGAACCACAGAGCTCAGCAGCACCGCACACCCTCTTCATACTTTACTGTTTAACAGGCAGCTTCAACCAACACAGCAACAACTCCACTCCTGGTGACTTCTTCATCCCTGCATTCAATGCATTGTTGGTAATGATTCATGACTTACAATGCAGGGACCAAGAAGTCACCAGAAGTGGAGTTGTTGCTGTGTTGGTTGAAGCTGCCTGTGCTCAGCCTCTGTGTATCTCAGCATCAAACAACAGAACAAGAGGAATGTCTACTCATGACAATTCCTCTACAATAACTGCTTTCCAATGAATGCCATCCTAAATCGCCTGATTTTATAATTACATTTTGAACTTTTTTTGACAGATAATGAAGATTTATGTTAGTGAAGCTAGTCAGTTCCAAAAACGAGGGACATTTCTATGGCTCACCTTGTGTCAGGGGTTAGTAGAGGATTTCCAGCGTTCCTATTATAAAATAAGGAATTAGGATGGAGCTTGATGGCATAGCACATACATGATAACCCACATAATACCAGTCTGTGCTGGGTTCCTGTGCAGACCTCACAGCTAATGTAGTTCTTTGCCTTTGGGATTGAATGGATGAACGAGCCAGCAATATTTTATTGAGAATTAAGGCTGACAGCTGAGTTATACTGTACATTGAGTGGGTGGAGTCTATAAGGGGTGTGGCTTCTGGGAAGTGGGAGGGGCCAAAAAGGAAGGGAGGGGTCTAGCGCCCCACCATCTTAAAACTTCACCAGCCGCCACTGCTTATCACCACTAAGAATCCATTGCTATGGCAGCAACAAAATTCTTAAAGAATTACCAAAACTTCCAGGAAACTGGCAATAATTAAGGCCAGCTCTGATCTAGTACAATTGCATGCCAATACTCAGAGCGCGCCATGCTTGTGCATGAAAGGTGCACAGCAGTGGGCAGATTTGAAAACCTTAATTGGATTGAATGGGGCTTGGGGACATCAAATTGCTCCAAACATCATAGATCCTCCTACTAGACCCACGTTTTTCAGGGAATTTAAATTTTCCCTGTAGAAAATGTAGGGTTTTTCATTTCAATGCCCATAACGCTAGGCGGGTAGAGACATACACCTCCTCTGTCACTTCACGTTCATATACAATGAAGCATTTTACTACTTGTTCTATGAAAGGTGTAGTTTACCTTATTACTTGTCCCTGTAATAAGCAATATGTGGGACGTACCAGACGCCCATTCTCAGTCCGGATTAACGAGCGCATAACTGGTATCCTGAAGGGTTCTAGGAAACATACCGTTCCAAAGCACTTTCTCAAGTATCATCACAGGGACCCTACTGGGACTTATTTTCTATTATTGATAAATATGAGATCCTGTGGAGAGGGGGGCCATTACTAGGGATGTTTCTCGCCTTGAAACATTCTGGATTTTCGAATTAAAGACTTATTAGCCCTTTGGCATTAATGTTGATTGGGACATCAATGCCTTTATTAATCAAGCCTGATTTTAGTATTTCGTTTAACTTTACAAATAAACCTTAGCACATTTCTGCCCTTTTGGCCTCCTCCTCCTCTATTTTGTGCAGGCTGATAGGACGATTAGGAACTTGATTCATGTTTTGTTATATAGGCTTGAGAATGCCATCAAGAATGCATGTTCAGTTTTTACTGTGCTCTATTGTACTAACCTTTATTTTATTTTCTAGTCCCTCCTACTTTTTTCATCCTCTGTTGGTCCTCCGAGTGGTCTTCGAAATATCCCATTCTCTCCACCCGGATACAGCAGACTCCTGGCCTAAACAACCTGACCCGTCAGCAACAACCTCAGATAAGTACTTTTGCAGACGCCCATATACACCTCCATGGCAAAGATTCTCTCCTTCAATGTACACGGACTAAACTCCAATAGAAAGAGACACCTGTGGGGGCTGACGTTATCCTGCTTCAGGAAACGCACTTTGATAGAAGGGGCTCCTTCGCATTTGCTTCCAGGCATTACCCACAGGTATATAAGGACACTAATCCCAATAAATGGGTGGGTGTTGCTGTCCTCTTTAAAAGGGGTTCACTGTTCACTTGCTCTGAGTCTCAAATAGACCCTCAATGGCGGTCGCAATCAGTCACCTTTTGTGCCCTGTATGTCCCGAACACCCACCAGATTGCTTTCTTGACAAGAGTACTAGCCCGCCTCTTTAAGTCAGCATACGAATACCTGGTCATATGGGGCGGGCTTTAATTTATGTAACTTTACTACTTTAGATCGCCACGTGATTAACCCCAGGCCCAATCAAGCTCAACCCCTCAGGATTTCGAAGCTTTTTCACCAACTCACCAGACGCTATGCCCTTTTTGATGCTTGGAGGGTTTCCCACCCTGTCGACCGACGTTATACCTTTTTTTCTGCCTTCCACCATACCCACTCCCGTATAGACTACATTTTTGTAAATAACCGTACACTCCAAAATGTCAGGGTGGCACATATTGGCCTCATTTCCCCAGACCATGCCCCTATCCTCTTAACACTAGACCTTGAGGTATTTGGCACTTGGTACTTGGCACTGGGACAAGTGCAAAAAGCCTTAAGCAGATTAAAACAGAGATACTACGACAAAGGTAATAAGGCGCATTCCTGCTTGCTAGGAAACTGTCTGACCGCACCCATTAAGAATAGATCTGGAGATCTGCTTTCTCACCCCCAAGATATTGCCCACACCTTTGCAGAATTTTACACCGACCTGTACAACAACCCTAGGATCCCCCATAATCCCCGTGCCCGTGAGGTGGAAGACCGTATACAACAATATCTACAACAGAGTGGGGTTCCCAGCCTCCAGCCCGCAGATCTCCTCTCTCTAAATGCACCCATCACAGAGGAGGAACTTACACTTATCATCAAACAGCTACCATCCCACAAATCCCCAAGTCCAGATGGACTACTGTACGAATATTATAAATATTTCCTTTCCATATTGTTATCATATATGTACATGCTTTATAACACCTTCCTACAGAAAACTCCCATCCCCACAGACATGCAAAGGTCTTTTCTTATGGTGATCCCTAAACCAGACCCGTTCCTATGCTCTAGCTACAGGCCCATAACTTTACTAAACTCTGACTTAAAATTTTTTACTAAGCTCCTCTCGGTCCGCCAGAACATGGTATTGCCCTCCTTGGTCCACCAGGACCAGGTGGGATTTGTTCCCCTCTGTCAAGAGGGGGACAATACCAGAAAAGTGATTGATTTAATAGACGTGGCGAATAGGGAGAGCGCGGAAGCCCTGATACTGAGCCTGGAAGCAGAGAAGGCCTTCGATTGCCTCGGATGGCCCTTCCTGCTTGCCATGCTACGCCACATGGTATTTAGGGGTCCCTTCCTCGGAGCCATCCAACATCTCTATACTAGTCCTTCATCCCAGGTGAAGACTCCTTTCGCTATGTCTGGATCTTTCCCGATCACCAATGGTACCCACGAGGGTTGCCTGCTCTCACCGCTACTATTTGCATAAAACCCCTGGCGGCGTCGATCAGGGGATATCCAGACATTCAGGGCATATTGGTTAGGGGGAGAGAATTCAAAATCTCATTGTTTGCTGACGATATTATACTCACCCTGACCCACCTGAGGACATCTTTACCGAACCTTCACGCTGAACTGGATAGATATGGGCTCCTTTTGGGTCATGAAATTAACACCGCTAAATCTGAAGCCCTCCTGGTAAACCTCTCCGAAACTGAAATTGGCCACCTACAGACCTGCTTCCTGTATCATTGGTAACGCTCCACCTCAAAATATCTGGCTATATACATTACCACACATTTCGATAAACTTTACCAAGCAAACTTCCCCCCTCTGTTTAGGTCAATCAGAGAGTTTTTACAGAAATGAAAGGCTCACCATATCTCCCTCCTGGGGCGGATAACCACCATTAAGATGGCGATCCTTCCTAAATTGTTATACCTATTCCAAACACTGTCAATCCCAGTCCCGTACGACCAACTACGCAGATTGCAATCCAATCTCATACGCTTCACCTGGAACTATAAAAGACATAGGATACCTCGCTTGGTCCTAGTAGCATCACGTTCAGAGGGGGGCCTTGCGTTCCCTGACCTTATTAAATATTATCAGGTGACCCAACTGCGAGCAATAGCCTCTTGGTTTCCATGACGATCCTACAATAAATGGACAGAAATTGAGAAACTGTGGTTAGCGCCAATACACCCAAATAATCTACTCTGGAATGTGAATGCGGAGGTAGACTCTATCAGATTACTGGGGCCAATGCCACAACTTTGGACACTTTGGCGAAAGTTGTCACTTGAGCATGGGCTCTGGTCTGAGAAGTCATTATTGACCTCCTTTCTGTATAATCCTAGAGTGCCTGCTAGTTTCACTCACCAAATGTCCTCCCACTCTTTCACTTTGGGCACTTGGCGGACCCAGGGTCGCGCAAGTTGCTACAATTTCAGGAGCTCAGAGATAAATTTCATCTGCCCCGCCAGGTGTCAACTATAGCCCAAGGTCTGCAATTCTCCACCAGATCCCCATTTGAACAGGTAGTTTTACAGGGCTCAATGGGAAGGGGCCTGATATCTGTCATATATCAGATATTCAATTCAATGATATTCAATGCCTACCCAATAGAGTCCAAGGGTAAACATGCTTATATGCTCCGGTGGGAATGCATGCTGGGCGAAGACATTCCCCTGAAGCAGTGGAAGATTATCTGGATGCAAGCTGCCAAAAGTTCATACTGTACATTATATAAGGAAAATGCCTATAAAATTATGTGCTTCTGGTACCTGACCCCAGATGTTCTTCATGCTATTTATCCCTCTAGCTCGGGCCGATGCTGACGGTGCCTGGGACATAGAGGGACCCTGCTCCAGATTTACTGGGACTGCCCTCTGATAAGACCCTTCTGGTACACAGTGCAACAGCTGCTGATACGTTTATTTGAAATATTGACACCCTTGATGCCAAATCTTTCCTACTGGGCCTTTTCAACCTAAAACTGGCTAAACCACATAGGAAACTACTTAGGCATATTCTTACAGCTGCTCGGTGCCTAGTTGCCGTTAATTGGAAGCAGAGTTCCCCTCCCTCCCCTGAGGCACTCTATGCAAGCATTAAGGACATCAAATTAATGGAAAGGATGACGGCTAGGATACAGGATAGGATTCAGGACCACAATAAAGTATGGGAATTGTGGCAGACCCGGGAGGACCCACCCTGAATCAACGGAGGCCTTTTCTATAAACCTTGAATCTCTCCCTAATTCTTTTACTTTTACTTACTTCTACTCTTTTTTTCCTTCTTTATTGTCCTTGACTATATTACTTATGTGCTATGCACGCATGTTCTTACTCTTTTCATTATCCTCAGACAGAACAAACCACATAGACCATTTTTCTTTTTCTCGCTTTATTGAAATAATTAGCTCCACAGAAAATGCTGGAAATCAGGAGATCATGAGAGCCGCTGATGTTGTTCTTTATGTCATCTTCCTGGACTGTTTCTATTGCGGTCTGTAATATGTACACTGCATCAGCAGATTAAGCTTTCTGCTATCTCGTTGTCCTTGTATTAATTTGTGAGCTGTGTTTGACTTTGACCCCATATCTGTCATGTGGAAAAAGTAATAAAATTGTTAATTGAAATGAATGGGAAATGTTTCAAAAGCGCATTAAAAGCGCACGAAAAGCACCTCAAAATGGTTCTTTTGAGTCACGTGACCTTTAAAAAGGCGCACCACTAATGCCTCAAAAGTGCTTGAAAAGTGCTGCAAAAGCGCCTCAAAAATGCTGCAAAAGCGCCCAACACTTTACGGGCAGTTTTCAAGTGCCTCAGTGCGAAAGGGGTCTTAGGAAAACTGATATAAAACAACCATTTAAAAAATATATACTGTACCTTAAAAAAAACATTTCCCCAAAACCAGCACTGACCCCCTTTAACAGCTTCCCGACCAGCCGCCACAGTTTTAGTCTATTTTCACACTGGGGCGGGAGCGGTAAAGCGCCACTGGCTTCAACTGCGCTTTTCTGCTGTTATAGCAGCGCCATGGCGCCACTATGCAGTCGGCAGCGCAGTGCATTTAACCGCCCACAAGAGGTTAAAAAGGGATCAAAAGTGCTGGCGCTCCGTGCTTCCGAGGCAGGCTGCAGCCACTTCAGAAGCACTGTCCATTGATTTCAATGGAGAGGCAGTTTGCGAGCGATGTATAGACTGCTCAGCGCACCGCCCCAAAGATGCTGCTTGCACGTCATTTCATGCAATAGACACCGGGAGTGTGCGCATCGCCGGAGGCATGCTCGCGTGCTGATTCAACAGAGCGTTGCCAACCGCCCGTAAATTTACGGACAGCCTGTAAAAACAGGGCAGTTTTTCGGGTGTCCGTAAAAGTCCGTAGCAGCCGAAAAGTGCCAGTAAAAACGTCGGCCATCGGCTCCGGTCAGAGCTGCGCATGTGCAATCACAGAAATCCCCGAGCGGTGAGTGAGAAGATCCGATCCTGACCCTTAGACGAGTTGGAGGACCACTCCTCCTGCTGCCAGCTAGTGCCTCTGCCCAGCCCATCCGCCCTCAAATGAGGTTACTGCATTTTCCTGCCACACCACTGCCAGCCAGCACCTGACCGGAGCAGACGCTCCGAATGGATGGATCCTCCTGATTCCTGCCTGCCTCCCTGCTCTGGCTGACCCTGCAGCCCTCCTGGTGACAGTGGGGAGTGCAGTAGCTTCCTCTTCAAGCCAGCCAAAAAGAGTCGGGACAGTGAGTGTGTGACTGTTTGACACCCACACTGTCTCTGCTCACTCTGACAGACAGCCGCCAGCCAGGCTGCAGGAGTCTCCCTCTCTTAGTGTGAACTGTATGAGTGCAGTGTGCACTGGATAAGTGGCAGGAGGTAATGGAAGGATGGTGTAATGGAAACAGGAGGTGATGGGATGTGATGGAGATGGAGGGGTGGTGACAGGAAGTGATGGGGGGATTGTGTGATGGAGACAAGAGGAGATGGAGGGATGGAGACCCCGGGGGGATGGTGTGATGGAGATGAGGGGTGATGGAGGGATGGAGACTGGAGGGATAAAAACAGGACGTGATAGAGACAGGAAGTCTTTAGAAGTGGGGACATAAATTCTGCTGATCCTAGTGGCTACCAGGGATTTCACCTCACTTTCTGTGGTGGTTATGGAACAAAAATTAAGGGGAAATCTCTACAATTTGACATAGGTGACAAAACTGATGGACTAAATAATCTGCCCTTATTATATTGAAAATAACAGAAATATGTTTTTTTACCTTGCTGTCTACCTTAAATCACATTGCTATTTGCACAGTGTACTTGCTTGTAGCCTACATACTGAAATTTGCACTGAAAACTGTAATTTTGTAACTTTTGTAAAATGCCAGTAAAAACTTGGCTGTACCAGTAAATTTTGGGTGTTGTGCCAGTAAATTTCAATCTGGTAGGTTGGCAACACTGATCAGCGGGTCCAGCAGACCTGATGTCCACCGGCCACCTGCGATTGTTTCCCCAGAGAGGCAGAATGGCGATCTGCCTATGTAAACAAGGCAGATTGCTATTCTGACAGGGAAGAAGATAGAGATCTTGTGTTCTTGCTAAGCAGGAACACCGATCTATGTCTTTATCCAGTCAGACCATTCCCCACACAGCTAGCAAGCAACCCTTAGGGACACACTTAACCTTTTGATCGCACCTGATGTTAACCCCTTTCCCGCCAGGGTCATTAGTACAGTAACAGGGCATATTTTTAGCACCGATCACTGTAATAATGTCACTGGTTCCCAAAAAAGTGTCAGTTAGGTGTCTGATTTGTCTACCGCAATGTCGCAGTCCCGCTAATAATCACTGATCGCCACCATTACTAGTAAAAAAAAGAAAAATAAAGAAAAATGCCATAAAAATATCCATGGTTTGATGTGATAACTTTTGCCCAAACCAATCAATATACGTTTACTGGGATTTTTGTACCAATAATATGTAGCAGAATACATATTGGTATTGGCCTAGATCGATGAAGTAATTAGATTTTTTACATTTTTGTATTGGATGTGTTTTATAGCAGAAAGTAAAAAAATATATATTGTTTCCAAATTGTCAGTCTCTCTTTGTTTACAAAAAATAAAAACCGCAGAGGTGATCAAATACCACCAAAGAAAGCTCTATTTGTGTGAAAAAAAGGGACATTGATTTTGTTTGGGTACAGCGTTGCATTACCGCACAATTGTCAGTTAAAGTAACACAGTGCCGTATCGCAAGAAATGGCCTGGTCAGGAAGGGGGTAAAACCTTCCTGGGTTGAAGTGGTGGATAAGTGCACTTATCTTTTTCTGCTCCTGCCCCCCCCCCCCCCCCCCAGTATATACATACCATGTCAGGCTTACCTACAAACCTCTTATTCTTTTGCAACTTTAAAAGCTCTGTGCTAAGAACCCTTCCACACTGGGCTGCCCGAGCATCAGCAGTAAAACGCCGCTAGTTTAGCGGCGCTTTACCGCTGTTGTAGCGGCGCTTTGGTGCCGCTATTTGGGCGGCAGCAGGCTGCTTTTAACATCTAAAGAAGGGGTTAAAAAGGGGTTAAGAGCGCTTCCGAAGCGTGTGCTGGCGCTCCACATTCATTCCAATGGCAGGGGCGGTGGAGGAGCGGTGTATACATCGCTTCCGTTACATCCTAAAAATGATGCTTGCAGGAGTTTGTTTCCTCTTCTTCACCCAGTGTAAAAGGACACACTGGGGTTGATTTACTAAAGCTGAAGAGTGCAAAAACTGGTGCAGCTGGGCATGCTAGCCAATCAGCTTCTAACCTCAGCTTGTTCAATCAAGCTTTAACAATAAAACATTGAAGCTGATTGGTTTCTGTGTGGAGCTGCACCAAATTTTGCACTTTCAAGCTTTAGTAAATCCACCCCACTGGCTTGAATTAAGAGGCTCTTTACAGGTGCTATTGTTAGCTAAATAACGCCTGTAAAGCGACTCAGTACGAAAAGGGGTCTTGATTCATTAAGTTAGTTAACTTGTGCCTCAAAACTATTATTTCAGACAAGGCGACTGCAATAGGAGATGAAAAATAGTAAAGTATTATCATACTGTGATAAACTATGGAGTTGTCAGGTATGCACTCAGCTATGTTAACCAAACATACATCTGTGATAAAAATAGCTTGCCCATTAAAATGTACTTGTGTCTTGCAAGCAACCACTCAGCACTTTGCTAATCTTAGAACACTGATGACATCAAACTCCTTTTCATGGGTCAGTTTTAATACATCTCTGTTTTTACTCAATAGGGAGAACTTGAACAGTCAAAAGACAGGAAACAGAGGTACCTCCGAATGGAACACTATGTGAGATCTCTGAGATTAAGCATATGTGAAAATTATAATCTGATTACTCTCTTAAATGTTGTTACTTTAGGGTATGCTGGCTGCATGACCAGGGTTGATAGCGGTGATAATGCAGACTGGAACACGCTGGAAATGGCAGAAATGTGATTGAAAGAAAGAATCACCTAATGAAGTTTGACTGCTCGCGCGCTCACTCCGGGGGAGGGGGGGGTGCAGGGAGCGGGTACGGCGGGCTTGATCTCCGCTGGCTACCCGCGATGCCCCCCCCGCAGTGAAAGAACGGAGGTCCATGTATGTAAACCCAGATCTCCGTTCTCATACAGGGGGGAAGGGCTGTGATCACAGGCTTCCTGTATATGGAAGCCGTAATCACTCCCCTCCCCCCGCCAGCCCAGCCCCCATACAGTTAGAACACAACCAGGGAACACAGTTAACCCTTAGAGAGCCCCCTCCAGGTTAACCCCTTCACTGCCAATGGCATTTACACAGTAATCAGTGCATTTTTATAGCACTGATCGCTGTATAAATGCCAATGGTCCCAAAAAAGTGTCAAAATGGTCCGACATGTCTGCCGCCATATCGCAGTCCTGATAAAAATTGCAGATTGCCACCATTACTAGTGAAAAAAAATAAAAATAAAATAAAAACCCCAGAAATAAATTCTCATTATTCGTAAATGCGGCAACTTTTGCGCAAACCAATCAATAAACGCAGATTGTGATTTTTTTTTTACCAAAAATATGAGGAAGAATATAAATCAGCCAAAACCGATGAAAACATTTTTTTTTTTTTTGGATTTGTATTTTAGCAAAAAGTAAGAAAATTACCAAATACCACCAAAAGAAAGCTCTATTTGTGGGGAAAAAAGGACGCTAATTTAGTTTGGGTACAATGTCGCACGATCGCGCAATTGTCAGTTAAAGCGATGCAGTGCCGAATCGCAAAAAGTGCTCTGGTCCTAAAGTGTGAAATCCTTCCGGGGCTGAAGTGGTTAAACACCCCCGTTCTGCTGCTTCTACCAGATTGGGGGGGGGGGGTGTATTTTTTTCATTTGTGCCCCTTTTGTGCTGCGCAGGATCATGTATGTATAGGTGATCCTGCATTTCTGGGTATCGGAGCCGATCAGCGCGTCCGGCAGACTCGATGTCCGCCGGTACCCACCGATCGTTCTGTACACAGGCAGAACGGCGGTCTGCCTATGTAAACAAGGCAGATTGCCATTCTGTCAGTATGGAAGACATTGATCCTGTGTTCCTGCGAAGCAGGGGCAGGAATCTATGCCTTCCCTTAGTAAAAGCACCTCCCCCATAGTGAGAAAACACTGGTTAGGCACACAGTTAACCCTTTGATTCCCTTGATGTTAACCCCTTCCCAGCCAGTGTCAGTAGTACAGTGACAGTGCATATTTTTAGCACTGATAACTGTATTAGTGTCACTGATTCCCACAAAGTATCAAAAGTTTCATTTAGTGTCCGATTTGTCCGCCGCAATATTGCAGTCCCGCTATAAGTCGCTGATTGCCACCATTACTAGTAAAAAAAAATATGTTCCCGGATTTCATTTAAAAATCTGGTCACCTTACTATAATAAGTCTTACCTCTAGGTAAAATGATATTCACCCTGCATGCAGCCAGTGACATCATCGGCGCATGCTCTTTTAAAAAAAGTAATTTGCAAAATAATTTTTCTCCTTTAAGAGTATTGGGCGGAAGTGACGTTTGATGTCGGTTCTGCCCTTCAATGCTGTGGAGCCAAGTGGGCTCACTTGGCATCCAGACATTGAGAAAAGAAGACCCGATTGTCTTCGCTGCTACCGGCGGCTCCAGTAAGCAGCGGAGACGATGGAAATGTGGCGGGGGGGCACCTCTCCCGTGCCCGATAAAAGTGATCTAGCGGCGAATCTGCCGAAGCGACCACTACTATCTGCTACCATAACAACGGTATTAAACGGCAAAGTACCACCGTATAATGGCGGTGGGCGGACCGGAAATGGTTAAAGTGGTTGTAAACTCAAAAAATAAAATAAAAAAAAACCCCTGCAAGACAAAGGCATAATGAGCTAGGATGCATTGCAAATAGCGCCCATCCACTACTGCGCCTCGCATAACGTCACAATATGTACAGTATACACAGTGAAAACTGGTCGGATTGTGGTGGAGGATAGCATACGTAGCTGGTCGGTGGTATAAGGAGGAAAAGTGTCTTGAGTTTTTAATAATAAACTGTATCATGAAATAGACCAAATGCCATGGATAATTTTAATAATTTGGCACAAGCGTATACAGTGAATTTCTCCTAAACGGTGCAGGTTTAGGAGATATTAACGGTATCTACAGGTAAGCCTTATTATAGGCTTATCTGTAGATAAAAGTGGTGTAACTAGGTTTGCAAACACTTTAAATATCATTAAAGTGACACTAAAGTCTTGCTTTCTTATTTAAAAATAATAACCATGTCATACTTACTTGCTCTCTGTAGTGGTTTTGTACAGAGCAGCCCCGATCCTCCTCTTCCCGGGTCACTCGCCGGTGCTCCTGGCCCCTCCCTCCTGTCGAGTGCCCCCCACAGTAAGCAGATTGCTATGGGGGCAACCGAGCCGCAGCTCTGTGTGTCCATTCAGAAACAGAGCCGCAGTTCGACCCCGCCTTCTCTCTCCCCTGATTGGCTAACTGACTTTGACAGCAGCAGCAGCAGCGGGAGCCAATGGCGCTGCTGCTGTGTCTCAACCAATCAAGAGGGAGAGCCCCGGACAGCTGAGGCACGTGCACATCGCTGGATAGAGATGGGGTTTAGGTAAGTATTAGGAGGGGCTGCTGCACACAGAAGGCTTTTTTATCTTAATGCATAGAATGCATTAAGAAAAAAAAAACCTTCTGCTTTTACAATCACTTTAAACATTGTATAAAATCCATGGCATTTGGTCTATTTCATGATACAGTTTATTATTAAAAACTCAAGACACTTTTCCTCCTTATACCACCGACCAGCTACGTATGCTATCCTCCACCACAATCCGACCAGTTTTCTCTGTGTATACTGTACATATTGTGACGTTATGCGAGGCGCAGTAGTGGATGGGCGCTATTTGTCACCCCCCATACGCATTAGGGACCGCATTTAGGGACCAAGATG
>BLSH010007956.1:117635-132690 GCA_018402905.1 Glandirana rugosa
TCGGATTGTGGTGGAGGATAGCATACGTAGCTGGTCGGTGGTATAAGGAGGAAAAGTGTCTTGAGTTTTTAATAATAAACTGTATCATGAAATAGACCAAATGCCATGGATAATTTTAATAATTTGGCACAAGCGTATACAGTGAATTTCTCCTAAACGGTGCAGGTTTAGGAGATATTAACGGTATCTACAGGTAAGCCTTATTATAGGCTTATCTGTAGATAAAAGTGGTGTAACTAGGTTTGCAAACACTTTAAATATCATTAAAGTGACACTAAAGTCTTGCTTTCTTATTTAAAAATAATAACCATGTCATACTTACTTGCTCTCTGTAGTGGTTTTGTACAGAGCAGCCCCGATCCTCCTCTTCCCGGGTCACTCGCCGGTGCTCCTGGCCCCTCCCTCCTGTCGAGTGCCCCCCACAGTAAGCAGATTGCTATGGGGGCAACCGAGCCGCAGCTCTGTGTGTCCATTCAGAAACAGAGCCGCAGTTCGACCCCGCCTTCTCTCTCCCCTGATTGGCTAACTGACTTTGACAGCAGCAGCAGCAGCGGGAGCCAATGGCGCTGCTGCTGTGTCTCAACCAATCAAGAGGGAGAGCCCCGGACAGCTGAGGCACGTGCACATCGCTGGATAGAGATGGGGTTTAGGTAAGTATTAGGAGGGGCTGCTGCACACAGAAGGCTTTTTTATCTTAATGCATAGAATGCATTAAGAAAAAAAAAACCTTCTGCTTTTACAATCACTTTAAACATTGTATAAAATCCATGGCATTTGGTCTATTTCATGATACAGTTTATTATTAAAAACTCAAGACACTTTTCCTCCTTATACCACCGACCAGCTACGTATGCTATCCTCCACCACAATCCGACCAGTTTTCACTGTGTATACTGTACATATTGTGACGTTATGCGAGGCGCAGTAGTGGATGGGCGCTATTTGTCACCCCCCATACGCATTAGGGACCGCATTTAGGGACCAAGATGGAGTCCGGTCCAGGTGTTACCAGCCACCTTGACAGGGCTGTTTCCGGCCCAGAGTTTCTGGTCTGCCCAAACCCCTCTCCAGCTGGATATAACGACCAGGAAGAGATCTCACAGGAGCTCACCCTGGGTCTCAGTGTGCTAAACCAAGGGAGCTAAGAGCTGGACTGTGGTTGCTCTAAAGCCTGAGAAAAAAAGGAACGGTTTGCATTTTGCTTGTTTAGAGGTGTCAGGGACAAGCCCTGACATCGTATAGAGAGGGCTGCTGTTCTGTATTAGTTTACTGCCAGACAGCAAGGTTTTGTTTACTGTTTTGTTTTGTTTTATGATTTGCAACCTTTTGTAAATAAAGCTGGTCACCCGCCAGACTTTTAAGAAAAGTTGGTCGTCCCGCTACCTTTTTCCCAGGAAAGGTGAACCACAAGAGCTAGTCTCCCACAATATATACACAGTATCTCACATTTTTGTAAATATTTTATTATATCTTTTCATGTGACAATACTGAAGAAATTACACTTTGCTACAATATAAAGTAGAGAGTGTACAGCTTGTATAACAGTGTAAATGTGCTGTCCCCTCAAAATAACTTAACACACAGCCATTAATGTCTAAACAGCTGGCAACAAAAGTGAGTACACTCCTAAGTGAAAATGTCCAAGTTGGGCCCAATTAGCCATTTTCCCCCCATGGTGTCATGTGACTCGTTAGTGTTACAAGGTCCAAGGTGTGACTGGGGAGCAGGTGTGCTAAATTTGGTGTTATCGCTCTCACTCTCTCATGCTGGTCACTGGTAGTTCAACATGACACCTCATGGCAAAGAACTCTCTAAGGATCTGAAAAAAAGAATTGTTGCTCTACATAAAGATGGCCTAGGCTATAAGAAGATTGCAAGACTCTGAAACTGAGCTGTAACACGGTGGCCAAGACCATACATCGGTTTAACAGAACAGGCCTTGTGGTCGACCAAAGAAGCTGAGCGCATATATATATATATATACACACAGTATCTCACAAAAGTGAGTATACCCCTCACATTTTTGTAAATGTTTTATTCTATCTTTTCATGTAACACTGAAGAAATGACATTTTGCTGCAATGTAAAGTAGTGAGTGTACAGCTTGTATAACAGTGTAAATTTGCTGTCCCCTCAAAATAACTCAACACGCAGCCATTAATGTCTAAACCGCTGGCAACAAAAGTGAGTACACCCTAAGAAGAAATTACATTTTGCTACAATGTAAAGTAGTGAGTGTACAGCTTGTATAACAGTGTACATTTGCTGTCCCCTCAAAATAACTCAACACGCAGCCATTAATGTCTAAACCGCTGGCAACAAAAGTGAGTACACCCTAAGAGAAAATGTCCAAACTGGGCCCAAAGTGTCAATATTTTGTGTGGCCACCATTATTTTCCAGCACTGCCTTAACCCTCTTTGGCATGGAGTTCACCAGAGCTTCACAGGTTGCCATTGGAGTCCTCTTCTACACCTCCATGATGACATCACGGAGCTGGTGGATGTTAGAGACCTTGCACTCCTCCACCTTCCGTTTGAGGATGCCCCACAGATGCTCAATAGGGTTTAAGTCTGGAGATATGCTTGGCCAATCCATCACCTTTACACTCAGCTTCTTTAGCAAGGCAGTGGTCGTCTTGGAAGTGTGTTTGGGGTCATTATCATGTTGGAATACTGCCCTGTGGCCCAGTCTCCAAAGAGAGGGGATCATGCCCTGCTTCAGTATGTCACAGTACATGTTGCCATTCATGGTTTCCTCAATGAACTGTAGCTCCTCAGTGTCGGCAGCACTCATGCAGCCCCAGACCATGACACTCCCACCACCATGCTTGACTGTAGGCAGACACACTTGACTTTGTACTCCTCAGTTGGTTGCCACCACACACTCTTAACACCATTTTAACCAAATGAATTTATCTTGGTCTCATCAGACCACAGGACATGGTTCCAGTAATCCATGTCCTTAGTCTACTTGTCTCCGCCCAAATGTTTGCAGGCTTTCTTGTGCATCATCTTTAGAAGAGGCTTCCTTCTGAGATGACAGCCAGGCAGACCAATTTGATGCAGTGTGCGGCGTATGGTCTGAGCACTGACAGACTGACTCCCATCTGTTCAACATCTGCAGCAATGCTAGCAGCTTTCATACGTCTATTTCCCAATGACAACCTCTGGATAAGACGCTGAGCACGTGCACTCAACTTCTTTGGTCGACCATGCTGAGGCCTGTTCTGAGTGGAACCTGTCCTGTTAAAACGCTTTATGGTCTTAGCCACCATGCTGCAGCTCCGTTTTTAGGGTCTTTGAAATCTTTTTATATATAGCCAAGGCCATCTGTATGTAGAGCAACAAATCTTTTTTTCAGATCCTCAGAGAGTTCTATGCCATGAGGTGCCATGTTCAACTTCCAGTGACAAGTATGAGAGAGTGAGAGTGATGACACCAAATTTAATACACCTGCTCCCCATTCACACCTGGGGCCTTGTAACACTAATGAGTCACATGACGCCGGGGAGGGAAAATTGCTAATTGGGCCCAATTTGGACATTTTCACTTAGGGTGTACTCACTTTTGTTGCCAGCTGTTTAGACATTAATGGCTGTGTATTGAGTTATTTTGAGGGGACAGCAAATTTGCACTGTTATACAAGCGGTACACTCACTACTTTACATTGTAGCAAAGTGTCATTTCTTCAGTGTTGTCACATGAAAAGATAGAATAAAATATTTACAAAAATGTGAGGGGTATACTCACTTTTGTGAGATACTGTACACTACCACACACAAGAAGAGACAAGAATATTTTAGTAGCTGATGCTAACTTTACAGGTTTCACAGATAACATATTACTTGCTTCATCAGGAAAGCATCAGAGATATCAGAATTGTATAGAGATGCTTTTGTTGTACAAATGCTCCACAAATTAAACCAATGACCCCTTGCAGCGCAAAGTGCAGGGCATTAGATAGAGAGCTGGACCCATCAGAGTCAATGTAGTGTTTAAGGTCTCTATAGTCAGCTTAAACTGTGGATATGAATCTGCAAAATCTACAGTATCTGATGCACAGTGTGATATCCAATAAGCCAGAACAAAAATTGGTGTTAAAAGTCTTGTAAATCCTCATCCGCTTAGCCTATTTACTGTTCTGCTATGTAAGTTTATCTATATGCTTGTCTACTGGCAGATTTTAACAGAGGATACCATATCCACCATGGTCAGGAAAGGTCTCAAATTCAATAATGGGGTAGGACATGTAAGGACGTTAGTTAGCTTTAAAAAAAAAATAATAAAAGTCCACCTAGTTCAACTAATAGAAAAAAAACAACAAATAGAAAACCTCCATATACACAATCCTATATCCACAGTTGATCAAAAGGAAGGCAGAAATCCTATAAAAGATGATCCAGTTTGTTCCAGTTGGGGGAAAAATCCTTCCTAATCCCCCATTAGGCAATCAGACATTCCCTGGATAAACTATCCTTGGTGTTGTTACCTAGAAATGTTAATATCCAGTTATACCTTATTTTAATGTTTTTAGAAATGCATTCAGCTCTTTTTATAAAGACTCAACACCAAGTTCACTGTATGGACCACTTATGTCCTCTTTTCAAGAGAGAATAAATTCAGTTCAGCTAATCTTTCCTCAATGCCTCATATCAGTTTGGTTGCTCTTCTCTGCACTTTCTCCAGTTTTATAATATCCTTTTTATGAATTGGTGCTCAAAACTGAACTGTATATTCCAGGTGAGTGCTAATGACTAATGGTCTGTAGGGGGACAAAATGATGTGCCTCTCTCTGGAGTCTACCTCATTTAATACAAGGAAGTATTTTGCTAGCTTTAGAAACTGCAGCTTGCATGCTAATATCAAGTCTATGATCTTCCAGAAAACCCAGATCCTTCTCAACTCCCCCCAGTTGTCCATATTGTGATGGTTCCATAAAATTCAGACGTTTTTCATCTCTTGTTCTTCTGATTATTTAAAAAAAAAAGCCAAATCTCTGCTAATCAGTATGGTTCTGATTATTAGGCCTCATGCACACTGGATGTTTTTACAGCAGCTGTTTTTGGCTTCAGGAAGTTTTCTGCAGCGAGTAAACTCTCCGGCATGTTATCCTATATGTCCATGCACACATAGGCTTTTATCAGCATTTTTTGGTTGGGGTTCTTTGGCTGGAAAAAAACCCCCAGAACTAGTGAGCGGTTTTGAGTCATAAGCATCTGTGGGAGTATAGTATTGCTAATAAAACACCAAAAAAAACACAACCGCTAAAAATGCTAGGAAACACAGCAAAACTCACGTTTTTACACGCCATTCTACAGCTAAAGCTACTGGCATTTTTATAATGTCCAGTGTACATGATGCCTTACACTCATCTGTGGCATGTCTCTAATCACTGAGGATCCATTTGCAGCTATTTCAAACTGGTTGGCCCCAGTAACTGACCCCACTGAACATCCCACTGATCTAATAATTATATACAGTTGTGCTCATAAGTTTACATACCCTGGCAGAATTTATGATTTCTTGGCCATTTTTCAGAGAATATGAATAATAACACAAGAACTTTTCTTTCACTCGTGGTTAGTGTTTGGCTTTTTCTCTGAAAAATGGTCAAGAAATCATAAATTCTGCTAGGGTATGTACACTTATGAGCACTGCATGGGGGTAACATGGGAAGAAGTACATCACTCCTTCCCATGTTACCCCCCCATGCAGAGTAGCTAGGGTTAAATCTCATTCTCTTGGCACCCAGCACATACTACAGAGCATCCTTCCCCTCCTGCGAGGAACACCATCACATGACCGTTACAAACAAACTACTTGACTTCACTCTTAATTTGTTTTTCAAAAATAGGATTACAATGTTTCACACAATATTAATAGAATGCACACATCTTTTTTCCATTGCTTACGATCTGTAAAAGATCCTCATATGAATAATATTTTCCAGTGCAAAAGCCGACTTTAGTCCATTACAGTAAAAATAATAAACATCAATGTACTAACTATACCAATAGAGAATAAACTGTTTGCAATGAGACAATACAAAAGAAAAGTACATCTTGTAAACCAGGTTTACGTTTTCACTCTAAACCTATTAATCACAGGACACAGGGTATTTTGCGCAATACTATACAACGTCAGATGATTACATAACCAGTGATGGCAATTAGCCTCTTTAGATGGCATTGCTAAAATGATATACTGATGCAAGTGTTGTCCCCACGAGCCGTTGTAACTGTCATGTCTACAGTTATTTTTGCTGCTCACTATTAATCTTCAGCAACTCACATAAGCTTTTAAGCCGCAGGAGAAAAATATGACACAAAACAGATACAACAGTTTCAGCAGCAATAAAATGTTTATCCAACTCCCCCTTACTAAATATTTTATTCTTTTATTTCTGTATTTTATAGAAAAATACAAAAAAGGATACAGTAAAACATTTATGTAAAATTGATTATATAGGGTGTGATATGGGAAATGTTTAGCTCAGTGGTGTTGAGTGTTTTCAGTGAGTCATGCCGGTCCAAACTGTAGTTAAGCGCACTTTTTTGGAAAAAAGTTGCCCACGGAGGGGTGTCAGCTCCACAAAACAGGAACAGAAAAAGCTAAGCCACCTGGCTCTCTCGTCAGCAGCACCAATGCTTACTCCCTGAACCTTGGCTTTTAGCTTTGGTTTGGCCCCTCAGACTGACTCTCCTGGCTGTCAGCCTTTAGTTGCAGACAGGGCTGTGGATAAGTGGGTACCACTGGTCCTCCTGTATGGGGCCCAGGCTAGACCAACCACTTCCTTTCCTGAATGAACACCATGAGCGATCGGTAACCAATCACTCACTGTGTTTATTCATGACTGAAGCATAGTGTTTATTTGGAGGGGCCCTGTCAGATTGGCTTTATGGGGCCTTGTGGTTTCTAACAGCAGGCCTGGTTGCAGACCCTCAGTCCATGACACAATAGGGTTCACTTGCTGCTCCCTGGAGCCACAATAATTTCAGGTGTCAGCCTGGTCAGTGCAAAAATCCACTTGCTGTTCCCTGAAGCACAGACCCACATCCTGGCCTCTTAGTAGGACATCTCCTGACACCCTCTCTTACTACACCAAAACTCACAGACTCCCTCAGCCCCCTGGACTCACCTAGTTGTCTCAGCTTTCTCAATGTCCCAGACTCACTTCCTCAGTCCTCTGGGTAAGGATTATCTCCACTTTTCACTAGTCATGCAACCAGGGCCATAAGGGGCTAGCACCAGTCATCCTGTAGGGAGCCCAGACACACAGGGCTGACGTCACCACTGTGTTGAAAATTTACCCGGGAGTCGGGAGGCGGCCCGTGTTTATATGTTTTTACTGCCCTTACATTGTGAGTACAACTTTTACTATTTCAATGAAATATACCCTACGGTACTTCACTATTAGTCCTTCTTTCTTTATATGGCATACGAGCCTATGGTGTGAGTGATTGTGGACGCTGCTCAGAGCGGGGAGAGTCATATTACTACTCAGAGACTGAAGGTGTATTTAGGAGGTAAGGAGGTCATCTTATGCCATCAGAGAAGATTAAGGTGGTTCTACATCCCAGGTCGGGGATCCACTGTTGTTGAACACACAGTGTTCTGGTAAGCCTCCCGAATTAATCGGTGGTGGACACTATCTTGCTTGCCAGTGCACTTTGGGTGTTATCACTATCCTGAGATAAGCTTTCACTGTATCTCTAAAGTGGTGGAAGGAACATTATTTGATTTATGGACATTGATATTTGATATCTGCATTTACATCTGTAACCTTCACTGTATATTTATAGTGGTTGAAGGAACATTATTTGATATTTGATATATGGACATTGTTATTTGATATCTGCATTTGCACCTGTTATTACTATCCTGAGATAAGCCTTCACTGTATCTCAGGTGGCTCAAGGAACAATATTTGATTTATGGACATTGATATTTGATATCTACAACATTTTTATGTAATTCAGCATTGCCTAGCGCAGCGTATTGTTTTTATATAATGAAGTACACATAGCTTTCTATCTCCCTTCTCATATCAGGCCAATAGAACCTATCTCGGACTAGACGGAAGGTCCTCTCTATGCCTAAATGTCCATGTTCATCATGCAGAGACATTAATACTGAAGTGCAATGTTTTTCAGGAAGGAACAAGTTTCCTCAAACTCTTTGCCGAAGCCTCTCCTGTATAGCAGACCACCTCTCAGCTGCAACCGGCTCTACTCTCTATGTAATATTTTATCATTGACTATAGAACTTTTCAGCAACAATGTTGGGTCTTGTTTGGCCAAGGCTTCAAGGTCTACATGACACAGAGAATCCTGCTCTTGATCAGCTTTGATATCTTTCTTTGTTAATCAAGGAAGACCCTTACTTCTCCCTTGTGTCAATCCACAATAAGACTGAGGTACCCCAACAGGAGGAACTCCTATACACTCAGCTCCTACAGTTCCTCTCAAGCGTTGAACCAGACATTTACATAGGGCTTGTACTCCTGTAGGCACGAAGGTCCATTCTCGAGAATCTTCCACGGTCGATGTGGCCTATGGGATAATTCGTCCGCATCTCTGTTTCCAATTACATCAAGCTAAACTGGAATCCAGCTAACCACCGAGTATCCTAGTTCCATCACAGTTTCAGGTCTAGGCCATGCAGTGACCGCTTCCAACTTCTTTGGATCAGTAGCCACTCCCTTGGCAGAACCACATGACCCAAGTAGGTAACCAAAGTTCGATAGTACTGACACTTCTCCAAAGACAGTTTAAGTCCTTCTTTGTGTAGTCTCTCAAACACTTTCTCCAATTGTGCCTCATGTTCCTCTATTGTTCTCCCAAGCACTATGATGTTGTCCAGATATACCAAACTTCAATCAGGTTCATATCCCCCATTGTTCTCTCCATCAACCTTTGGAAGTTTGCTGGCGTCCCCGAAAGTCCCTGGGGCATCCAATTGAATTTAAATAAGCAAAGCGGGCAGATGAAAGAAATCTTTTCTTTGTCTTCTGCATGCATCGGTATCTGATAATATCCACTTTTCAGGTCTAGCACACTAAACCACTTAGCCCCAGCAAGACACTGAAGAGCATCCTCGATCCGAAGGGTTGTGCATTGATCAGGGACAGTTAGTTGATTAAGGGTTCCGTGGTTTATACATATGCGCAGCACCACGATAGGGACTAAGGACTTCTGGACTCCTGAATTACCCCAGACATTTTCAGCTCAGCCAACTGCCCCCTTAAATCTTCCAAATCACTGAGTGGGATCCTCCAAGCCCGTTCCCAGAAAGACTTGTTTTCTTGTAACCATATTCAATGTTGGGGCACTCTGAGCACTTCCCACATCAAAATCATTATCCGAAAAAATCTTCTCCCAACGAGACAGCTGTGACTTCATTCTTTTCCTTCATTCAGGAGGCAATACAGCAGCACACTCCTCCATCTCTCTCTGTAATCCTTGATATTTCTCACTCTTCACAACTTCTGCCAGGGGTACTGGGGTGGCTGCACCCACCTGCCCCACGAGCATTCGAGCTCCCAGTACAACAGGATGATCAGTGACATTTGGAAGGTTAATAGGCACCTTCTTCCCACATTGGAACAGGGCCTTGGTGGAAACCAATTCTGGGACCATTGCAATCCCAGCAGCTTCAGCTTGTGCATCAGTCTCCAACACAACAAAGGGTCCCGGATGCTCCCAAGTGAGTTTCACTGTGGCCTTCAGACAAGTGTTCTCTCCTGGCTGTAGCACCTTCTCCTTCGTGTCCAACTTCCATAACTGCCCCAGTCCATCAGCAGGGGCATTATTTTCCTTAATCACTTGTTGGTAGGCCTGGTATAGTTGAGGGTGGACACCAGTGGGCACAGATCCATCTTCTCCCACTACTTTTGCCAGCCGTGTTAGTTCCGATCAACATGGAATTCTGTTCAGCACCTGGGAGCCTTGGGCACACCACGGCCAAGGTGTCAAACATCTCCATCTTTCCTGCAGCTGCTGGCCCAAAGGAGATCCTTATAGGAACATATTCATCGTAGGGAAACTTGTCAGTCCCAGTTCCCCGAATCTCCAGCAGTTTGAGATGATTTAGAGGAATGTGCTTTAAATATTGATCATAGAAGTCTGGGTAGAGTAGAGTAACTTGAGTCCCCATGTTCAAAAGAGTCCTGGTATAGACACCTTCTACCTGCATGGACCCAATAGGGGATGGCCTCACTAACTTCTCAGGTAGCCGATTCACTCCTACTGAATAAACAAAAATAGTGCAGTGCAAATGCTAAACTAAATTAATATATCTAAAAGAACATCAAAGATATAAATTCCATATAAAAGTCCATAAAGCTATAGAGAGAAGTAGCCCAAATAGCCTCCACGAGAGAGAAGATCCTCGTGACTGAAAGGGATGAAAATAATACTTCAGGTGACAATCCCATCACCGGTGGCAGAAATGCACACTCACCTTACTGTAAGACCACTGTTTTAACAGAAGGTCACAAGAGCTATCCCCCCAGGGTATTTAATATCTTCATGGGATCAGGAAGCAACGTCACAGACCCCACTCTCAACCAATCCTTAGGTAGGTACAGCCCTAGTCACAGGGAAGGTAAAGCAGAGCGGTACCATATGAAATAAAATACACACTCTAAGTGCTCTATGCTATAATCCTCAATAAGGTTTATTAACGGTTGCACTTACATAAAATTCCACTTGTCGTAGAGCAGTAAGATTGACGATATCCGTTCAGCCATGGAAAAACAGATGCGAGCCCTTGATTCTTTTCATCCAACAAAGCTTCCTCATCCCTAACCAGTTTTATAAACTCAGGGTAGGTTGGGGCCATTTGTGCCCCTTTCAAAAGCAGAAGAAGCGTAATTGGGTGATTGGTTCTTGCCCCTTGCAGAATCCGTTCCAGCCTGACTTTATCAGCCTCCTTTGAGTCGATCCCTTTCTCCAGAATGATCTGATGTAGAACACGATCCACTCTAAAAACATAAGCAGACAGTTTCTCTCCTCTGTACTGATGGGTGTGCTCAAATTTGTATATCAAGTCAGGAATCTTCTCTACCCTGCCATAGACTGCACACAAAGCTTCAATATAGTCCATGGCTACACAATTAGGCTTTCCTCTCTTAAGACTCCGGATAACATCTGCTGCAGGACTTCCTAGGCTTTCACTTATCCTCTGACGTTTCACTGCCTCAGGCACATTCCATTCTTCTACTGCTTAAATGGCTTGATCCATCCAACTTTCAAATTCTTCTTCACCTTCCAGGGTTGGGGTGCAACCTAAGAAGAACTGCAGCCTTCTGTAGCCCTGATTTGCTGAAATATTAGTGCTCTTTATCAAGCTCTCAACCAGTCGATTCATATAAAATGTAAAAAGAAGCTGGAGGCATTCCCGTCCCAGTGGCATCTGCTTCTTCTTCTGCTATCTCAGGACTCATGGAGCCAGGTTTGGATTGTTCTTTTAGATTTCCCCCTAGCTGCAGAGGTATCACTTGAGCCTCTAATCCTTCAGCTAGGCTCACAATCTCTTTCCGAAATCCAGCCAGGACACACTCCTGCCACTCGATCAGGGCATAAGTGTAGTCTTCCTCAAATTCAGGCTTCACATCCACAACATAGGATCCTTGCTCTGGGATAGCTCTTCTTATCAGCTGCCACACCTCCCTTTCAGACCACCCAATTCTGGGCAACTTCACCACACTGGCCAATTTTTCCCTTCTCTTGAGGTGGGTTATCGGACTTGCTTGGGCTTACTATGAGGGGTATCCCTGATGAGCCCCCAAATGTAGCACTGCCCGTTTGAGGGTCACAAGAAATATCAATACCCCACTGTTTTCCCTGACCCTGTGGGTCCTCTGCCACCTCTGACACACTGGGTTCAAGCATTTTTGTTGATTCCCTTTAAGTAATGACAACAGTAATGAAGTACACCAAATTGAGTTGAATAAGTAATGCTTACTGAAAACATATATCAAAGAAAGAATTCTGACCTAAATGCGCAAAATTATTCACACCAAGTATTATCGGTAAAGGAATAACTATCGCGCTCTAGCTCAAAATATCACTTAATATATGTTACTTTTCCTAACCCCAACAAATGTATATACTGCCCATGTAAGTGGGACACAGGAGAGTAGAGGAATGACTTTTGCTAGTGTCAGACCACTCTCTACTGCTCACTCACATGAGAACAGCAAGGTAGCAAATAAACAAGTACAACTCCAGCAAACAGTAACTATAGCACTATTCAACCTGCTCTTATAGAGAGTTCTTTGGTGAAATGTAGCCTTGGCAACATCAACAAGGTAATGTACTCTTAAGTGGGGAGAGAAGAAAAGGAAGTCCAGTGTCACTGTTGGTCAATTCAATAGATCTTCAGCTAGATTTCTGTAATTTTAGTGGTATGCAAGAAATATTGGTTGATGCAACAGTAGCTAATCCGATTTTTTTTTAACAAAAGTATGTAAAGAAATACATATTGGCCTAAACTGTTGAAGAAATTTTTTTTTTTTTTAATTTTTTTATTATAGCAAAAAGTAAACCATAGTGTTTTTTTTTTTCAAAATTGTCACTCTTTTTTTGTTCATAGCGCAAAAAATATAAACCTCAGAGGTATTCAAATACCACCAAAAGAAAGCTCTATTTGTGGGAAAAAGGACATCAATTTTGTTTGGGTACAGCGGCGCACGATCGCGCAATTGTCAGTTAAAGCGATGCCGGCGCAGTGCCGTATCACAAAAAATGGCCTGGTCAGGTAGTGGGTAGTGGGCTGAAGTGGTTAAAATATTAAAAAAAATAATTTTAGAAAATTGAAAAAAAGTACTTAAAAAATGAAGGGCTTGTTCACATGGATTTTCTGGCCCATACATAAACATAGAACATATGTCAAACCACCTCGAACAATACTTTGTTTTATATTAAAGTCCTTAACCATCTGTGATGTTTAAACCATTTAGAAAATTTGAGGTATTCATGGTATTAAACCCAATGCACATGAACCACCAAAAATCTTTTTTGTATATTTAAAAACAATGAAAAATGCAATAAAGAAACATACTAACTGGTTTCCACGCGTCGAGGCGCCGATAAACTTGGCTATTTGACAAAAAGTAAAAGAAGAGAGACTGACAAAAATACTATCATAAAGGGTAAATATAGGGTGGGCCGCATCATTGGTATATCATGAAGCCATGGTGGTGAGACAGCGAGACATGTATGACATAGAGACACGCCTGCTGTGGGTAGCGGAGAAAGACTTCATACATCCCATACGATCTACCCCCCCCCACACACACACACCAATTCCTCAGTAGATCGGTGAGTAGACACCACATCTACCCATTCACTGACAAGGGGGTGGGGAGAGGCATGCAAATATGTCTCCATCGCATATGTCAATGCTGAAGGCTGCGCACACACACAGCGATGGGGACAGACTACATGGGCTAGTCTCCACAGAATATCCTATCTGGAGAACATGGGAACAAAGATAATACACATATAAAGGACATGAAAGCACACATTTCTCATATCACAGAGCGTGGGTGACATTGCACTAGAATACACCCCACAGATAGATCCATATCCGTAAACTCCACCGGAGAGAGGGTATGACAAACTTACTGGTGGTCCTGCCAACATATTGTACCTGGCATAGGTCACAGGTCAACAGATATATAACATATGTAGTATTACAGTTGTAAAAAGAACTAATTTCATACTTTTAATGTGTAACTGCTGAACGAAACCTGGTTCCACCCAAAATATGGTTGTAACAGGGGCAACCACTGGCCCCACACTTAAAGTTCCCCTTGAAGTGGAGCCACGTCACAGACTTAGTCTTGCCACTATGAAAAAAACTGGGGGGACAAAAGTGCGACCCAAGGTAGGGCCTCTACAGGGCACTATATTGATGCCCCCCTGTAAGATGTTGGCGCATGTCTCATCTGAATGTAGAATTGGAAGGTGTCTGTTAATAATTTTCCTGACCTCTCCAAATTCTGAGCTATATGGGGTGGATAGGGTTAATCTATTAGACTGCTGATTATTTGGTGCCTGTTTCTTTTCCAAGAGTTCTAGCCTGTTTTTGCCATGGGCAATAGTTAACGTCCAGTTCAGCATCAACTTCGGATACCCCCTATCTAGAAATTGTTGATATAAAAGGGCAGCCTCACGTTCAAAGTGTAAGTCAGCACTGCATATCCTTTTGACCCGCAAGAACTGTCCCACAGGGATACCCTTCACAGTATGCCTAGGGTGCCCAGACTGTGGAAGCAAAAGTGTATTGCCCGACAAAGGTTTTCTATGTAATGTAGAGCTGACACATGAATATGAACCAGTCAGGCAGACACCCAAAAAATGGATGTCCTTCTCACTTGCTTCACCAGTAAATTTAAGATTTTCGTTATTGAAATTTAGATATTCTAGGAAAGAACACAGGGAGGCCACTACAGTTGAGCGAACCTCTGGAAGTTCGGGTTCTGCTGGTCCGTCCGAACTTCGGGACAAAGTCCGGGTCCGGGTCCGGACGGAACCCGAACGATCGCACGGACAACGAACCCCATTGAAATCAATGGGGACCCGAACTTTTAGGCACAAAAAGGCCTGTAACAAAGTCCTGGAAAGCCCTAGAGGGCTGCAAAAGGAAGTAAAATGGGGGTAAGGATAGGGCAAGTGCCCTACAAAAAAATGGGGACAGGGAAATAACTTTAAATATTTTTAAAAAAATAAAAACATAAAAAAAGCAAAAATGGAGGTGAATGTGGATCATCTTCAAACTGTGTCTGAAAAGTATTAATTAACGGTAGAAGCCATATAACTGTTCTAAAATCATCTTCAAACTAGGGCAAGTGCCCTACAAATAAATGGGGATAGGGAAAATAAATTAAAATCAAGTAAAAAAATGGGAAGGGGGGTGGATGTGGAGTAGGAGCCTAGGGGTTGACTAGGCCGTGACCGTGGCAGTGTAGGTGGAAGTGGCGGTGGTAGAGGAGTAGGAGGAGGTAGCCAACATGGTTTTTTTTTTTTGTATTGAGGCCTATTCAAAA
>BLSH010007956.1:149378-164457 GCA_018402905.1 Glandirana rugosa
TTCTTCCTCATGTCCCACCCGGTAAATATACGTATGTGGAATTATTTTACCCTTACCAACCACTATAATTGAAGGACAAACACCGTGTAATCATATACACTCCCACCTTTGAAAAGTTTTACCCACCACTGGTACCGCCGGTAAAACTTCAACCGGTAAAACTTAGGTTGAAAACAAAAATATTATCCTTCCCCCAGTACACTGTATAGTCTGAATAACCCTTAAAGTGTTCTTTTTGTTACCAAAATTGGTGAACGGCTGGCGGCTAGCCGCTAACTGCCGCCGTTTCACCGAGACATTGCACTTGGCGGCAGTATGCTGCCGCCGGCGCTTGAGCGCGGCACACGCGCGCGCGCGGGGGATCCGCGCCCGCGACGGCGCGCGCGCACACGGCGCGAGTTCGCGGCCGCCGTCGTATGACGGCGGTTCACGTTACAGAGCCACTTTGCCGCCGTCAATCGCCGATCGGCGGTCGGCAAGTGGTTAAAACCATTGTTTTTCTTGTGAAATTCCCAATAAGTCTGATATGTCACATGACCCCCTTCCTATTATAAAAACAAAAGTTGGATTCAAAATGGCCAACTTCAAAATGGCCGCCATGGTCACCACCCATTTTGAAAAGTTTCCACCCTCACATATACTAATGTGCCACAAACAGGAAGTTAATATCACCAACCATTCCCATTTTATTAAGGTGTATGCATATAAATGGCCCACCCTGTACTCCTTCTTCAGAGTATAGATTGTGATGTGCTATGCTCACCACGTGTCTGTACTATAAATCGAGTTTTAGTGTAATTGACTTGATCAGCTGTTGCTAAGCAGAAGTTCAGAAATATTCCCCTCCAGCTCCAGCGATGTAATGTCCTCAAGATTCCTCGCCGGCAGTAACATCTTTCCTGAAGGATGACGTAACTCTTGGGCATGTGCATGGGAATTTGTCCATCCCAGCACCTAGCTGTGCTGAAAATGTACACTAGGCTGTGCATGCGCATTATAAATGTAACCAGGTGCTTAGCTGGCAGAGAAGAGGCAACTGTAGAGACACCGTTCTGCAGCTGCTCATTGTTTTAACACAGGACTGCTATGCTGATCTAGCCAGTAACTAAAATGGTACACCCGCGCCCCCTGGTATATGGAAGATAAAACACTAGCAGCACGCACAAAACAAACTGATCAATTTGTGATAAAGATTTGACATACACTCTACAGCACTAGTGAAAAAAATAAGTAAAGAAATAAGTGACAAATAACAAAGTGATACACAAAATAAGTCATAAACCATTGACAGAAGATCAGATTTATAAAAATCGAATAATTTGTGTTATAAACGTCCACATAAATAATGGGTGAATAGGAATAAATTAGTAAGTGTCCACAAAAATAGGAAATGGTGATGAATATTAAATCCAATCCGTCAGTCCTGTGAAGGATCTATGAAAAAGCGTGCTTACCAGAAGCTGGTAAGAGACCAGCAGAAGATCCACAAACTAAGGTCAGAGGCTGATCCAGGTGTCCCAGATAGGGGCTCTCCAGTAGTTAGGATGTCCCTGCAAGGTACTAGAATGGTCCTGGGCTTGTACTTCAAGTTCAATTTCACATAATCAGTAACTCAGTGGATATAAAAGAGAGAGAAATCCCCCATAGTGTGATAACATTTTTAGCACTTTATTTAAAAAGGATTAAAAACACTTAAAAGAATCAACAAATGAGCTCATCTGGTTATAATATTTTCAGTGACATGAGGGGAACTAATACCCAACGCGTTTTGACTGCAAAAGTCGTCTTCTGGGGTGTGCCGGCAGTAACATCTTTCCTGAAGGATGACGTAACTCTTGGGCATGTGCATGGGAATTTGTCCATCCCAGCACCTAGCTGTGCTGAAAATGTACACTAGGCTGTGCATGCGCATTATAAATGTAACCAGGTGCTTAGCTGGCAGAGAAGAAGCAACTGTAGAGACACCGATCTGCAGCTGCTCATTGTTTTAACACAGGACTTCTATGCTGATCTAGCTAATGCCATTCAATTTTCCATCCACTAAATGGAGCCTGCGGAACATGAAGCTTTAAAGGACTTTCGGCCCCTTTCACATGAGCGTCATCCATTCAACCACGTATTTGCTAAAAAAAAAAAAAAAAAAAAAAACAGATTCCGTTTACATCAGTTTTTCATCCGTAATGTGATGGTAAAAAATTTGCCAGCCGGATTCTGTTTGCGCATTTGTTTTTAAACATTGTAAGTGCTATTTTAAGGATGAATAAATCGTTTTAAAGGTTTTATGCTATGCAATATATTTGACTTCCTTATATAATGATTGGAAGTGAGACTAGAAGTGGCATTGGATAAGGATACCTGTAAACATAGCCTATGGGAGTGAAACCCTTTGGAAGATTACACATCAAGTAGCCTGTTTGACCTCTCTTTAGTTAGAAGGTCATCTACTTCTGAAAAGCATATATCTGAACCTCTAGGTGGGGGGTTTTCTCAAGAGGTGATGGTGATGATTCATTATCACTTACCTGTTTGAAGGGGGAGCTTTTGATATCTTCACCTGGAGTACTGTTTTTTCATAATATATGTTCACAAAAGGACATTTTTATGGTTTTACATTCACATTTGTTTGTTGGGATAATTTTGGGCTGGTATAGCGCAACACTTTATTTGTAAAAGCTTGTGACAAATCAGTTTTCTGACTGCCACACTAACACTGTAGTGGGCCTCCTTAGCTGCTAGAGGGCACATTCCCTAGCATTTTTCCTCACCCCAAGTTATAGCATTTCTTCCTGCACCTCTGTTAGCCCCATATTTCTCTGTGGGACAGAATAGGCACCATTATTACACTCTTCAGTTGACTGTGGTATGCCACAACCATTGGCACTATTTTAGTGTATGCCATTACCATTACATACACTTCAACTCAGTGATATGTGTACTGTTGTTAGCTCTGTAAAGCGGTCCACAACCTTTTTGGCACTGGGTACCGGCTGCGCGGAAGAAAATTGTGCCGAGGCCGCAAGGGGGCGGGGGGGTTTGCGACGCACCGGGGGATCGATTTTTCGCAGGCAATTTGTCAGGGAAATGGCTGGTGTTGATGCTTCAATCATCACGGCACCATGGTTGTTATGGTGTTATGGTGCCAGGATGATTGAAGCACACTATTTCTTATATTACATTGTAATATAAAATGAAATAGTTCAACTCACCATAACACAGACTCAGTGGGAACCCCGAGTGTGTCACTTGCCACATCGCCTGCCACCAGATGAGGATGCCACTTGCCATGTTGCCTGCCACCAGATGAGGATGTCACTTGCCACGCTGCCTGCCACCAGATGAGGATGTCATTTGCCATGCTGCCTGTCACCAGATGAGGATGTCACTTGCCATTGCCTGCCACCAGATGAGGATGCGCTTGCCACGCTGCCTGCCACCAGATGAAGATATCATTTGCCACGCTGCCTGCCACCAGATGAGGATGCCACTTGCCACACTGCCTGCCACCAGATGAGGATGCCACTTACCATACTGCCTGCCACCAGATGAGGATGTCACTTGCCATGCTGCCTGCCACCAGATGAGGATGTCACTTGTCACGTTGCCTGCCACAAGATGAGGATGTCACTTGCCATTGCTTGCCACTAGATGAGAATGCGCTTGCCACGCTGCCTGCCACCAGATGCCGATAGTCACTTGCCACGTCACCTGCCAGTGCCACCAGATGTGATTGTCACTTGCCACGTCACCTGCCAGTGCCACCAGATGTCGATTATCGCTTGCCATGTCACCTGCCAGTGCCACCAGATGCGATTGTCACTTGCCACATCACCTGCCAGTGCCACCAGCTGAGGATGTCATTGTGGTCAGTTCTGAGGCAGGAGAGCGGTGATACGGTGCAGGCGGGGAGAGATGTAATCTCTCTGCTCCCCGCTGCACCTCCATCCCTGAAAAGTCCCGCGCTGGGAAAGCTGTGAAGGTGGAAGAGCTCTGAGGGCAGTGAGAGATGATGTCATCTCTCTACTCCCCGCCACACCTCCAACACTTAATAGTCACGCTGTATGGGCGGAAGTCGGAAGAGCGGTGATGCAGAGAGATATGTCCTTTCTGCTCGCCCGCATCCCAATGCCGTCTGCCCACCCGCGGCCCTACTGCAGAGAGGCCACGGCCCAGCAGTGGGCCACGGCCCCCAGGTTGGAGACCCCTGCTCTACTACACCCGATGGGGGTGCACTTTGACATCTTTGCCCTGAACACCAGATGAACTTGTCATGGCACTGTTAATGTATACATGTTGTTGGTTTGAAGCATTGTTGTTTGCAGTAATTCACTACCCAAGTAGGTGTGTCAGAGACAACAGAATAGTGGCACAAGAACAGAGAATCCGATACACCCAGTGGCTCCTCCAGGGGTAAGTGCTACATAAAGAAATTTAGAAACAGGCTGGTACATTTATTTCATTGCAGAAAAGCCTGTCTGTTTGCATCGTTTTAGTTTGTAACTTTAGTCCTGCTTTAAAATCCCCAAACACATTTTTTATCTAAACCTACTCCTTTAAGCGAGACCCTTCTAGATCCACCTGGCACTAACACAGAAGAGGCACTGTTATTTGGTGTTCTGCAGTGTTAGGCAAGGAATTGTAGTTTTCTGTAACTGTTAAGTATTTGCATTTTATTGTTTTTATTTTTAATGTAAGCTTTGATGTCTGGTTTGTAAACTTGATTTATAGGTAAACTAGTCAGCAGTATGTTCGATATGAGTACTATTTATCTGGATAAGTCACTACTGCCCAGTGAAAAAGAACCTGTTGAAGTATAGAGTCAAGAAGGTCGTGTCCTGACTGCCTGAGCACATCATTGTTAAAGAATTACTAACTTCAAGTACAAAACTCTAATGTTATAGCTTTCCAGTCCTCAGATTTGGTTACTGCATTCAATTTTCAGCAAGCTTAAAAAATATACCTGTTGACCTTGCCAGAAATATCAGGTCCTTGTCATTTCCTGTGAGCTGAACTAAAAGGAAAATCATTTTTCTTCTATAAATTGCTAATCTCCTTACCCTATATAATGGAAATGAGCAAAGACAACCATGTTTGAAGTCCAGCCTAAGTGACAATAATGGCTCCCTCCATGGACACATTGGAGGGGCCAACCAGTGTTGCCATCCGTCCGTAAATTTACGGACAGCCTGTATAAACAGGGCAGTTTTTTGGGTGTCCGTAAAAGTCTGTAGCAGCCGAAAAGTGCCAGTAAAAACGGCGGCCATCGGCTCCGGTCAGAGCTGCACATGTGCAATCTCGGAAATCCCCGAGCGGCGAGTGAGAAGATCCGATCCTGACCCTGAGACGAGTTGGACGACCACTCCTCCTGCTGCCAGCTTGTGCCTCTGAACAGCCCATCCGCCCTCAAATGAGGTTACTGCATTTTCCTGCCACACCACCGCCAGCCAGCACCTGACCGGAGCTCCTGATGGATGGATGGATCCTCCTGATTCCTGCCTGCCTCCCTGCTCTGGCTGACCCTGCAACCCTCCTGCTGACAGTGGTGAGTGCAGTACTCTTCCTCTTCAAGCCAGCCAAAAAGAGTCGGGACAGTGAGTGTGTGAGTGAGTGTGTGACTGTTTGACACCCACACTGTCTCTGCTCACTCTGACAGACAGCCGCGAGCCAGGCTGCAGGAGTTTCTCTCTCTCAGTGTGAGTGTGCACTGGATAAGTGGCAGGAGGTAATGGAAGGATGGTGTAATGGAAACAGGAGGTGATGGGGATGATGTGATGGAGATGGAGGGATGGTGACAGGAAGTGATAGGGGGATTGTGTGATGGAGACAAGAGGTGATGGAGGGATGGAGACCCCGGGGGGATGGTGTGATGGAGATGAGGGATGATGGAGGGATGGAGACTGGAGGGATAAAAACAGGAGGTGATGGAGACAGTAAGTCTTTAGAAGTGGGGACATAAATTCTGCTGATCCTAGTGGCTACCAGGGATTTCACCTCACTTTCTGTGGTGGCTAAGGAACAGAAATTAAGGGGAAATCTCTACAATATGACAAAACTGATGGACTAAATAATATGCCCTTATTATATTGAAAATAACAGAAATATGTTTTTTTTTACCTTGCTGTCTACCTTAAATCACATTGCTATTTGCACAGTGTACTTGCTTGTAGCTTACATACTGAAATTTGCACTGAAAACTGTAATTTTGTAACTTTTGTAAAATGCCAGTAAAAACTTGGCTGTGCCAGTAAATTTTGGGTGTTGTGCCAGTAAATTTCAATCTGGTAGGTTGGCAACACTGGGGCCAACCCAGGGACAGGCAGCAGTGTTAATTTCGTTGATGAAAATATTTTCATTATAGTTTTCGTCAACTGTGTGTTTTTAGTGACGAAAACTAAATGAAAATAAAACTAGAATTAAGTCAATTGAAGAAAACTATGACAAAAAATCAGTTCTAATTTTCATTTTGTCAACTAAAATCTTCGGTACATTTTAGTTGACTAAAATCGAATGGGCTTAGTCAGATTGTAATGCACTGTTAAAGCATTTCTCTAGAGCAGTGTTTCTCAATCTTTTTTCAGTCAAGACACCCTTTAAATTCATGCACAATCCCAAGGCACCCCATTGTAAAATTCTAATAAAACTAAGCCAATAGTTTTACAAAACCCTGCAACATCCACACAAGGACACCCAATAGTAGATATGATTTATTCTTCTAAATCAAATACACCTTTGCACCCTGGACCTGAGTAGTATTCCAAAGTTTCTCTTCTCTCTCACTCAGTTACTGTGACCCCCTAACATGGTAATGGAGAAGGGCAGTAGAGGGGCAAACAAGGATGCCCTGCAGGAGCCTAAAGTCCTCCTTATCAACCAACTATTTCATAGATTGTTAGAACGTTCGAACGTTGTAATAGTGCACAATGAAAACTAGTGGTTTTGAGAAACTAAAGGGCAGGCTTGATCCACAATGCCATTTTTAGGCATTTTGCCAAGGCACCCCTGAATAAACCTAAAGGCACCCCAGGGTCCCTAGGTAACCGGGTTGAAAAAGGCTGCTCTAGAATTTCCAAACTCATTATATACTCCTGGAGCAAAAAATCTAATAACATGTTATTAATGGAATTTTGAACATGCACTACGGACACAGATTTAGCCGTGATATACAACGTCTTTATTAATAAAACTACGTTTTATAAACAAACAAACATATTTTGACAAACAGAAGTGCAGTGTTAAAATATAACCCCCCACTCCCCCCCCCCCCCAAAAAAAAAACTGTAAACTCTATTGGTTGTAATGCCATGCTGAAAGTTGGGATGGGGAAGTAAATCAGAGTGAGAGAGTGCATAGGGCAGAGAACTGGAAGGTGTGGGGAGGCTGTTATTTTACACAGTGCTAAGCAATGCTACTTTTCCGGGAGGGGAAACACTCACTGGAGGAGTTCCTCTTCTGTTGCTGAGAGATTCAGGGGCCTGGGGCTTTAACAGACAGATGGAGCTCCAAGGACAGTAGAAGATCAGGTGGGTACTAGGGTTTTAGTTGACTAAAATGTACTGGAGATTTCAACTAAAATAGGATTAAAACTAAAACAATTCAGTTGACTAAAAGACGACTAAAATGGCATTTTAGTCAAAAGGACAGAATGTGCATAGTGGAATGTTTAAGGCCCCATGCACTGGGGCCGTCTAACTGTAGGCTGCCTTCCTGGTGGTTTAGGGCTCTTGGGAGGTCAGGTGCAGCATCCAGCGCCGCTGCTGGCAGCCTGTAATGCAGAGGGCCCCATATGCTGGTACCACTTGGTACAGAGTTCAGCCCGCAGGTTGTGGTACTGGCATACAGGGTCTTCTGCTTTCAGGGACAAAGGACCAGAACACAAAAGACCTGTGTTTCAGACCAAGGGGCCTAGGGAAGCACGTGATTCTTAAAGTGAAGCAGTGTGTTTTGGGGTGGAAGCACACAGAATCTGGCAAAGACAATCATACGATGATAATCTTAACAAACCAGTTATACAATACCTGAGCAGCAGCACGTCCAGACAAACAGAGCTGATCTGTAAAGCAGATCACAGCAGGGTCCTGAGAGCTTTCAGCATCTCTGGTAATGATACTGTGCTCATTAGATGTTTGCAGAAGGCACTGGGCAATACCAATTAGGCTTGTCATTTCCTCAGGTATTTGCTGTACAAGTACATTGATGATTAGGAAAAAGGACAGAGTGTCCAGGAGAGAAAAGCAAATTTATAAGTGTTATCTCTGTGAATATTTTAAAAGTGAACAGTGTGTACCATGCAGACAAGTGTACTTTGAAACTGTCTAGTTAAATTCCTATTGACTCTTCAGGTCCAAGCAAAATATCACACTTTTTATCTCTAGCCAGAACTTTTTTAGGTTGCATTCACACTCATAGCTACCTGAATTCCTGTTTCAGATATCTTACATTAGTTGCGGTATCTTGAATCTGCTATTGCTATTGCCATTGGTTTTCCAAAAAAGCCAGAATGTGCAAAGTGGAATGTTTAAGGCCCCGTGGGATGTCCAACTGTAGTCCTTCAGGGACCCTGGGTTATTTTGGGCCAATCACAGAATTCAATACCATTAATTTAACTACAACCGATGTTAAACTCACTGGTCTGCAATTGTCAGCTTCTACCTTGCTGTCCTTCTTGTGGATAGGTACAATATTAGCTGTCCGCCAGTCATGGGGAACTTATCCTGTTAGAAGAGACTGATTAAAAAGATCTGTTAGTGGTCCAACAACTATACCAAGAAGTTCTCTTAGAACTCTTATATGAATACCATGGGGACCCAAGCTTTATCCGAACCGGTTCCTCTGCTACCTCTGTCTCCAGAAATTCTAAACATGAACCATCATCACTAGAACCAATATAATTCCTCAACTTGTTATTACTTGTACAATTGATTTCTGAGAAGACTGAACAGAAGTGATTGTTTAACCACTTCACCCCTGGAAGGATTTACCCCCTTCTTGACCAGAGCACTTTTTGCATTGCGTCGCTTTAACTGATAATTGCGCGGCCGTGCGACGTTGTGCCCAAACAAAATTCATGTCCTATTTTCCCCACAAATAGAGCTTTCTTTTGATGGTATTTGATCACCTCTGCAGTTTTAATTTTTTGCGCTATAAACAAAAAAAGAGCGACAAGTGTGAAGAAAAAAACAATATTTTTTACTTTTTGCTTTAACACATATCTAAAAAAAAAAATATTCATCAGTTTAGGCCAAATGTATTCGTCTACATATTTTTGGTAAATAAAATCGCAAAAAACGTTTATTGATTGGTTTGCGCAAACATTATTGTGTCTACAAACTATGAGAATTGATTTATGGTGTTTTTATTTATTTTTACTAGTAATGGTGGTGATCTGCGATTTTTACCGGGACTGCGATATTGCACTGTCTGCACTTTTGACACTTTTTTGGGACCACTGACATTTATACAGCGATCAGTGCTAAAAATAGCCACTGATTACTGTATAAATGTCACTGGCAGGGAAGGGGTTAAGCTGTAGGGGGCGATCAAGGGGTTAAATGTGTTCCCTCACTGTGTTCTAACTGTGTGGGGGCTGGGCTGGCAGGGGCATGACAGATCTAACTTATCCAGATTACAGGGATCAGTAGATCACTATCATGTCCCCTGACAGAACGGGAAATCGCTGTGTTTATATCCCCATTCTGCCTCTGTAGTAGGCGATCACAGGTCGTCGGTGGACATCAAGTACGCCTGACTCACTTCCACACTAGCGCAGCATGCGGCGGGCATGAGAGCGCTCCAGCGGCGGCGTGCACCCTCCCGCAACTCTGGCTGTGCGAATCGCCGTTTATATACATCGATTTGTGCAGCGGAGCCCCTTTTCTGTAGTAAATGTATGCAACGCAGTCGGCAAGTGGTTAAATTAATTGTTTAAATTGATTGTACTGTTAAATTGAGAAACTGGAGGATTGCTATGCCATAACCACCTGTACAAACAGTATAGCAATACCCCCAAACGAGCCGCTTGGTCATTTTCGAGTTCCATGAAGTGCACCTCGACTCCAAGAACAACTTCAGCCCCTCTGACACACCTGGATGAAAAGATCACTGCAAACACATATAAAGGCACAAGTATAACCACCTATAACCTGGCCATTAACAGAAATAGACACACACCCATTTAGTGGCAGATGTACACAGATGTACACATCTATTGATACAAGTTATAATAGATGGCAATTTGAACATAAATGAGCACACAACATGTAAATTCAGACACAGTCTGCTAGACAGAGTAATAACTATACCAAAGTAACTAAAAATCATGTTCTATCCCATTAAATCAAACCTTGAATCAGCAAGGTTTAGCGATAGCAGGAAACAGCTCCTTTTACCTGACACTACCTTTCGTCACTTCGAGGACTTCTTCCAGGGCATTGCCTTAGGAGAAGACCTCTTAGTGACGAAACCGGTCGGGCAAAGGAGCTGTTTCCTGCTATAGTGTTCCTGGTTTGTCTGGATGTTTTTGTGGCGACCCCCTAAGATATATACAATATTGGTTTTTATCTGAACAAATGTAAGTGCAATAGTTTTTGTTAAAGAAGTCTCTTTACACTATTTGGCATCTCTTTCATCTGTATGGTTGAATCTGTATGGTTGAATATGGTCGTGTGGCAGATGGAGCCTTGTTTAAATATCCAGTGATTGTTCCTAGCATAACCTGTGGACACATCTCCAGTTGCTGACCCTGGCAAAGAGTATTATTTCATGCCTGGTTGACCCTTCATAAAAAAGAGTCCAGGCTCTTTGGTAAGAGTCCATATTGTTTGTGGTGGCAGCACATGCACAAGGTGGAGGGTTGTTAGGATTTATCTGCAATTTCACTGATTTTTTAACACTTTTTTAATTGGACTAATTCATATATCAACACTGTATGGTCAAGTTCAGAGCAACACTGTTTTCTTTTTTATATGTTATTGATTGTGAATATTATCTCATTCTAGTGGTGCTGCTGGATATTTACACTTTAACGTTTGACTTATAGGAACCCTGGATATATGATTTTTTGCACATGTGAAGTATTTATTTTGTATGAATCTTAAAAAAGATAACTGACCATTATTCATTTGAATTCAATTTCTGAAACAAAGAAAGTGCTCTACCATATCTAAAGGACCAAAGGAGACACTACAACGTCATGTGTCAGAAACGTTGAATTGCCTTTTCTTAACAACCCCGGAAATGTTCTCCCAAAGATACTCTTATTGTTATGTACAATATATGGTATATTATCAGTTTAGGATTGTGTTTTATTACATTAGTCATACCTAATATGTTAGTTGGTGTAGAACAACTATCTCAATCCCATAGCTTAGCTATCCTGTGAGGTTTTGTTCTCGTTTTAGGAACATTATATTTAGTCATGATAAATAAAGATGTTTACACCAGCTTATTTAAATAGCTCCACGAGGATAACGGAAAATTGTATACTTACCTGACGGTAATTTTCCTTTGCTGATACAAAGCACGACAGCATATACGCATGGGCTGGCTCCGCCCCCACGCCCAGTTCCAGGATCCGGTTACACTATAAAGTCAAACACCTCCCACCAGGCAGCATTCTCGTTACTTATTATCACTGCGAAGCCTTTAGGGAGGGACCTATATGCTGTCGTGCTTTGCATCAGGAAAGGAAAATTACCGTCAGGTAAGTATACAATTTTCCGTTTTCCTGACACAAGCACGACAGCATATACGCATGGGACTTAGCAATCACCAAAAAGACAAGGGTGGGAAATGCTGAAGTGTTTAAATTGAGGATTATCTTTATCCCACTGAATGCCTGATGTGACTTGTAGATAAAGCTGTTGGGACCACCTTAAAATGGTCCTACATGTGTTAGACGCAGGCTATGTCGCGGTTATCTTTTAATTCTGGGAGGTACCCCCTTGAGTTCTGTCCATGGATGAACCATCTGCCTAGTAAGCAGTTTCTGTACTCAAATTGATGTATTTGCCCTAGCCATCTATCCCTCTTGAACAACTTGATCCGTACAGGACAAAATGTTTTACAGGACAGCTACTGTCCCCCACTGTTGCTGTTAGGCCTGAAGAGCCCCTTGTTTGATCCTTTATAGAAGGGCTACTTCTATGTATCAGTTCAACCTCGAACCCATTTCCAATCTTGTGGTAATTCGGACACTTGTTTGGATAGGCTGGACGGATGATGTCTAATCCCTCTGAAACGACGCCGACCACCATGTAGTGCTGTGGAGGAGACACGTGCCCCTTCTGCCTCAAAATGGTACCAATGAGTTTGATTACGCTTGACACTTGGATATCTGAGACCTTTCCTCTAGCCCTACGGACTACTGCTTCTGAGTTACTGGCCACCCTGAGGAAATCCTTTCCAGATGAAATGGAGAGTAAGACAACATGTCCCTCACTATTTGGAAGGCCCAAGGGAAGGGTCTGCCCAGGTCTCGGATTGGTTACCAAGATATGCAAAAATGACTGTATGCCAAAGAGTAAAGACCCGTTTGAGCCTACCTACTGCTTAATTCCCCGTCTAGGATTACTTGCATCTGATTTGATCATTCCACCGGGGAACAGAAGTATACCTGAAGTTTGGAGTATGTCTGTGTCCTGAACAGGGTTTAACCCTAACAGTGAGGTCTCCAGATTTACTTCTTGATCTTCAGCATCTAGGAATACCTTGTGTAAGATTGGATGATACCGTTGACCACGCTGTGTGAGGTTTTAGACTTCAGGAAGGTGACTAAGAGGACCCTGACTGCGCACTGTACCTGAGGATATCCTGGCCTGCAGGCCACTACTATGCTTCTCACTACTGGATGAATGTGGACCCTGATAAGGAGCCTGGAGACCGAGATGGATGTACCCCTTTGCTGATCGGCAGTCCCCCTTGGGTGTTGGTGGTTCTACTACTTCCCCCTCAGGGAAGCCATCGCGGTTGATTTCAGGTTGATATCCTGATAGCCTTCTTTGTTGTAGAGAACAACTTAGACTGCCTTTTGGTTTCAACCTCCAACGGCTTGTATCTTACAGTGTTTGACCGGAAGTTTCTAGGAAATCAAACCCCAAAGGGAGATTCCTGACAACAGTTGACTCCTTTGCCTCCCTTCTTGACAGTGAAGATAGGCTCTTGCTGTTCTGCTATAGTTTCACGCACAGCTGAAGCTCCCTTTGTTGCGCTTTCTGAGCAACTTCCACTTACAGACCATTGCCACTCTGATCTTGTTCTTCCTTGGCATGGCTACCCAACAAGTAACTAGACTGGTATGCCAGGTAGCTGTACAGCTGAAAGACCTGACTGGCTTGGTCACCATCCAAGTCTTCCTCGTGGGGTCACTTGCTCCTGGTGCGGGAAGCAAGGCTTTCCATGTTATAGACCCTGCTAGTTCTATATTTTCCAGTGAGACTCGGATTCCTCTGGATTACTATACACTTCCTCTCTGGCCTCCTGAGACCAGTAAATGGTGAAAGTTAAGTGCACGTGAGGTGTGCGAACATGTCCACCATCTGTACACTGTTCATGTGATGCTTTTTCTTTTCTTTTTTTTTTTTATTGTCTCTTGATATGCTGTACAGTATCTTGCAATAAAAGGATGCTGGATCCTGGGTTGATACGCAGTCCTTCCCTCTTTCCCTTCGACCGAGGGATGCCACAGCTTGGAACGAGCTATTAACGAACAAGATATCCAACACAGTTGTCCTCCCAAAGGGTAAGACTACCGTAATCTTCTCCTGTTAATGACTCCTTCCAGTTTGCACATTGCCTGGCTAGTTTTTATTTATTTTTGTCAGGCCTGAAGAGAGTGTTGAAGCAGCCAGCTGTGCCCGAACAAGAACAACTGTAGCCCTTTGTTTTGCAACACAGCCTCTACTGGACGTAAGGTCCTGAAACTGCCTTGAATATGTGGCAAGGCTAACCTTTATCTAATGAACTCGCAGTGACATTCTCACACAGCCCAGCGACGGTACTTGAATGGAATGTGTTGGCGGGGAGGAACGTACATGCCAACGGCCTCATACCTGCACAGGACCTCCCAATGTTAATTTAGGTAAGGCCCTGAATCCTGTTCCATAATGTAGGGACTCAGCCCACTTCTCTACCCGAAGTGGACTGTTTAAGATTCACACCCAGAACCTCAGTGCTGGTAGACAGAAGTGCTACTCCTGTGCGCCCCGTGCTGTCATTCCCGAATTTAGATATAATTCTGTTGACCGCCCCCTACTGGGTTACCATGGTCGAATAGACTATGTTGCTCCCTGAAAGGAGAGAACTCGGCTTTAGCATCAGATAATGATTATGGTTCCTTCCATTATCCTCTATGTTTATCCCAGGATTAACCTGTCACTCCACCTTTGTTACTTTGCTTATCCTCTGGTCATTGGCGATTCACCATCTTAGAGAGGTATGTGTCGTCTTGTGGGATAACTAATCCGGGTAAACTGACCTGCCCGGACTAGCAGCTCAACGGTATACCATTCTGCCTCCACCGTGGCTGAATTGCTTCAATGGCCACCTTATTCTGCTCTTGGGACCCAAGCTACTGAAATGATTTTAACAGATGACCGCCACGTGCTACTCAATAGTAGTATAAGTTTTCCTCATTCACATTCGGTCACTGTTCCCGAGCCCCTGCAAAGGATATTGATTCTGTAGGCAGACATCACCCCTGGTTCTTCTGGTGGAAACTCCTAGACTGACCTCTTTGAGGTAGAGGTACCCCTTAACAACTTTGGTTGTTTGATTGGCTTAGTACCTGAGGTTTGGTGAACAGAGATCCAACAGCGTTACCTCCGCTTTATGAGGCTTACCTCACTGGCTAGTCTGTTCAAGACTCATTAGCCAACTGTTTTGAGGTAGAGGTCCCCTTTAAGCACACCTACCTCTGGACCATTGGAGACTTTAGATCTTCGCAGTCTCTGCCCCATTTTCTGCCGTCTCTGGCCTGCAACTTGGCATCGCATCTTGGCGGCCGCACAGCCACCACAATCCCAATGTAGCTACGATGATTTGCGGTGAGTTTCTACTTTGTCTGCCTCTCCTGGCAGTTAACTCCATA